>CM066343.1:4593661-4978940 GCA_033807585.1 Hydrophis major
GCTAGTTTTGCCTTCAAGTGTCTAGTCCTCGTGATTATAGCTTTTGCTCCTTTCTTCATCCCTCTCTTCCTCTCTTCCTTCCATCCATCCCTTTTCATTTCTCTTTCCTAACTCCTTCCTTCCCTTACTATTTCTCTTTTCTTTCTCCTTCCTTGCTTCCTCCCATCCTGTTCTGACCTAGGCTTCTCTCAACAAAACGAAGCTGGGTTCTCATTCCAGTAAACCCCTTTTATTTGATTTACAATGAATTTCCTCTCCAGCAAAATCCCGGCCAACAGTCTTAGTTCTCAATTACAGACTTTTAACTGGCTTGGAGAGTGGCCAAGCCGATATCTTTCAAACACCGCACTACTTGGCAAGCATGCCGGAATGAACTAATTGTCTCCTGCAAAGCCCCTCTCCCCTTTTGCTCCTTTTTTATACTCTAGGGGAGGGGCCATTCACTGTCCACCTGTGCCTTTACTTCCAAGTCAACCCTTGTTCCTTAACTGTACCCTTCTCCTGGCAACTCTGTGCAAGCTCACACTGGGAACAGGCTCCAGCTGTTCTTCCGCCTTACTGATCTCTGATTCTGAAGACAGCTGATAATTGTCAGACGGCCCTGGCCCCATCTCTGCCTCCGACACAGAGCCCTTGTCAAAGCCTTCCCCAGACTCCATGTTCCTCCCCAAATTCCTCAGTCTGACCTAGCTCTGCTGGCTGCTGTCAGACCACAACACATCCATCCATCCATCCATCTTTTCCTTTCTTCCCTTCTGCCTTTCTATCTCTGTACTTGTTCCTTCCTTCTTCCTCTCTCTTCCCTCCTCCCTCTTTCTTTCTTTCTTTCTTTCTTTCTTTCTTTCTTTCTTTCTTTCTTTCTTTCTTTCTTTCTTTCTTTCTTTCTTTCTTTCTTTCTTTCTCTTCCCTTCCTCCCTTCTTTTTCCCTTGTCTCCTTCCTTCCTCTTTTCCTTTCTTCTTCCTACCTTTCTTCCCATTTATCTCCTTTCCTTCCTTCCTATTTACCTTTTCCTTCCTTTCTTCTTTTCCTCTTCCTTCCTCTTTTCCTTCCTTTTCTTCCCTCCCCTTTTCTCCCACCGGAAAACTGGAGACTCCTGCTAATCCAACCAATCCATTTTCTTCCGCAGAGGGAAGGGTCTCGGCATCATGCTGGCTTTGGCCTCTCTTGGAGGGCTGAGCGCCCCGCTGTTGCGGGTACGAGAACAGCATGGCTCCTTCCTCGAACACATCGTCCTTGCCTCCCTCAACATCCTGGCCCTGCTTTGCCTGCTCTTGTTGCCCGAGACCAAACGCAAACCCTTGCCCGAAAGTCTGCATGACGGAGAACTTTATCGTAGACCTTCGCTGCTCCGGCGGGCTGGCGAGACCGGGGGCCGGGACTCCGATGGTGTGACACGGCGAGACGATGTACCCTTGCTCTCTACCCCCAATCCCACCAGCTGATGCCACGATGGGCTTGGTTTTGGCCTCAACGGATGGGCTCGTCCAACAAACTCAAAGGCGGGGGGGGGGGGGGGCTTTTTCTGCTTTGGATGTTGCACGAAAGGAATCATTTCGGCTGCACCAGCAGCAAAAGCTCATTTATTTAAATGGGCGGACTAAATTGGAAACTAGGATTCATAGTTAGTTGCCCCAGAATTAGCTAAAACAGTGTTTCTCAACTTCGGACACTTGAAGATCTGCAAACTTCAACTCTTAACTGCCTGTTGCCTTTTTTAAAATTTGCATTGCAAACTTCAGGGTAGTTGTGTGGCGTTTCCTCCCCCCCCACTTAATAATTAATGTAATTATGTTAATTTTCACTTTTTCTTCATTAAGATGGATACCATGCTTCCCTGAAAATAAGACCTAGCATGATTTTTACACAGGCACCCAATGTAAGTCCTATCCATAAACTAAGCCCTAGTTAAGACCCTGCCCATTCAATTGACCCTGGTTGACCTGCGCCAGCTTACCTTCGGGCAGTTACAGCCAGGCCTCCCATGCCCCAACACTTGCCTCAACTTGCCAGCCAACTTGCCCGTTTTGCTATTAGGGGCCTCCATTTCACTATCAGTGGTCTTTGGGAGGACCTCTGCAACTGAGAAAGGAACTCCAGGTTGAAAGGCCTCTGATAGCGAAACTGAGGCCAGGGAAGAGCCATGCGCAAGCAGCAGGAAGCAGCTGCAGAAGAAGTGGGCCAGCAGTGGTCACACGGGCTCCTGCTGGGCAGGGCTATTAGTGCCACCACCTCCTCTCTTATCTGAAAATAAGACCTAATGCCTCTTTTGGAGGCGAAAAAAATTAAAACCAGGTCTTATTTTCAGAGAAACACGGTTATTATATGCCCTTGGGGGTCCTGCGGCTTGCCTTGAAGACAACAGAAATCAAATAACAGATGCAAAAATATAGTCCTAGACTTAGGAACCATAATGGAGCCTGGAATTATGGTCGTAAGTTGTGACAGTCATTAAATGAGTCGTCACATGATTGACTTGATTTTATGACATTTTTGCAGTGCTCATTAAGCAAATCATGGTTAAGGGAACCACCACAATGGTTTAGAGAATCTCTGGTCATTATGTGAACCATCACGATTGTGAAGCAAGCCAATTGTCCAACCATTTTTTTCCAGAAAACGACCAGGGAATTCTGGGAGTTGAAGTCCGTACATCTTCAAGTGCTTCTGGTTGACAAACACTGACTTTGGAAGCAGCAAGACTTTTGATGTACCCACTACCCCCTTTATTCCAGAGACGAATTGAAAATTTAAATTTAAGGCCGAATCAAACCGACAGACGAATTTCCATGGACTTTCAAGGAAAAAGAGAAAAATCTTGAAAATTTTCTCTCCAGAAGAAAATTTTCATACCCTTCCTGCTTTCAGCAACAGAAAGATTTTTGGGGCTTATGCGCTGAAAGTTCCTTGGTGAAGGTCTGTGTGCAGGGGTACGATTCAACCAGCGTAACAACCGGTTCACCCGAACCAGGCTGAACCGGTAGAATCCCATCCCTGGCTGCGTGTCGAAATGCTAGGAGGTTGGGCTGAATCTCCGGTTTTTAAAATCCATCTCGGAATTTTTTTTTTTTTCAAGGGACAATTTGGGTTTGGGGGGAGACCATTGTTTTTATTTCCATTTTACCAATGTAAGACAGGGGAATTAGGGCCTGGGGGGTTCTGTGGACTGATGTCTTAAGACAGGATCCAAGGGCTTGACCTATGCATTCATCTCGTTTTTAATATAATTGTGTCCATGACACAGTTTTTGCAAAGGGCTCACGTTGGGACGTTGGACTAGAGGTGACCAAATCCCAAAGACTAATCTTAAAGACTTATTTTCAAATGCACAATTTTTCTTCCCTCCCCGAAAGAAATCAACGGCTAGATCAGAAGAGCAATGTTCTTCGTTGCTTTTCTTGACGGACAGCGAGCGTGATCTGGGTTCCCAAAATGTCTGATCGGCTGATAAATACTTCATTTAAGCTCGCAGCAAAGAGAAATGGGACTAGGAATCTTCACTGTATACAGAGATGACTTCAGCGGTCGGTACCCCACTACCAAACCTAGAACATACAGGTAGTCCTCGATTTAACGACCAAATGTCTGCAGCTAAGTGAGAGTTCAGTGAGTTCTGCCCCATTTTCCAACCTTTCTCATCACGGTTAAGTGAATCCTGTGTCAGGGTTTCAATAGATGCCCTCATTAAACAGTGGTTCAGTCGGTAACATGGCTGTTCAGTGAATCTGGCTTCCCCCTTGACGCTGCAACTGTCATGAGTCAGTAAGCTCATAGTGAATTTTGATCACCATGACCATGGAGAGGCTGCCATGGTCATAAGTGATGAAAATGTCACCTAGGGCTTAGTCGGAACTTTGGTCACTAAACCCACTGTTGTAAATCGAGCTTCCTATATGTACCATTTTTTAATCGGATGCAAATCATTTTGCGGGGCGAAGTGGAATTAATAGCGGGTTTTACTATCAATAGAGATGAGGGCTGAACTAATGACACCGCATCACACCCAGGGAAGGACCACTCAGGCCGACGCACACACGTGTGCAAACACTACCCCTTTTGCTCCCCTGGGAGTTAAAACATGCAAATCTAATAGGCTCAAAAAATTTTGGACTGCTTTGTAATCTTAAAAGGGAAATAAAACACTGTTAATAAGCTCAATAAAAGGAAATATATAATCCATGTGGAAAACCCTGGCTAAGCTTTGGAATTTGTTAGAGCAGTACCAGATAAAGACTATATTATGGTTATTTTGGTTGCCAAGATATAAAAAAAATCTTGGTTATATCTCAAGATATAAAAAAAAAATTTAAAACTCTGGAGAGTGTGCACGGGACTGGAGGTTAAAACTTACAAAGAACAGTTGTAGGAATTGAGTATGGCTATTCTAGAGAAAGGACGGATTTGGGGGTGACATAGTATTTCAGTATTTGGGAGGCTGCCCCAAAGAAGAGGGGGGTCCACCTCCAGATGGCAGTATAATAAACAATGGATGGAAACTAATCAAGGAAACAAGAAACTTGGTACTAAGGAGAAATATCTTCACAGAAGTGGTGGGTCATTGGGGGTTTTTAAGAGACTGGACAGCCATTTGTCTGAAATGGTATAGGGTCTCCTGCTAGAAGACCTCCAAAGTCCCTTCCAGCTTTGTTCTGTTATTTCAGGCCTTGTATTCTTTGGGGTGTCCTTTTGGGGAAGTTTTTTCCTGGGTGGGGAGTGTGTGAGAAAGGAATTGGTCTTCCCAAGCGCAAGGAAGGGAGCAATGAGCCCTTGACTGAAAATTCCTGATCCCGAGTTCGAGATCCCTTCCTTTGTGGGTGGGCTGCTGTTTCTTGGGTGGGCCTTTCTTCTCTTGGGCAATAGGGACCCACCAGAGCAGGTCTCCAACCGTGGCAACTTTAACACTTGTGGGCTTCAACTCCCAGAATTCTCCAGCCAGCATAGCCTTCCCCTCCCCCCCCCCCAGTGCCATTGTAACTTTGAACTGTCCATAAAAGATCTGCTGTTAAGTCACCCCCCCCCCAACCCCGCTGTTTGGCATCGGCCAACAAAAGCCACAACCACGCTGGTTTCTTCCAAAAACATCTTTATTTTTTTTATTTTTTTTTCTACCCTTATAACATTCTGCTTCTTCCTCTGTTTTACCCTCCCTTCAACCTTGGAATATTTCCCCCCCCCTTTTTTTTTTTCCTCTCCCCCTTTTTTAATTTTTTTTTCAAAAGTCATTCTGGCAGTTCCTAACAGCCAGCGACCTCCCTCCCAAAAAACCCCTCTGGGGTGGTGTGCCCCCCCGCCCCCCCGCCCCCCGGTTCTCTACAGCGTCAGGTTTCGGTGTGTATTTCTTCAGGCTAAAAAATAAAGGAATCTGTAAAGATAAAGACACTCAAACAAGGCATATAACAACCCCACCCGCCGAAGAGACACACACATGGAGGAAGAATGAGGGGTGAGGGAACGCCTACGACCTGTATGACAGGAGAAGGAAGGAAGGAAAGGAGGGAACCCGTTTTTTAAACAGGAATCGGTCTTCGTTTTTTTTAGAAAGATGTGTTTGGGTGCTCCGTGATTGGAGCGAAAGGGTAAATTGGAGTCAAGCGGCAGGGATTTTGCAACCTCCGGCCAGAACGGGATGGAGGCATTTGAGGATGTCCCAGGGTGGAAACAATAGATCGGGCGAGGGACATCTGGAAAATAAAACAGTATCGACGAAGCCGTGAATGCCAGCTTCTTCCTGGCTAGTCTGGGTTGGAGGAAGGAAAAAAGGAAGGAAAGAAGAGCAGGGCAAAGCAACGAAAAGGCAGCGGGAACCAAGCAGGGAAATAAATGCACAGAGGCGCTAAGAGACACAATGAAGCGAGGCTGCAGCGGGAGAGAAACAAGAGAATCACAGAATTTCATAGGGGATGGGGACACCCTCCCCCAGCATGGCACTCTCTCTTCTCCCCCCCCCACGAAAAAACACAGAGGAAGAATACCCTCCTCCTTCCCCAAATCTGCAAAAGGGAAGGAAGGGTGCAGAGGGAAACTCAACAATACTACCAGGTGTTTGTCAACCCTCTTTCTCTGCACAGCGTACAAAACATCCTCCTCCCACCAACAGTATATATATATATATGTATATATATATATATAATATATATCTTTTTTTTTTCATCATGGTAACAATCTTCATTTTTTTTTCTTTTTTTTTTTCCTCCTTCCTAAAAAACCACTTTTTTTTTTGTTTTGTTTTTAGTAAGGGGAATACCATGAGGTCGCTCGGGCCCGGCCCCTGTGAAGAGAAGAAGGAAACAGGTTAATGGAAGAGGTAGTTTTTCTAAAAGACATAAAAAATCAAATAAAAATAAGCAGCTTTTAAAAACTACAGAAAAGGGTCGTCGTTGTCCCCCCCAAAATGTGAAAAACTGAGGACTTCGGTGATTTTGGCAATCTCCGTCCCTGTGGCTTTTCCACACTTTTTTTGTTTTTCATCTTGCTTCGGAGTCTGACATTCTGAAGCCAATTTTAAACTATTCGACTTTCCGTTCGAGAACCCGATGAGGTCAAAACAGGGCATTTTGGCTCTCCAAGGTTTCTGAAAAAATTGATCGAGGGTGTTTATCGGCTACAAAGGGAGCCCAAAATTTCTGTTGTTAAGTCAGATGTTGGTTAAGACAGCATTGCCCCATTTTACGACTTTTCTTGCCACGGCTGTTAAGTGGATCATTGTGGTTCTTAAGCTAGTAACACAGTTTTAAGTGATGACTTCCCCACAGATTCTACTTATCAAAAGGTCGTGATTGTGTGACCCCAGAATGCTGCAATGGTCATAAATGTGAGTCATTTGCCAAGTGTCTGAATTTTGATTGTGTGACTATGGAGATGCTGCTATGGTCGTAAGTATGAAAAAGGGTCAGATGTATGAGAACTGTCCTAAGTGGCTTTTTTTCAGTGCCATTTTAACTTTTGAAGTCATTAAATGAACTGTTGTTAAGTTGAGGACTACCTGAACCTGACAATACGGGTAATCCTCGACTTAGAACAGTTTACTTCAAAGTTACAACAGCACTGAAAAAAGCCACTTAGGACCGTTTTTCACACTTATGACCATTGCAGCATTCCCAGGGTCACTTGATCAAAATTCAGATGTTTGGCAACAGATTCTGTTGTGGCCCGCGAGATTGGGAAGGAAGTTGGGCCAGTCCTGGAGTCTGGGGAGGGCTCTGATGGATGCTCTGTATCGGAAGCAGAGATAGGGCTGTGTGACATTTCTCAGCTGCCTTCAGAGTGGAAATAAATGGGGAAGAAGAACAGCTGGAGCCTGTCCCAGATGCACATATGCGCAGAGCTGTCAGGAGAGGAGAACAATTAAGGAACAGGGGCCAACTCAGAAGGGAAGGCACACGTGGACGCTGAATGGCCCCTCCCTAGGGAATAAATAGAAGCAAAGGGGGAGTGGTGGATGCAGGAGACAATTAGTTCGCTTATTATTATGATTTGCTTTGGCTTTGGAGACTCCTTTTCCACAGGAAGCTCTCTTGGCCTGGCAACTCTCCAAGGACTGATAAGGTCTGTTCTTTTACCTGGGAGGATTATTGCCGGGACTTTTGTGTGTATGAATGCCATGAATTCACAGTAACTAAATAAATTAGTTAGACAAGGAGTCTGTTTCTTGGTTCTGCTAAGCCCAGGTCAGTGTCCTGTGGGATCATTTTTGCGACCTTCGGACGAGCAAAGTCAACGGGGAAGCCAGTTTCACTTAATAACTGTATGACTAACTTTACAACTGCAGTGATTCACTTAATAACTGTGGCAAGAAAGGTTGTAAAATGGGGCAACACTTAACAAAGGTCTTGTTTAGCAATAGACATTTTGGGACTCAAATGAGGCAGGACTCACTTAACGCACATCTCACATAGCAACGTAAATTTTGGGCTTGACTGTGATCGCACACCGAGGAGTGCCTGTCAATATGAAAGCCAATAGTTTGGAAAAGGTTGGTATTTTTTTAGGGCTTTCTCAACAGCCAAGGCTCAGAGAAATGTACAAATTCTCGGATGGCGGTATCGTTGTTCAATCGGCTTTCAAACTCTCTCTTTTTTATCCCATATCTACTAATCTGGCTTGCAGGAGCCCTTTCAGTGAAGAGAACTCTTTTTACCCAAAATCAACTAACCTGGCTTGCAAGCAGGGTTTGATAAAAAAAATTGTTTAAAAAAATTTTTTTTTTTATCTAATTTATTTTAATAAAATGCTTTTGGAATAAAAAAAATCTATCTAAAGAGTTTTCTATTTGAGATACATTCCTAATTTAGTTTATTCAGCGTGAAATGGAGCTTAGTTATGTAGCAGAAGGCTGTATATATTCTGCAATACTGGGACTGTTGGTGAGTCTACAGCGGGTTAAAGGCAGAGATGACAGTTGCTCTTTAACAATTATGATTTAAATCGAGTTGATTTAAATTAAACCCACCCTGCTTGTGGGAGCCCTTTCATTGGCCTGTTTCACGGGATCAATGAAGGGATGCCAGGTGTTTTAAGCCTGGGATTGCTACCTAGCCATCTGCAAGTGTGAACCTATGGTAATTCGACACACACACACACACACACCCTTTTCCCCAGATCCCTTTAAGGGTCAGACCTGTAAGCACGCCCTCGGGGCGGCCTGCTGCTGAAGCCACTGTAGAAACGGGCCCTGGAACTGCTGTAGCCGGATCCTCGCCCTCGGTACCGAGTCCTGGGAAAGCCTCTGTCTGTGGTACTGATGCCTGGCCGGTTGGTCCGTTTGGGAATCACCTAAAAAGGAAAAGAATTGTGCAGGTCATGCTCGCGGGGGGGTGTGTGTGTGTGTGTGTTAAGGAAAGGATGAGGGAGTGTGAGAATGCCTGATCTTTTCTGCTTGCCTTTTCTGAATTCAAGTAGAAGAGACTAATTTGTACTGTGAAGCCCAAACTAGGTATCATCACTGGTGTTAGAAGGGAGTAAGGTTTGCAAGGAGGACAACTATGGGGTCCTTGGTGCTCTGAGAAGGGTGGTTTTCTTGCAGACGTTTCATGACCCAACTAGGTGACATTACCAGGGGTTCAAGAGAGTGGGGTTTATGGAGTTGAGAACAGGAGAAAAGAAAAAAAGCGGAGGACGACTATGGTTTCTTGCAGACGTTTCATGACCCAACTAAGGAACATCATTAGTAGCAGACAGGAGTAGAGTTTGTGAAGTGAAGCAGGAGGAAAGGAAGAGAAGGAAAAGGAGAAACAGAAGAAGAGAAGAAAGAGGAGGAGGAGAACAACTGAGGGTTCTTCATGTTCTTTGAGCTGGGTGCTTTTTGTTTTTGCAGACATTTCATTACCCAGCTAAGGAATATCATCAGTATTACGAAGGAATGTGATTTATGGTGTGAAGCAGGAAGAATTGAGAGAGGAAGAAGAGGAGGATTGAGCAGTCCTTGGTGCTCTGAGCTTCGTGATTTTCTTGAAGTTTCATTGCCAAACTTGGCAATATCATCAGTGCGTTGATCATCTGTGTCCTTCCTCCTTCTCTCTTCACTCCCCAAACCTCACTGCCTGCCAGCATTGATGACGTTCCCTAGCTGGGTCACAAAACTTCTGTGAGAAAACCATCAGAGAGTGTTATTCAGGAGTTGGGCACAAGTGTTTGTGTGTTGTGTCTCTGAAAAGGGCATACCCACCTTGATCTGTCTCCCCCTGAAGAGGGACTCATCTAGTGCTAAGGAAGTCCGTACTGACTCCTTGTCAGAAAATTCAATGTAGGCGAACCTTGAGAAAATGGGCAGAAGGACGACGATTAGAGAGTTCATAGTATTTAGCAAGAGGTTCACTTACAGGTAGTCCTCAATTTACCACCAAACTGGGCCTCAAATGCCTGTTGCTAAGTGAGGCAAGTGCTCAGCGAGTTTTGCCCCATTTTATGACCTTACCACTGTTAAGTTGGCACTATGGCTGTGAAACAAATCTGATCCCCACCTCCATTACCTCCCGTTTGTCAGGTCGCAAAAGAGGATCACAGGAGAAACCCCCATCCCCACCCCCCGGTTATAAGTCCCCTTTTTTCAATGCTTTTGTAACTTTGGTCACTAAACGAAAGAGTGGAGGCCTATCTATATTTTACTGCATGAACTGTGGGAAGCACACCCCAAAAGACACTGCCAGGAACCACTAAAGCAATGCCAAAAGACTTAAGCCAGCCCTTCCCCCTTTAAGAAGACCAAGAAATATCAGCTGAAAGGAAAACTCAGAGCAGCCTCCTAAAGGCTGTTACAAAAGTAACATAAGTTGACCACGGAAACACTTAAATAGAGCCATTAAGATAAAGGGAATCAGGCTAAAAATAAACTCTCCAAGGTAAATCAAAACTCCCTTTTTTCCTGCCCTGACCAGGATTAAATCCGAAGGACAGGAAAAATAAAAAGACTTGGGACCAAGATTAACCCAGTAAAACAAAATCAGACAATCAGAAACACATCAAAACCCATCAAGCTGCAGGAGCTTCAAAGGGGAATTAAGCATAAAAGGCTCAGATTCACACTCCCAAAGTGCTTGCAAGCCAGGAATGCTGGAGCTGTGTTTTGCTTCTTGTCTTCCTACATTAAAAAGAATTTCACTTTCTGGCAGCTGGCTTCTGCATCCATTTCTTCTCAGCATCTGTGGTGTGTGCCAGCTGGGAACAAACCATGGAAATTTCTTCCAACACAACTCTTTGAGTTTTAAGGAAGCTTTCAAGCCGTAAGACAAATTCCACACACAAACACACAAGAAAAACTCAACTCACCCCTTGGGATGGCCCGTGTATTTGTCACACAGGATGGTCACACGGTTGACAGAACCACAGCCGTGGAAATGGGCTTCCAATTCTTCTGCCGTGGCCCCGTAATCTACCTGAAATGGAAGATGGGTTCAGTTCAGTGGGAAGGATGCTGGTTTTGTCCTCACTTGAAGAAAACTAGGATTGGGAGGAGGGGAGAAACTCACATTTCCTACATATATAGATCTGGCATCGGCTTCCATCTTTTCTTCTAAAGACATGATGACTGGGCCAGCTAGAGAGACAGAGAGAGAGAGAGAAAAGAAAGAGGCAGAATTATGAAATAATGTGGAAAGGAAATTGTCTATGGAGATTCTGTCATCCAGGTCATACCCAAAGGTGCTTCTTCCAAGAGGCAACTGGACTTCCTGGCTTTTTTTCAAAGACATTTCGCTTCTCCTCCAAGAAACTTCAGCTCACAGGATGGTGGGGCAGGAGGATTTATACTCCTTGCAGACAGCTGGACATTTGCATCCTTTTAGCGGGTACTTAAAGTCACTTAAAGGCTTATCTGTGTCATCAGGGTCACCTGAGTGGTGCAAATGGGTGTGGAGCCTTTTTTGGAACTGTTGAAAGGACTGTGTTGCAGATAAGTTAGATGATGTCGTAACCCTCCCGCTCTGTTGAGAGGGCTGTCCAATTTTGACATAGAATCATAGATGGCGTCTTTCATCCCTCTTTCAAACTAGTGGTTCTCTTTATCTAAAATGGAGACTTTGCTGTCTTCCAAACAGTAATCTTTGTCTTCTAAACTCAGGTAGATTGTTGAATCTATACCTGATGGGCTTTTGTTCTCCTAGGTTGTCCCATGTGGTTAGGAAGTGATTGTTTTGTTTCCCCAATGTCCAGATCTGCACATGGCTCGCTGCATGGTACTGCATAGACCACATTGCTCAGTTTGTGTCTGGGTGTTTTATTCTTGGGGTGACAAGCTTCTGATGACTCCCATTATGTGCTCCAGTGGGTGGTGGGAATCCAAATATATTGATCTGTGCGCATGTGGGTTTTCTGTAAACTTGAACGTTAAGCCTTCTGTCTTCCTTAAAATGTACTGGACAATCCAGGAAGGACAGACTATTTTCCTTAGCATCTTCCCGTGTGAATTTGATGAAAGTGAGCAATGCAGTATATGCAGGGAACCATGTGAAGATCTGGGCATTGGGGAAACAAAACAGCCACTTCATAACCGCATTGCACAACCTAAGAGGACAAACCTAGCAGGTCTAGATTCAGCAGTCCAGCTGAGTTTAAAAGAAAAAGGCCACTCTTTTGAAGACAGCGAAGTCTCCATTTTGGGCAAAGAAAACCACTGGTTTGAAAGAGGGGTCAAAGAGGCCATCTAAGTCAAAATTGGACATTCCTCTCTCAACAGAGAGGAGGGATATGACATCACCTATCTCCAATCTACAACACAATCCTTTCAAGAGTTCCAAGGAGGATCCATTCATTTGCACCACTCAGGTGACTGATAAACATAAATAAACCTCCAGGTGGCTTTAAGGACTTGCTAAAAGGATGCAAATGAAAATTAGCAAAAAGCCTAAATCTTTCCATTCTCCATCATCCAATCAGAGCTGAAGAAGCATCTTGGAGGAGAAAGGAAGGATAAGTCATAAAAAAAAACATGAAGTCCAGTTGCCTCTTGGGAAAAACATCTTTGGGACAACCATGACCTGGATAACTGAGGAATTGCTATAGATGTCCAGGTCATAGTTTTCTCAAAGGTGCTTTTTCAAAAAACAACTGGAGTGTTTTTTTTCTTGAGAAAAAAATTGCCAAAAAAGCCCAAACAGTTCCAGCCTGCATGAAACAGAGGGATAGAATGAAGATCACGTGAAGCGTTAGTACCACTTTATAAGGCCTTGGCAAGGCCACCCTTGGAATACAGCATCCAGCTTTGGTCACCATGATATAAAAAAGATGCTGAGACTCTGGAAAGAGGGCAGAGAAGACCAACAAAGAGGGTTAGGGGGCTGGAGGCTGAAACATATGAAGAACAGTTGCTGGAATTGTGTGTGTCTGGTTTAATGGAAAGAAGGAGTAACGGGCTGCCCCAAAGAAGAGGGAGTCAAGCTGTTTTTTCAAAGCACCAGAAGGCAGGACAAGAAGCAATGGATGGAAACTAACCAAGGAGAGAAGCAACCTGGAACTAAGGATAATTTTTCTGACAGTTAGAACAATTAATCAGTGGAACAGCTTGCCTCCTGAAGTTGTGGGAAGAGATTGGACAACGATTTGTCTGAAATGGAATAGGATTTCCTACTGTGCTAGTGGTTGGACTAGAAGACCTCCAAGGTCCCTTCCAACTCTGCTATTCTGTAAGAAGGCATTTTGCTTCTCATCCCAGAATTTTCATCAATGGATGAGAAGCAGAATGTTTTCTTCTTAAGAAAAAGCAGTCCATTTGCCTTTTTAAAAAAGGAACTCTGATTGTTGGAAGGGAGAATTTTTCCTGCCTCCTGGTACTCGGGAACAGCCTTAGATAAAGGATGACGGTTAGGGCTTTTAGGGTTATCTATCTATCCTGACTCCAAAGGTAGCAATTCTACCGAATATCCAAGTCAACAACAGAATGAATTTTCCACCGTTTCAGGGTCCGGATTTCCTAGTCAATTTAACACAATTTTTGACTCCTTTTCAATACAGTACGTGTTTCTACTTTACAGGAATTAAACAAACACGTGATAATCACAAGGCAATTGGTCTTTCCATGTTCCCAGCAGGCAAAATGTCATTTAACATCACCCTCCCAGGCTGTTCTCCAAGCTTCAGAGAGCAAAGATATGATTCAGTTAACTCAGCGAAGGACAATCTAGCTTTTCTAGAGATTTGGAGGGAGGAGGGCTTGTAAGTGCATGTACACAAACACAGACCCACTCATAGATATGCACAAGGTGTACCAGAACTAAGGCCCCATTATTTGACTATGTGCTTATATTAGGTATTTGAAAGTGGAAGCCACTTCCTTCTAAACACTTCCTTCATGCTTTGTCCAATTTATGGTCTGTGAACCTTTCTAAGTACAATTACCTTTTCTCTGAGAATTCTTTTAAAAAAACCTATTGTGATTGGCCTATGGGACCTGAATTTCCATATACCCTGTGCCCAAAGACACATATATTTTATTTATCTGTATCCTACTTTTAGTATTTTTTACAAATAATTCAAGAAGGTGAACATATTCAACATATCTTCCTCCTATTTTCCCCATAACATCCACCCTGTGAGGTGGGTTTGGGCTGAGAGACAGGGACAGACCAGCCAGCCTGCTTTCGTGCCTGAGATGGGACTGGAACTCACCGTCACCTAGTGACTGGCCCCAAATCACCCAGTCTTTTGTGCCTGGGGCAAACTAGAACTCAACATCTCCTGGTAATTGGCCCAGACACCCAGCCATCTTTTATGCTGAGATAGGACTCCTGGTGATTGGGTCAAAGTTACTAGCTGGCTTTCATGACTAAGATAGGACTATAACTCAGTTTCCCACTTTCTCACCTGATGCCTTAACCAGTAGACCAAGAGGCTGTTGTCATATATACTCATGGATACAAACACAAACCTATGTATGATATTGTGTGTGAATGTGTCTACAATCCTTAATAGTTAAACGGCTCTCCTGAGTGAGAAGATGGCTGCAATTCAGAAAGCAAGAGATTTCTAAGAAGGGGGAGGGGTCTCACCGTTGCCAGGTGGGGGGCTCATGTTCATCTGTTTCTCAACTTCATTCTGCAATTCTTTCAACTTCTCGGCTTCCTCCTCCATCTCTCGTACCCTGGCTTTAATGGCTTCCAGCTCCTGGGGAGGAATGAGCAAGAAGCCATGAGCAAAAAATAAAAATGTCCTTTTTGAGTTGTTCCCACCCAAAGGCTCCTTCTGAAAAAGTATAGGGAGCCCTTGACTTATGACAACGAAGCCAAAATTTATTGTTGCTGAGCGAGATATTGGTTCGAGTTTGGTCCCAGGTTACGACCTTCCTTGCCACCATTGTTAAGTGATTCTGTGCAGTTATTTTGTGGGTCACACGGTTGTTCGGTGAATCTGGTTTTCCCCATTGACTTGGCTCATCAGAAAGTCGTGAAGGGGGGGAGGTCGCGCAAGATGTCACATCTGTCATAAATGTGAATCAATTGCCAAGGGTCTGAATTTTGATCACGTGACGAGGATGCTGGAATGCTACGTTAAGTGTGAAACATGGTCCCAAATCACTTTTTTCAGTGCCTTTGTGAGTTTGAATGGTCACTAAATGAATGGCTCGAAGTCGAAGGCCACCTGTACCCATTCTACAATGAAATCACAGGTAGTCCTCGACATACAACCATTCCTTTAGTGACATTTGATATTAACACCACTGGGGGGAAAAATGAACTACAACCGGTTCTCACGCTTACGGCTAGGATAGCATCTCCACGGTGATGTGGATCAAAATTTGGGGGACTTGTCCTGGGGGGGTATCACACAACCAGACCATTTGTGATCTTTCTGGACGGCTTCCAACTAGCAAAATCAACCAGAAGGGAGAAGCTGGATTTGTTTAACAACCCTATGATTCCCTTAACAACCATGGCAAGGTCAGTTGTAAAATCAGGCAAACAGCTGTCTCACTTAGCAATGGAAATTCTGGACCTCAATTGTGGTTGTAATTCAAGGACCAACTGCCCTGCCAACTAGGATCCAATCATGGGTAATACAGGTAACCCCTCACATTACAACAGTCTGTTCAGTGATCGTTCAAAGTTACGACAGCACTGAAGTGACATGACCATTTTTCACACTTACCACACCCAGTCACATGATCAAAATTCAGGTGCTTGGCAACTCCCATTTTTGGCTGTCGCTGCGTCCCGGGATCACACGGTGGTCCCTCTTTTGCGACCTTCGGATAAGCCAAGTCAACAGGGGGAGCCAGACTCGCTTAGCGACTGTTTTACTAACTCAAAAACTGCAGTGATTCCCTTAACCCCGCTGTGGCAAGAAAGGTGTTAACAGGAGGCAAAATTCACTTCACCGGCATCTCGCTTAGCAACCAAGTTTTGGGGTTTAATTGTGGACATAAATCAAGGATTACTTGTGCACCACTCCAAACAACTGCCCATCACCCTTGCTCTGCCTCCTGATTTTCCCCTCTTGGATCCCAATGTTTTTCTTTAGTATCAGAGCGTGTTAATAATAATAATATACGAAATACTCTAAATGCTTTGACGGTCATCCTGAAAAATCCTTTCTTAGGGAGCCCCTAGAAGCCAAGAGGAACATATGTGCCAAATGTCTTTATGGTTCTGAAGATTTTGTGATGATATATGAGATCTTTTGCTTTTATATATATATATATATATAATTATATTATATATATATATATATATATATATATATATATATATATATATATATATATATATATATTTTTATATTTGTAGGGGGTTATAAGATATATATATATAAATATAGATAGATAGATATATCTTACAACCCCCTACAAACGCCCAGCTCCATCTGGGCTGCCCCCCACAAGCCGTTGTTCTAGGCAGTGGAAGCCCCTTCGGACTCTTTTTCTCCAGACTGGCCCAAATAGTGGGAGGCTCCCATTCTCCGCTAAACGCTCTTTGTTCCCACGCTGAAAAGTAATGGAGGCTCTTCCTGCTCTGGAGCTCTACTGTCCTATCAAAGCATCCCGCTTAGGGACCTTTTCCAAGCAGCCACGTGTCTCCCAGACCCCTCCCCAATCCCTCCAGGATCTGCTTTGACTTCTCTGCGGAGAAGCCCCCCCCCCCCTTTTCAATCCTCTCTCCCCACCCAATCTCTCATTAAGCCCCATGGCTCAATCTCATATTTCTTCCTCCCTAGCAAACAGACGCCCTTCCCCTCCTAACCCTTCTTTCTTTTTTTCAAAATGCGCCAAAAAAAATGCTCTTCCTTCTGATCAGCTTCTCTGACTATGAAGCAACTGGGCTCTAGCCCCCCCCCCCCCCCAATGTATTAAAAAAAAAAAAGGCGCTTCCATCTCTCTTATTGTTTTCCAGCCAGGCATGCGGGGTGAAGAGACAGACAGATCCGGGTCAAAGAGAGGAGGAAGAGGATTTTTAAAAAATTCTCCCCTTCCTTTCCTTCCTCTCTCTTATTCCCATCTTCTTCCTTCCTCTTTAATTTTTCTTCTTTTGAAAAGAAATCTCTTCCTTCAATGTTCCTTTTTAAATTCTTTCCTTCCTTCGTCTTATTCCCATCTACTCACTTCCTTCTCCGCACTCACCCTTTAATTTTTCCTCTTTTTAAAAATTCCCTTTCATTCCTTTCCTTTAATTTTTCCTCTCTTATTCCCATCTCCCTCCTTAAGAATTCTCTTCCTCTTTAATTTTACCTTTTTAAAATTCTTTCCTTCCTCTTTTTATTCTCATCTCCTTCCTTCCTATTTCATTTTTCCTTTTTAAATTCTTTCCTTCCTTCCATTCCCATCTACATCCTTTCCTTCTTCCCAACCCCCCATTTTATTTTTTTCCTTTTTAAGAATTCTCTTTCCTTCCTCTTTCATTTTTCCTCTCCTTCCTTCCTCCCACTCTTTATTTTTCCTTTTTAAAAATTATTTTCTTTTTACCATTTTCCCTTTTAAATTCTTTGCTTCCTCCCTTATCCATCTTTTCTTCCTTCCACTCTAATTTTCCTTTTTTTTAAATTCTTTTCTTCTTCCCTTCTTATTCTCATCTTTCCTTCCACTAATTTTTTTTAATCCTTTCCTTCCTCCTGCTTATTCCATCTCCTTCCTTCCTTTTATATTCCTTCTCTTTTAATTTTTCCTTCCTCCCTTCCACTTATCCCGATCTCCTTCCTCCAGATCTCCCTCTTTAATTTTTCCGCTTCTTAAAAATTATTCCGTCCTCTCCCCTTCATCCATTCATCCTCCCTCCCCTCCTCTCTTTCCCTTCATCCACCCACCCACAAAGCCCCCGACCCATTTTCCCCACGCCCGCGTGTGTGTGTGAGTCGGGGGGGGGGGGAGAGAAAATGCTCACCGGGTCCTCGATGGCGGAGTCGCCGGGGTCGCCCTCGCCCAGGCCGGCCTCCTCCTCCAGCTCCTCAGGGTGAGGGTGGTGGTGGGGGGCGCCCACGCCGGCCTGGCCGACCCGGGAAGGCAGCGAGGACGACGACGACGAGAGGGCGCCCCTGGGTCCGCTGCCGCCCCCTCTACTCCCGCCGCCGCCGCCCGCCGCCTCGATCAGCATCTCCTCCTCCTCCTCCTCCACGCGGAGCCCCCCGCCCTGCTCCCCCCCGGGGCCGCTTCCCCCCAGCCCGTTCCCGTACTGCGACGGCAGGCCCCCGCCCGGGCCCCCGCCCGGCTCCCCGTCGCCCCCCAAGGCCGCGATGGCGCCTCGCCCGCCGCTGCCGCTCGTGCCCTTCACGGACGCCATAGAGCCCGCCGCTGCCGTCGCCGCTACCGCCGCCGCCACCACCACTGGCTGCCCGCCTTCACAGTCGCGCTCGGATTGGCTACCCCGTCTCGCACCCGCTCCTATTGGCTCGCTCCGACGCTCTCTATTGGCCCTCTGCCTCGCGCCCTCAGCCTGGGCTCCTCGTTTGGCCTAGCGCAGTCGTCAATCAAGAGGCGTCCGTCGGCGATTGGAAAAAAGGTTGGCCTATTCGACCCACCTTTAAAATGGTGGCTGGGAGCCGAAGGTTTTTTTTTTTCCTTTGGGACCCCGCCCCCAAAGCGTTGCTGCTTGTTGATTGGGACGGCGGAAAGGTTTCCTCCTTTTCTTTGCTCCGGGTGCGGAGCTGAATGGAGGAGGTCGGTGTCAGTTTGTTAGGCCCCAGTGGGAAAGGATTGACGAGCACAAAAAGAAAGGAGGGGGAGGTTGAAGCAAGGGAGATGGACTTTGCCCGCCTTTTCCTCGCCAATCTTAATCCTCGATGCGTGATTGGTCGTTTGACATGGGTTTTTTTTTTAAAGGTAAATCAGCCGTTTATTGGTGGAAAAGTAATGTGTCAATCGTATCCGCTTATGTTTTCATTGGGCTTCCCAGCCCGCCTTTAGCCAATCAGCCAAAAAATCACGTTGCATAAGTGGGTGACGTTATGCAAATCTGGCACACGGTTTTATCCATTGGGAGGAACGGCCTTCCTCTTTTTCTATTTTAATTGGTTGAATTTTTTTTGTTCCGCCCTTCGTTTTCCATACCAAGATGGGGAAGCTGATATTTCTGATTGGTTCCCAAAGGTTTAAACAGGGGTCCCCAACCACCGGCCCCCGGACCGGTACCGGTCCGTGGAACATTTTCTACCGGGCCGCTGGTTTGCTGGGCGCCGCCATCTTGTTTCGATGAGAAAGTTTTTTTTAAAGACTCCAATTTTTCTTCTTTCTTTTCTCCTAAAATGAAGATACGAAAAATGAACTGCATAAAGTTCTGCTACAGCAGGCATTCATTTCCCCCCAAAAAAGAACTCACAAATTACAGAACAAAAAAAAAAAAGAGAGAGAGGTAGGACCAGGATATAGGCAGACGCAAAACTTTATATGCAAAAAATAGCCAATCTGGGCGGTTAGCCCTGAGGGAAGTGTGGAGGGGGGGGGGGCGGGGAATGGTAACAGCCGGCATGTATTTTTCAAAAGAACCACACAGGCTGCTGAAAGACAGAAAGAGTGAGCCGAGGAACATTTTTTTGCTTCCTGATTGACTAATTTCAAGCTCCCGGCTGCACTAATCAGGCAGGGCCGTGTCGCTCACGTGACCTCCAGGCGCGAGATTAAATTCAAACGGCCGTGTAGGAGGAGATCAAGGAATCGGTTGCGCCGCTTCTGAGGGAGAATCTTTTCATTGCAAGGCAAGCGGGTGGGTAAGTGCCTTGAGGTGAGGTGGGGGTCAGATGGAGTGTTGCTGTTTAAAAAAAAAAAAAATGAGCGAAAACAAATTTAATTTGGATTTCGTGGAAGGACAAGTTTTCCACTTTGTTGGATGGGTTCCAGTTGAACAAATGAAGCCGAAAAAGGGGGCTCTTGCTTTGGGGTCGCTCGGCTTGTCTTGCCTTGTCATGCGTGCTGATGCCGGTACCGGGCTGCGGATCATTTTGTGATGCCGGTACCGGGCCGTGGCACAAAAAAGGTTGGGGGGCTACTGGTTTAATGGCTCTTTTGGCCCCACCCTGCGAGTTGCTCCAAGGGCTACAGTGTTAATAGCCTCCGCAGTACAACTTCCGGTATCTTTTCGGAGGTTTGGGTTGGGGGGAGGAAATAGGCCTTAATAGCAAAAGCAGTTAGATTTATATACCGCTTTGCAGGGTTTTACAGCTCTCTAAAAAAATTGGTGGTAAAGGTAGTAAAATAAGGATCATCAAGTAATTCAGGCAAAGGACACAAAAATGTATTTACAGGTAGTCCCTGACTTACAACCACAAAGGCCAACATTTCTATTGTTAAGTGAAACACAAGGGGAGTTTCTGTCTTTCCTTGCCATAGTTGTTAAGTGAATCAGGCTTCCCAATGGACTTTGCTTGTCAGAAGGTCATAAAAGGGGGTCATGTAACCCCCAGGACATTGGCGGCCATCATAAATATGAGTCAGTGAGTTGCCAAGAGTTTGAATTTTTATCATGAGACCATGGGGATGTTTCAATGGTAATAAGTGTGAAAAACGGTCATCGCACCCTTTTTTTAAGTGACAACATAGCTTTAACAGTCGCTAAGTGAACTGTATTATCCCGGGACACGTATATTTGCCTTCATGACCCAAGACGCTGTGACCGTCTCAAATACGAAGCAGTTACCCAGCATCCAAATTTTGGTCATGTGATCATAGAGATGCTGCAACAGTCATTAAGTATGAAAAATGGCCATAGATTGTTTTTTTTCCCCAATCACGTTGTGAGGTTGAATGGTCACTAAATGAAATGTTGTAAGTTCAAGGACTGCCTGCATTAAGTGGTGCCAAGTCCTTTTATAGGATATGACAAATATTTTTAAAAATTGTTAAGGCGCTTATGACACATTGGAATTATTATTTAAAAATGCAACAACAAAAATTTAAAACATAAAAGAATTGAACAATTAAAAAAACGTGTAGGCTTAAAATGATAGATAAAATACTTATTGTAATGTAATGTAATTTGTTAATAACTAAATGAAATAAAGAGAATGAGAGAATGAAATTAGGAAAGGATAGGAACATTTTAATTATTCATGATTTATAAAAATTTAAGTGAAGAGAAATCTGAAAGAAATATGAAAAAAATATGGAAATATTATAAGTGTTCCTAAGGAAGTATGATATTCAAATGAAAAGAAATGTTAAAGATTGTAATTAACATCAATGATAGAGCTGAATTGGAATAGAATAAGTATTTTATTTACTATCGTTATATATATTTTTTCTCTTTAAGAACATGTACCAAGCAGAATTCGATTGGAGGTTATGTATTATATTGAATGTTATAATTGTAAAGGCATAAATTGAAGTTTAAATAAGAGTTGAATGGACAACATTACAAAATACAAAGGTGTCATACTCCAATCAGTATCTACAGGGGAAAATTTGTTTAATGAGAAAAGAAAATATGAAATTGAAACAAGACAGACCAAAGTATAAATATAATGATTAGAAAGACATTGAAACTTAGAAAAAGATGTATCATTGAATTTAGATAGATATGAGATAATTAAAAACAAGGTTGAGAAAACCAAGGGAGGGGAAAAATTATGGAGAAAATGTTAAAAAAGTAATAAGATACGGAATAGAACACAAAGACGAATATGAAATTGAGTTTGTGTCTGTATAGAGAAGTGATAACCTGGGATCATGCTATTCTCAAAAAAAGATATTGTATTTGTATTATGTTTTGTGAAAACCCCAAATAAATGTTTTACAAAAAAAAACCCCACTGGTAGGAAGAATTGTAAGAAGAACCCTCCCCTCTTTATTTCCATGCCCCCCCCAAGGCAAAGAAAAAACATCCATAGAGAAAAGCTAAATCAATCCCTGCCTCCCAGCCTGGATGGCCTCAAGTAACCCCAATTTAAAAACTGGAAGAAAAGGCTGAATTGACAGGATTAAGGATTTGAGTCAGAAAAACACAAAGACTCAAAGAATATCCATTTCCCCAGGGCTAGCCTTGACCCTGCACCACCACCCAGGAAAGGGGTGGGTAATACAGATTAGACTAGGTTACAACACAGCAGAATTGTAAGAAGACATGCATGTTGGCCTGGGAAGAAACTACATTGTATGTATTTCTTTTTTTTTTTTTGAAACAAATTTTTATTAATTTTAAAGATAAAACAACACATCATTAACCATTAAATACATAAACACATAAAACCTCTTAATATTGTAAATCCTTACAAGTCAAACAAAACAATATTTTTATACAACATAATTCCAATTTATCCCATCCCCATATGGACACGCAAATATCTTTCATCAAGTTTCTCATTATTTCTCTTTACTCCAATTCAATTTCATTTCTCTTCCATATTTATCCATTTTATAATCATCATATTCTTTTCTTTCTGACTTGTTTAAATTATTCTCATCTAACATTCCTCCAAGGTTTTATTGATTCTTTTTTCCTTTTTTTTAATAAAAAACAAATTTTGTTAGTTTTATCATAAGCATAATACACAAACATACAAACACAAAACATAGACAAAACTACAAGATCTTTTCTGAAGGTTGTCTGTTCCCGGGTTAAAAACTCTTTACACAGACACAAATTCAAACATCATATTCAACCTAAGTCTCCTTCTATATCTTATTATCATTTTCTTTTTTATATATGTATATAAAAACCATTTTTATCAGTTTTCTAAAATCAATACACACAAAATCAAGGCATAACAGCTGATAAATTCTTTTCTAAAAAATAATAATAATGATAGACCAATAAAACATAACATTTCCAGATTATAATATCAATATTTCATATAATATTAACTTCATATCTTATCCCTACTTCTCTTTTCCATCCAAATTATTTATCAATTAAAATTTTATTGCCTTTTATCAATATACAAAATCAAAAAAAAAGCATATATATCCTTCCATTATTACCATTTTCAACAACATTCTTTGTCTGTTCTATTTCCAAACATCCATTCATCTTTTTTCTTTTAATATACTTCTCCTGTAAACCAATTGGAGTTGCATCTATAACACATTACCTAACTTAAAAATACTACATATAAATCTTTCTTGGGATTCTGTTTAAAAAATTCTTAAAATTACATAATAAATTTTTTATTCTAAATATACATACATATAAAAACACACTCTTAAATACCCTCCAGAATCCCTCTTTTAATCTAAATTAAATTCACCCATTGTCTCTAAATAAACTTTTTTTCTTTAAATCTTGCTTCCCCCCATTAAGGCTTCTCCTCCCCCCTTTTCTCTCTTGCTTATTCTTCTCCTTGCCCTTTCTACCCCTTTGCTTTTTCCCTTCGCTTTTCTTGCTCCTTTTCTTTTGTTTTCTAACCTTGCCTCCATCTCTTCGCTCATTTTTCTCTCTTTTGGTTGTTTTTATAATTCTTAAAAACCCCTTTTTCTTATCCTTTTTCTCCTCCTCTCCGGAAGGAACCCATTGTTCATCAAAGATGGCTTCTTCTTCCTCTTCTTCCTTGTCCCAGTCCTTCTGCTGCGTCAACTTTTCTAAGGAACATAACGCCATTTCTAAGAATTGGAACAAAGCGCCCAAAGTATCTTCTTTTTTATATTTTTGATATTCAATCTCTAGTTCATCCACAGAGAATGCCATTATGAAAAGGGAAACTTTTTCCAAAACAACCACAAGTATTTTTAATCCAAGACAATCAAAAGCAATTAAAAAAAGGAAAAAAAGAAAAAAGTTCCAAAAGTTAATACTTTTCTTCCTTCTTCTCTTTCTCTTTCCAAATTAATTTTTGATCAAAGAGGTCCAATTACCATATATCTTCTTTTGGGATCCACCAAGACGTTCTAGACAGTCTCCTCCTTTTTCAGTTTCTGCTCCAATTTTTCTTTCTCCCTTCCCACTTGCAATAACAATTTTAAATAATCAAAAATCCATACCTCCAGCAGAGATTTTCCAATTTCTTAAATTTTTCAATGTCCAAAAATCCCTTTGTCTCTTAGCTTAGCTTTCAAAGCAATCCACTTTCAGTGTCTAATACATCCAAATATTTCTGCTTTTTCCGTGGGATGAGAGAGTAAAAAAAATAAAATAAAAAAAAAAGTTCCCTTTAACAGCTTCTCCGCCGCTTTCGATCTTCTTAGGGATACAATGTATCCTCCAGCAACAAGCAGCTCAATTCCAGGAGATTTAAAAGTTGTTACTTGACCCGGCTCAGACAGAACTTTCACTTTTCACACTTCCTCCAGCACAGTTCTTACCCGGTTGCTGGCTTCTTCGTGGCAGCCATTGCTGACCGCCGCTCCACCGCCTTGGGAAAAAGGGGTTTTCCCGGAGAAAGGGGGGGTCTGCGATGCCCCCACCTCCCTAACCGGCTCCCCTCTATCTTCAGCTGTCCCTACAGGGCAGCCATAACCCCCTGACCCATCTGGATCGGGGGTACCTCGGCAGCTAGCCAGCAGGAATCGCGAGCTGTCGCGAATTCCTGCTGCTCCGAAGCCACGCAAACCGGAAATCCTACATTGTATGTATTTCTAATCTCATGAGCTAGGCTAAAGCCTGAGAATTATGTATAGGAAGGCCTCTGCTATGCTAAAAACCGGCCTTAACCAGAATTAGCTGATATGATAGTTACTCTAGAGGCAACCCTTAGGAAATAGGACCATAAAAGGTAACTGGTAAATAAGAGCAGGGAGACGATAGAATTAGAGTGGTGGGAGATGTAATCAGGAGATAATTTATTTTTTTATTTATTTAGTTTAGTTTGTCAAGCATGTATGAGGAAACAAGTATAGGTGTGAACATAACATATAAACGTGTATTCATTTTATATACATATAAAATGTATTCATTTTAGACACTTTGGATAGGTAGTGGTGACATGAATACTAAGCCAATAAAGAAAAGGTGGGATGTAAATTTGAAATATTTATTTGTAAATTTATAAAATGTGCAAGAGAATATAAGGCATACATATTGATGATTAGGTGTGCTCTGTGTGTGTGTGAAGTAAATAAAAGTACCACTGTTTTCTATTGGAAGTTTTGGCTGGTGATTGTTTACTTCGAAACTAGACCATGAATTCCACATAATCTAATCAAAATAATCTGATCAAATAACCCCATCTCAATTTCAAAGTTCCAAAAGGTTATAAAAATTCCTCTATACTCCCTATGCCAGCCTCTTGGCTGTTCCAGAAGCCATGCTGAGTCACTTCGCATCCGATTCCTAAACATAGGTAGTCCTCGACTTACAACAGTTCATTTAGTGACCATTCAAACTTACAACGGCACAGAAAATGTTCTTTCTGTGCCAACTCAGAAAGCTCAAACTGCCCAAGGAGTTGCTGGTCCAGTTCTACAGAGGAAATATTGAGTCTGTCATCTGCACCTCTATAACTGTCTGGTTCTGCAACCCAACAAGACAGACACAGATTTCAAACAGTAATTAGGACTGCAGAAAAAAAACAATTACTACCAACCTGCTTCTATTGAGGACCTGTATACTGGACGAGTCAAAAAGAGGGCTCTGAAAATATCTACAGACCCTTCACTGTTTCAACTCTTACTCCTCAAAACGACGCTATAGAGCATTGCACACCAGCACATCTAGACACAAGGACAGTTTCCCCCCGAACGCCATCACTCTGCTAAACAATTAATTCCCTCAACACTGTCCAACTATTTACAAAGTCTGCACTACTATTACTATTAATCCTTCTGTTCCATATTAGCAGGCTTGAAACCCTGCATTTCCATTGGTCCGTTTCAACCGCTATCCGATTGATCAGCTTGGGCGGTTATGATTGACTCGCTAAGAGTCTGCTGCGATTGGTTAAAACCAAGCGCGGGAGACTTAAAGCAATGTCATTGGCCGCCAAGCCTCAGCGAGCTCTATAAAAGAGCCACCACAGCTACTATTGCTTTAGCCTGATCTAGCCTGTAAATAAAGAACTGTTGTTTACTGAACCTGAGTCTCTTGTCTCTATGAGCCTGACCTTCCAAACTTAACACTGGTGATGAGGGTGGGATTGTGAGACGAGACATCTAGCACATGGCAAACGGCGCGAAAACGGCCAGCAAGATGGCCAGCAACACCACGCCACCCGCACCCTTTAACCCAGCCATTGAAGACTGGGAATCCTACATCGATCGGTTTCAGATGTTTTTGGAATGCAGCAACCTGAAAGACGCAAACGGCAATCAGAAACAGGCCGTATTCTTAACACAGTGTGGTCCCGCCGTATTTAAAATGGCCAAGTCTTTGGCAAAACCGGCAGACATCAAGGCAATGGACCGGGATGACCTCGCACCAATTCTCCATAGCAACTACGGTCCAGCTGTGCCTACCCTCATTCACCAGCACGATTTTTATCGACGAGACCAGTGCAAGGGCGAAAGCATCAGCGATTTCATGGCTGACTTGAGGGACCTTGGAGGTTTGTGTGGATTCACGGACCTAGATGAAGCCATGCAAGACCGGTTTGTCCTCGGCCTGAAAGACCCCGCTTTACAAAGCAAGCTGATGGCCAAGGGCAATAACTCCCTCACCGACGCCATAGCAGAAGCGACTGCAGCCGAAGCCACCCGCAAATCGGCGGCCCGGATGCACCGATCAAACAGAACCGACCACCTGAGGCAGTTCCAACATCAGAGAAACACACCACCACCCATTACGGCAACGTTGAATCCCCCTCTGACAGCGACTACGAGGAGGAAGAAATCTACTGACTCCAGTCGGAATGCGATCGGCGAGACTGGAAGAGTCATAAGTCAGGTTTCCAGTGTGCCGGTGGTGGAGGCGACCACCCCCGTTCTGAATGCTGATTACTTGATGCCATTTGTCGACATTGTGAGAAGCGGGGGCACATTGCAAAAGTATGCCGAAATAGACGCAACCACAGTCCACAGCGCCGAGCAGGCAGCCCCAGACGACGAGATGGCACCCCCCCCCAAGCATCGGGAACGCCAGACTGACAGCTGTTGGAGCCGAGACAGCCAAAACGATTCAGTGAGCCGGCACGAAGAGAAGAGACCCATCAAACAGTCGTCATCGGCCATTCCTCAACCATAGACGCCTGAAAGTTACGCATAGTGGTGAACATCGAAAACCAACCCTGCACCATGGAAGTGGACTCCAGTTCCTACCTTTCCATGGTCTCCTGGCACACCACCAAGCACCTAATACCCAGCATATGCCGACACGAGCTAAGCGACCAAAAGCTGATCCTCAGAGACTACCAGGGAAACCGCATCCCCGTAACCAGCATTGGACACTTCAAAATCACATTCAAAGGCCGCACCAACATACTGCCACTCACCATCATGGACAAAGACCATCCCAGCTTGCTTGGACTACAATGATTCGAGCCGCTAGGGATAGAAATGGCTGACATCCACCACACAAACGAGGAAGATTGGGAA
Organism: Hydrophis major; assembly: GCA_033807585.1. Classification (NCBI taxonomy): domain Eukaryota; kingdom Metazoa; phylum Chordata; class Lepidosauria; order Squamata; family Elapidae; genus Hydrophis; species Hydrophis major. The sequence continues at coordinate 4,620,961 of CM066343.1, forward strand.
GCGACACTTTCACGGGACTTCCAAGAAGTCTTCGACAACACCTTAGGCAAGTACAAGGGGTCCCCAATCTCCTTCAATCATAGCCCAGATGTCGCCCCCATCCGCCTCAAACTGCGGCGAGTGTCATTTGCACTCAAACCTAAAATAGACGAGCAACTAAATAAGCTCCTCGCCCAAGGGGTATTGGAGCCTATTGACCACACCTGCTGGGAAATGCCTATAGTCACCTCTTTCAAACCAGATGGCTCCATAAGAATCTGTGGGGACTATAAGGCCACCCTCAACCACGCCCTGCAGCAAAGTGCCTACCCTGTGCCAATAGTCCAGCACCTCCTGTTATCACTGGGGGGAGGCCGGGTCTTTTCAAAGCTCGACCTAGCACAAGCCTATCAGCAGCTGCCAGTCAATGCAGAAACCGCCGAAGCACAAACGATTGTAATGCACCAGGGGGCATTTAAATGCAACCACCTCCAATTCGGCGTCAGCGTAGCGCCCGGGGTCTTCCAAAGCCTCATGGAAAGACTGTTGCAAGGAATTAAGGGAGTAGTGCCGTACTTTGATGACATATTAGTGGCAGCGGCTAATAAAAAACAACTAGAAAAATGCCTAAGGGCAGTACTCCAAAAATTTAAAGACTCTGGCCTGAAAGTTAAAAAAGAGAAATGCCAACTATGCACCGAGAGGGTCAAGTTTTTGGGGTACCTCCTAGACAAACATGGAATTCACCCCACCGAGAAAAAACTCAAAGCCATTAAGGAAGCACCCAGACCTAAAAACAAAGTGGAGTTTCAGGCGTTTTTAGGACTCATTAACTTTTATAATGTTTTCCTACCCCAAAAGACGACCGTGGTGGAACCATTGCATACACTCTTGGACAAAACTGCCTCCTGGACTTGGGGAAAATGGGAGGAAAACGCATTTCAACAGATAAAAAACCTCTTCCGACGCAATCCTCATCCAGTATAGTGAAACCTTACCATTAACAATTACATGTGACGCATTACTTTTTGGAGTGGGGGCAATTCTCAGTCATACCTTACTGGATGGAAAAGAGGCACCCGTCGCCTTCTTTTCAAGAACCCTGTTTAAGCCGGAAAGAAACTACAGCCAGCTGGACAAGGAAGCCCTAGCGATCGTCTCCGGAGTGAAAAGGTTCCACAAATATATCTACGGTAGGACCTTTTCAATCATTACCGATCATAAACCCCTGCTAGGCATATTGGTGGGCAACAAGGCCACCCCAAATGTCACCTCACATGACTAGGTGGTCCGAGTTCTTGGCCATCTATAATTACCGGCTCACACACCGCCCTGGTAAGGACATTTTGCACGCCAATGCCTTAAGTCGTTCACCTCTTCCGGACATGCAAGACGACCCAGCACCCACCACAGAAGTCCTTCAAATAGAAGCTTTACCTAGCCCACTCCTCACCGTGCCAGACATTGCCCGCGAAACAAAAAAAGACAGGCGACTGACATGAGTATTGAGCTGGGTAGAACAGGGTTGGCTGGAGAATGACAAGGACGAACGTTTTAAACCCTTCAGGAACTGGCAAACTGACCTTTTTTCTCAAAAAGGGTGCATACTTTGGGGAAATTGGGTGGTGATACCAGAGACTTTGCAAAAACCATACTGGACATGCTGCATGAAGTGCACTCGGCATCGTCCGAATGAAAGCCCTGGCAAGAAACGTTTGGTGGCCAGGTATGGACAAGCAGATTGAAACATGGGTAGCCACATGCAACAGTTGTCAACAAACGCGATCCACCCCCCCCCCCACAGCATCACCCCTGGAATGGGAAACACCTAGAGGTCCCTGATCATGAATCCATGTTGTTTCGCCGGCCCACTCATTTGCCCACACACATTTCTGATTACCGTAGATGCCTATTCCAATTGGCTGGAAATTTGCACTATGACAAAAACAACTACTGAAGCCATCATAACAAAACTTAACAAACTCTTTGCCACACACGGTTTGCCAGATGTGATAGTGTCCGACAATGGGCCACAGTTCACTGCACTGGCATTCAAACAATACCTGGCTGCCCGAGGCATCAGACATGCATTAACATCGCCCGCTCACCTGGCGGCGAATGGGCGGGCGGAACGAATGGTTCAGTTCACAAAAAAAAAAAAACCATACAAAAAATTGAAGATGGCAATATCCAGGAAAAAATTATAACCCAGAGAAACCCCCAGGATCCACTAGCCGACATCGCACATTCAACATCGGTGACACCGTCTTTGCGAAAAGTTTCACCGGGGACCCTCTCTGGGTACCCGCACGGATCACCCAAGTAACCGGACCCCGGTCATACTGCCTAGAAACAACCAATGGGCGAAGCTGGAAACAGCACATTGACCAGCTACGGTCAAGGCCAGCCAGCACAGACTTGAACAAAGAAATCAGAGGGTGGGGGATCCTCAAATTTCAAAAAAGAAAGAAATTCAACGCAAGCAGAATTCCTCCCAAGTAGAACCCAAATAATTAACCAACCTTACTCACCTGAAAACACAAAACTGTGGCAGGCGGGTGCTTCACCCGAAAGGAGTAGCCGGACAAGCTCGACCAGCCCAGAGAATCCAGGCGGGAGTGGCAGAGTGAACAACTCGACCAACCCGGGCGAACCAGGCGGGAGTCACAGCTATAGGCCCGGCTCACCCTTCCAGGCGGTTCCATCGGGAAGCTTGAGAGCGACGCGAAGCCCATCCGAACCGGCTGACGACCAGAAACTGAATGATGCGCGCAGGTCAAGTCGGCAGGTGCGGAGACCCATCTACCTACACAACTATGTCACCCCGCCCCTTGGACAATACCAAGAGGGGAGGGGTGTTCCATATTAGCAGGCTTGAAACTCTGTATTCCCATTGGTCCGTTTCAACCGCTACCTGATTGGTCAGCCTGGGCAGTTATGATTGGCTCGCTAAGAGTCTGCTGTGATTGGTTAAAACCAAGCGCGGGAGACTTAAAGCAATGTCATTGGCTGCCAAGCCTCAGCAAGCTCTATAAAAGAGCCGTCGCGGCTGCTATTGCTTTAACCTGATCTAGCCTGTAAATAAAGAGCTGTTGTTTACTGAACCTGAGTTTCTCGTCTCTATGAGCCCGACCTTCTGAACTTAACACTTTCCATCATTCCTTATCACCCATCCCCTCCCACTTGTGACTGTATGACTGTAACTTTGTCTTGTATCCTTACAATTTATATTGTTTCCTAGTATGATTTGATTGCTTATTGTACCCTACGACTATCATTAAATGTTGTACCTAATGATTCTTGACAAATGTATCTTTTCTTTTATTTCCACTGAGCATATGTACCAAGACAAATTCCTTGTGTGTCCTATTACACTTTTCCAATAAAGAACTCTGTTCTATTTTATTCTTAAAAAGTGACTTAATTCCGTTTTTCACAGACTTAAGATTTTATATTTAGAATAACTTCATTGTCACTTTAAATGTACGCTAACCGGCATATGTTAAAATGAAATTTCATTGCCTACAGCTCTCAAAAGGTCACCACCTCCAATATACACTACATAGACACGACATAATAAATATATAAGCACAAAATTATGCACATACCCGCATAACCACATATATGACACAGAGAAACAATACAGTCCAGTTCGGATGTATAGTTACAACCTTTGAAGTATCCCCATGCTCATATGACAAAAATTCAGATGCTTGGTAATTGGTTCATACTTATGACCATTGCTGTGTCCCACGGTCACATGATCCTCTTTTGCGACCATATGACCAGCAAAGTCCATGGGGGAAGCCAGATTCACTTAACAACAGTGTGGCAAGGTCGTACCATGGGGCAAAACTCACTTAATGTCTCACTTAACAATGGAAATGTGGGGGTCCGTTGTGGTTCCTAAGTCGAGGACTAGCTGTAAATGGAAATCTCGTTTCCTGCAGCTTGCCTCCAAATTCATCAGCTCCTGCATTTTTCTCCCGGCTCGGAATCGACCTGATTTTACTTCCAACACATCAGTTTAAATAACCTTATGCAAGTGGCAGATTAACTTAGGTCATTCTCCATCCCAGTCACGTTTATATGCAAATATTCCTTGATTTATAACCATTGACTTAGTGACCATTTGAAGCCACTATGGCCTGAAAAAAAGGTGACTCACAGCCGTTTTTTACACTTACGACCATTGCAACATCCCCTTCATCACGTGATCAAAATTCAGATGCTTGGCAATTCACTCATATTTATGACGGTTGCAATATCCGTGGGTCATGTTGATCCTCTCATTTGCGACCTTCTGACAAGCAAAAACCCTGGGGAAGCCAGGTTCACTTAACAATGGTGTTACTAACTTAACATCTGCTGTGATGTTAAGTAATGTGACAAGAAAGGTCATAAAATGGGACAAAGCTCACTTAAGCAACTATCTTGCTTAGCAAATGGAAATTTCGGGCTCTGTTGTAGTTGTAAGTTGAGGACTACCTGTATTTCTTAATATTTCAGTGTGTACTCCAGGACTTCCAGAATAATATTTCCAGTGTTGAGTTTCTCAATAACCTATTTTTTGCCAAAAAAGGCTTTCCTGATCTTCAAAAAGTCACTAAACAGATAGTTGTAAACCAAGGACTATTCAAATGGAAAAACTCAGGCTTGGTTGAATTATGGGTATATAAGGACTTGCTTAAGAGAAAAGAGACTCTGCGTTTAAATGTCACATCTTTTAAGACTGGGAACACATGCACATACAGGACCTTGGTTCCCCAGCCCACATGGGGAATTTTGGGAATTGAAGTCCACCCATCTTGATGCTTGTTCCCCAATATGGGAAGCGCCCCCCCCCCCCCCGTTCCCTAGAGAATGAAATATTTCGGGTAATATTAAAAGAGACAGAATATTTTATTTCCAAAAGAGAAATGGAGATATGTGTTCTTAAAGGCAGCAAGCAGCCCCAGACTTCCATCCATAGGAAAACAGCCTCAAGTAAAAACTTGAAGAGAGTAGTCTTTCAGAGTGGAGATTTTTGTATCCATTCAGAAAGATTTGGCCAATCTATTCATAAGCAAAGAGATTCCAAATAAGCAACACAATTAGGCAAGCCAAAACTAACAAGATTAACTCAAACACCTAGAATTTGCATTTCCCCTTTTGCCTTTGGAGCCAGCCATGACCCTTACATGACCTCATAGGAATCTGGCAATAGCCATTAAAATATTAAAGGACACATTCTTGCGCAGGAACAGGCATCTCAATCACAAAGCCTCAAAGAATGTACCGAAGCCAACCTACCCCAACTCCATTTGATCAGCCATCTCAGAAACATGCTGATGTCACTAAAGTTTCTGGCATCCAAATAAACAGAGACCTTCTTTCCTGGAGTCTGTAAAGCCAGACTCCATTTTATTTCCAGCGTCTTTTTCCCAGCTTGGGACTGGATCAAATTTTTCTTCTAACACCAGCCAGCATGAGGAATTCTGGGAGTTAAAGTCCACCTGTCTTAAAGCTGCTACTACCATAGATTGTAGAACAGCCAAGGAACTCTACATCTCTCCAGAATTTAATAGACAGAACAAAGTAGCTGGATACAATTATCTTTCTGAAGTTGCTCTAAAATTTCTTCTCCTGGTTTCATTGAGGGCACTTGATGCACTGGAGACAGTTGGTCAATTTGCATCAGAAGAGAAGAGACCCCCCCCCCTTTTTTTTTTTAATTGCATAGCTCAATCAAACTTTTTATGCTGCATGATAAAGAGCTCAAGGGAATTTCAGCAGATCCAAGTTTCATTATTCATGACTGGACAAGTAAACCTTGATGATTCAGATGTCTACAGAATTTCCTAGTTAAAAATCCCACCAAGCCAACCTAACACCTCTTCTTGACATCCAAGGTTATAAGATTTCTTGGGGAGCCCAGAGGGTGTCTCTGCTTTACCCTACAGGCCAACATGGAGCCACCCATTCCAGCATTCCATTTCTGACCTCCTCTTTCCAAGCGGATTCATGTCAATGACCCCCATTCTCAGTCCACTCCCTTCCTCGGTGAGTGTGAGGCTTTTCTCCTTTCGATATCTCTGACAGTGCATTAACTCCATTTGATCTCCTGAATTATTCATCTCCGTGTGGAAACATTTCTGGGCACGGATCTCTTTCTAAAGAGACATTTTGTCCCTGGCACTTGGACTTCTCTTTCCAGAAGTAATAAAACCTTTTGGAGTCTCGTCATAAAGGCATTTCTTTCTCTGCTCTTCCAAAACTGTTTTGGGTGCGATTCTGGGATTTTTTCGCAAGGATTCCTTGCTCGAGCATCAATCTGGTCAGAAAGTAGATGTCCGGCTTTCCAAGTCAGCGGTGAAAGTAATTTTGAAGGCACCTTTTGGCTAGACTGAACCCAAAAAACTCATAAGCTTGCAAGCTCTCAAGGAAAACACGCCATTGCATGATAAGGCAGGCTTTGGTAGAGATATAAAAGGATTGAGCCAGAGAGAGAGAGAGGCAGTCAGATGGAGTGAGTGACAGCTGGAAGGCAGAAAGGAATGATGGAGCCCTTGAAAGAGGCAAAGAGAACTACTACCCCCCCCCATTGGATCAATAGCCTAAGGGAGAAGGTGTTTGGAAAATCAGGATCTGCCTAAGATTTCAGCAAGCTGAGGAGACGTAGACAATCAAAAAGGACAGGACAGCTTAGACAATTGGTGCGATAGGACCAAAAGCAGAGATGAGGCAGATATGCAACATTTTCACTGAAGGAGAGGTCCTAACATTACAAGTAACAAATCTTGGGCAGGCAATTCCCTTTTTCTCCTCCTAGGAAAGAACCAGGCAGAAGATTCAGTGGAGGAAACGGAGATCCCCGATGGCAGAGAATGGAGCGTTTATTCCTCCCCACCCACTTCGCGTAAATTCCTGTGAAGAAGCAGAACGATTGTAGAGCAGCAAGAAGACGCAGGAATCTGCGATCCGGAAGAGGACAGAGAATACGAGGAGATCTTGGTGCTCCAAAGATTGGGGAACGGGCAAGAGAATGATCAAGAGGCAAGTCTTCCCCACCCACCCAAGAAGAAATAAGGTGGGACCCCCTCAAGCACTGTGAGAGAAGGACGATCTCGTGGAAGGGTTCATCAAGGACTGTGATCTCTGAAGGTAACCACAACTAAAAATTGGATGGGGCAAGTGGTGGGGGTTATAAGCAGTGATGCGATTCAGCCAGTTCATACCACTTCGGGAGAACCAGTTGTAAACTTTCTGAGCAGTTTGGCGAACTGGTAGTTGGAAGAACTCATTAGGGCAGAGAACCGGTTGTTAAATTATTTGAACCCCAGCATTGGCTATAAGGAAGAGGGGTCGGAAACTTCGCTCCTATGGCCCACGCTCCGCCTTCCCCATTGACCCCCAGCAACATTCCCCGCAACTTAAGCTACATTGCCGGCTTGTACGAGAGGGCCTATTATCGCACGGCCCGTCCAAGCATCGCAGAGGATTCGGGAACCGAAGGATCCGAATCCGAGTCCGAGGGCAGGCCGCGTGGCAGGACCCAGAGACGTCGCCATCTCTTCAGGGGACCCAAAAGTAGGGGAAGGCGCCGAACTCGCTCTGCCCCAGCTCAGGGTAGGATACGAGGAGCATCACGCAGCCGTAGCCCCAGGACTCGCAAGCGGGTGCGCTTCGCCGACTCCTTGGGCCTGGAGCTGATCAGCGTTCGGCAGTTCTGGCCCAACGATCTTCCACAGGTGCCAGAGAGGGTCCACAACCAGCTGAGGCGTGACTCTCTCAGTCACTTTGCACCGTGTCTGCCATTCTGCCCACCGGTGAAGGTAACAAAAGTTGATCCTGCCCAGAAGCACCTCGGGGTGGGTTTGGGTGAGCCTAAAAAAAAAAAATTAGAACCATGCAATCGATTCAAAGTTTTATTTTCCCCAGCAAAGGAAAATAATAGGGTGTTCATTTCATTGAGAGAGAAAAAACAGGACCATTTTCTAACCAGATCTTGGAAGATCAAAAATGTCTTCCTTGCAACAGAAATAGTGCTACCTCCAGTGGCCATACGGGGGTGCTGTTGTAAACCAATTTTAACCAAGATACCATTTTTAGAATAGACTATTTTATTGAGAGAATAGAATGGAATGGAATGGAATAGAATAGAATAGAATAGAATAGAATAGAATAGAAGCTGGAAGGGATCTTGGAGGTCTTCTAGTCCAGCCCCCTGCTCAAACAAGTAAACCTATGCCATTTCAGACAAGTGACTGTCCAGTCTCTTCTTAAAAATCCCCAGTGGTGAAGTGCCCATGACTTCTGGTGGCAAGCTGTTCCACTGGTTAATTGTCCTCACTGTTAAGTTTCTCCTTCATTTCAGGTTGCTTCTCTCTTTGGTTAGTTTGCAACCATTGTTTGATAGACAACAAGGGTTTTTAAAGGTGAATTAATATGTGCCCTGTCTTTCCAGATCTAGAATTTGAACCATTTTAAATTTCTATCTAGATAAAATAATCTTACAGGGGTGCCCACGGGTCAAAAAAGTCAAGTTGGAAGTTACAGGTTAAAGCTCTGTGGAATGTTTTTTATGTTCATTGCGCATAAAAAGCAGGTAGCTTTGACCACACCAACCTGACCTTCATTCTCCATCCTTTTGACCATGCCTTCCAGACACCCGTGTAAAGTCTTACAGATTTAAGTTTCCTTGTGCTAATGACAACTTTCCTTAATGTAGACAAGAAGGTGGGCTCCAAAAATCTAGCCATCCATGAGACGGCCAGTTTTCTGTATCGCTTTGCTCATCCCATATTTTGCAGAACCCTGTACGGTGGCCATGCTGGAAGAGTCTACCTTAGTCCATTAGAGGGAAAACAACAAAGTTATGACCACAGGGCTATCAAATTTAAACCTGCTGAATAATGCATAATCCAGAAGTTATGGCTATGTCAGGTGCTTTATCCAAGGAGAGTGGCTTCCATTACTTCTAATTAAAAATAATAATCATGTCAGTGCATTACAGCATTGAAAACCTGGCCTTGAACCATTGCAAAAGATCTGAATGAAGAAGAAAAGCTGCAGAAAACCATTTCTAGGAATAGGATACGCAAAGAACAATTCAGGCTACAAGGAAAAGCCATTATCGGAAACTGTGGTTAGTACCATAGTTTTGACTGCCAAAAGTCTGGGTTTAGCAATTCAATATTTTTTTCTGCTAATTTCTTTTTAACTATGCTTTGGGCTTTTAGAGATTATTGAGCTGCGCAGGTGGTAGGGAGTGATCTCTTAAGGTTCCTAACACCCTGGAGATGTTCCTGTATCTTCAAAGTCCAAAGAAGGAAAGTAAGAAGTGTTATCGATTGGTCTGTATGGATGGGTATTCTATCATACGAGCTTAAAAATGTCATTTTCTCAGCTCCTTGGTCCTGAAAATCTGCCCCAAATTGAAATATGTAATTAATTTCTTCATTCCAACTAATTAGAGCTTTAGGGGAAAATTCTTGCAATCATATTCTCTCTCTGTGTGTGTGTCTCTCTCTGTCTCTCATTCCCACTTTCCCTTTTCTCTCTCTCTGCTGATTTTCTATCTCATATCTCCCCCATCTTCCTTGGTTTTCCACCTTTCCCTCCCCTTTTCTCTCCCTTGACCTGCCTCCCTTTCTGACCTCCTTTTTTTGTTTATATCATCTCTTCATCCTTTTCTCTACAAGCGCACCAGCTGAAAGGCTTGGTTGTCAGCTCAGTTTCATCCCCATCTGCTCAAGGACTGTCTGATTCCCCTTATTCCAGCTTTCCCACTTATATCTACCGTATATACTCGAGTATAAGTCGACCCGAATATAAGCCGAGGCACCTAATTTAACCACAAAAAACTGGGAAAACTTATTGACTCGAGTATAAGTCGAGGGTGGGAAATGCAGCAGCTACTGGTAAATTTCAAAAATAAAAATAGATGCCAATAAAAACTTTCACTAGGACAGTTGAGAATAAGTTTGATGTTCACAATTTCCTCTTTGAAAGAGACCAGTAAATAGGGAACAAGAAGATGAAGAAAAAGAAGTGTGTTTTTTCACACTGAAGTGAACAAAAATGGCATCATAGGAACAAGCTTATTCTCAGCCCAAAGGTTTGTTTCTGATTTCTTCCCTGATTTAAGGGAAATTTGGGAAACGATCTCACTATCATGAAAGGTTTGCTTGATTCACTAACCCAAAAGATGATGATGATAACAGTGCTAGGCAGGAGTCACTCTCTCCCTTGCAAGAAAAAACCAAGAGCCGTTCTTATAATATCTCTCTCTCTCTCTCTCCCCTTCCGGAGTGGACTGAAAGCAGCTGGAGCTGAGGAAATGAAACTGAGTGGAGCGACCTCGGCTCGCGTTGCTTTTTCAGCCTAGAGCTTAGAAAAGCCTCCCCCTCCTCCCCCTCCTCCGGAGTGGACTGAAAGCAGCTGGAGCTGAGGAAATGAAACTGAGTGGAGCGACCTCAGCTCGCGTTGCTTTTTCAGCCTAGAGCTCAGAAAAGCCTCCCCCTCCTCCTCCCCCTCCTCCAGAGTGGACTGAAAGCAGCTGGAGCTGAGGAAATGAAACTGAGTGGAGCGACCTCGGCTCGCATTGCTTTCTCAGCCTAGAGCTCAGAAAAGCCTCCCCCTCCTCCTCCTTCCCCTCCTCCCGAGTGGACTGAAAGCAGCTGGAGCTGAGGAAATGAAACTGAGTGGAGCGACCTCGGCTCGCGTTGCTTTTTCAGCCTAGAGCTCAGAGAAGCCTCCCCCTCCTCCTCCCCCTCCTCCTCCCCCTCCTCCGGAGTGGACTGAAAGCAGCTGGAGCTGAGGAAATGAAACTGAGTGGAGCGACCTCCGCTCATGTTGCTTTTTCAGCCTAGAGCTCAGAGAAGCCTCCCCCTCCTCCGGAGTGGACTGAAAGCAGCTGGAGCTGAGGAAATGAAACTGAGTGGAGCGACCTCGGCTCGCGTTGCTTTTTCAGCCTAGAGCTCAGAAAAGCCTCCCCCTCCTCCTCCCCCTCCTCTGGAGTGGACTGAAAGCAGCTGGAGCTGAGGAAATGAAACTGAGTGGAGCGACCTCGGCTCGCATTGCTTTCTCAGCCTAGAGCTCAGAAAAGCCTCCCCCTCCTCCTCCTTCCCCTCCTCCCGAGTGGACTGAAAGCAGCTGGAGCTGAGGAAATGAAACTGAGTGGAGCGACCTCGGCTCGCGTTGCTTTTTCAGCCTAGAGCTCAGAGAAGCCTCCCCCTCCTCCTCCCCCTCCTCCGGAGTGGACTGAAAGCAGCTGGAGCTGAGGAAATGAAACTGAGTGGAGCGACCTCCGCTCATGTTGCTTTTTCAGCCTAGAGCTCAGAGAAGCCTCCCCCTCCTCCGGAGTGGACTGAAAGCAGCTGGAGCTGAGGAAATGAAACTGAGTGGAGCGACCTCGGCTCGCATTGCTTTCTCAGCCTAGAGCTCCGAAAAGCCTCCCCCTCCTCCTCCTTCCCCTCCTCCCGAGTGGACTGAAAGCAGCTGGAGCTGAGGAAATGAAACTGAGTGGAGCGACCTCAGCTCGCGTTGCTTTTTCAGCCTAGAGCTCAGAGAAGCCTCCCCCTCCTCCTCCCCCTCCTCCCGAGTGGACTGAAAGCAGCTGGAGCTGAGGAAATGAAACTGAGTGGAGCGACCTCGGCTCGCATTGCTTTCTCAGCCTAGAGCTCAGAAAAGCCTCCCCTCCTCCTCCTCCCCCTCCTCCCGAGTGGACTGAAAGCAGCTGGAGCTGAGGAAATGAAACTGAGTGGAGCGACCTCGGCTCGCGTTGCTTTCTCAGCCTAGAGCTCAGAAAAGCCTCCCCCTCCTCCTTCCCCTCCTCCGGAGTGGACTGAAAGCAGCTGGAGCTGAGGAAATGAAACTGAGTGGAGCGACCTCGGCTCGCATTGCTTTCTCAGCCTAGAGCTCAGAAAAGCCTCCCCCTCCTCCTCCTTCCCCTCCTCCCGAGTGGACTGAAAGCAGCTGGAGCTGAGGAAATGAAACTGAGTGGAGCGACCTCGGCTCGCGTTGTTTTCTCAGCCTAGAGCTCAGAAAAGCCTCCCCCTCCTCCTTCCCCTCCTCCCGAGTGGACTGAAAGCAGCTGGAGCTGAGGAAATGAAACTGAGTGGAGCGACCTCGGCTCGCATTGCTTTCTCAGCCTAGAGCTCAGAAAAGCCTCCCCCTCCTCCTCCCCCTCCTCCCGAGTGGACTGAAAGCAGCTGGAGCTGAGGAAATGAAACTGAGTGGAGCGACCTCGGCTCGCGTTGCTTTCTCAGCCTAGAGCTCAGAAAAGCCTCCCCCTCCTCCTCCTTCCCCTCCTCCCGAGTGGACTGAAAGCAGCTGGAGCTGAGGAAATGAAACTGAGTGGAGCGACCTCGGCTCGCGTTGCTTTCTCAGCCTAGAGCTCAGAAAAGCCTCCCCTCCTCCTTCCCCTCCTCCCGAGTGGACTGAAAGCAGCTGGAGCTGAGGAAATGAAACTGAGTGGAGCGACCTCCGCTCACGTTGCTTTTTCAGCCTAGAGCTCAGAAAAGCCTCCCCCTCCCATGCTTAAAAGTTGCAAAGGAAACACGGAAGCAGGGAAGCAGCTGCCCAGCTTCGGAGCTCCACACCATTTTTTTTTCAGAGGGGAATCTGACTCGAGTATAAGCCGAGGGGGTTTTTTTCAGCACAAAAAATGTGCTGAAAAACTCGGCTTATACTCGAGTATATACGGTATATTCTCTTATGGTCCCCATCATCTCATTTTTTTTATTCCATTGCATTTCCTCCTGATTCTTCTTCTTTCCTTTTGGTTCTCCCTGTTTCTCTTATTCCCTTTCTAGACAGGATTTTGATAATTTGCTCTCTTTTGGTCCCTTTTGCTTTGTGCTTCCTTTCTTTCCCTTCAATCTCTCGTATAGTATTTGTTTTCATCATTTCAGTCTGATGCATCTACAATCCTACACATTTTCCTTATCTTTCTGCATTGTTTTTCTTCCAATCAACCCGATTTCCATCTAATCCAGTGGTTCTTAAGATGTTTGACCCAATTACCCCAAACCTGGTATCCAAAAATTTTATTACACCCAGAATCTTCTTTTACAAGCACCTCAGCAACCACGGCCCTAAACTGGATCCCCGACTCACAAATGAGCAATTACAAATTTATCCACCATCCCTCAGAATATGCCACAATTAGCCCTGTTTAAGAGCCACTGTTCTAATCTTTAAGACAGCACTGTGATTGCATGCTTATGGCTGCCATTTTGACTTTTTTTAACTTTTCACTGCACTCCCCCCTGCTTCTTATACTGCAACAAAGCTACAATTTCTTAATTTATTAATCCTTTTGGAATGGTGCAGTGGCATAGAAGTGGAGCTCTCGCCTCACAATCATGGAGGTTGTGAGTTCAATTCTAGGTAGAGGCAGATATTTCTCTCTCTGGGCACAGTGAGAATATGTCTGCTGAACAAAACTCCACATTGGCAACAGGAAAGGCATCCAGCCATTAAAATTCTGCTAGCTCATTCAGTTGGCCAGATTCTACCCCGTAAGGGATGATGGGGTTGTTAAAATAAGATGATTAATCTTTGCTCTCCCATCGTTTACATCCTCAGGAATCTTGGAACCTGCAGACTCGGCTGCTGGAGCCAATGTTCCCAGATCCTCTGAGCATGCCTGATTTTCTGTCCCGTCTTCTGGCCCAGTGCGTGCTTTTGGAGGGTGTCCGGGCCGAGGGATCCTCTGTTTCTGGCACCATCCGTGTGCTCAACCTGGCCTATGAGAAAAGAGTCTCTGTGCGATACACCTGGGACTTTTGGGCTACCGAGCATGAAGCTCGTGCCTCCTACGCCGCCCCTGCAGGGCGGGACCAGGACCACGCTGACCGCTTTGCCTTCCGTCTGCCTCTGCTAGTCCCACTCTCTGCAGGGGCGGTGCTCGAGTTTGCCGTCTGCTACCTGGTGGGGGGAAAGGAATTCTGGGACAACAACCAGGGACGTAACTACTCTCTGCGGCCTCCTCCTTGTGTAGCTGAGGAAGATGAATTCCCCAGCCCCATTCAAGATTGCTGTGAAATTGGCTGGATACACTTTCTGTAGGTGAAGCTCTGTCTCCAGAATAAAAGAGGGGGGAAAGGCTTGCTGAACCTTAAGTTTGATAGGAAAAGTAGAAGATCAAGGTTGAAACCTAGAGATACACAGGCATTTGGGCACACACCCACAAACATACCAGAATTGACTCGGACAATTGGATTTGCTTATCACTAAAACAAAACCCACTGCTTGTAGCTTTTGCGATCCCCAACAGAGCATTCACACAGCCCCTGACATTGGGCCATCGCTCCGCAAGAAGGACCATTCTTTGTTTAGACTTGCTTGCAATCCAAATCCAGTGTCCATGTTGAGTGGGGAAGTCACTGAACCGAGGTCTCCTCCAAAGCAGAGGTGGGAAGAGATGTCCACGAGAAAAGGATAAAAGAAAACCTCAACATATTAGCCACAATGTCATCAAAGCTAAGTTCTACTCTCCCATCCTATAAACTAAACTTGATACCCTGGAGGTTTTGGAGAGAGGGATCGGAGTAGAAGAGAATAAGAGTAAAGCAACAAAGATGATTGGGACTGGAAGCTAAAACATATGAAGAATGTTGCAGGAATTGGGTGTCTAGTTTAATGAAAAGAAGGACTGGGGTGACATGATAGAAATCTTCCAATATTTGAGGGTCTGTCACAGAGAAGATGAAGTCAACCTATTCTCCGAAGCACCTGAAGGCAGGACAAGAAGCAACGGATGGAAACTAATCAAGGAGAGAAGCAACCTAGAACTAAGGAGAAATTTCCTGATAGTGACAATACCATAAACCAGTGGAACAGCTTGCTTTCAGATGTTGCGGATGCTCCATCACTGGAAGTTGTTTAAGAAGAGATTGGACAACCATTTGTCGGAAATGGTGTAGGTTTTCCTGCTGGAGCATGGGGTTGGACTAGAAGATCTCCAAGGCCCCTTCCAATGCTGCTATTCTGTTCTGTATGGTTCTCTTCTGTTGAAATGCCCATCTTGTACATTGTACACTGGGGGAAAAAACACATCTGCATGTACGTGGATGAAGATCAGAGATTGTCTTCGATTTCCTGTTTTCCTTACTTTGGGGAAAACATTCTGGATCTCCATTCCAAGGGACTCGTTTGCATGTGCTGTTTCTTCATTTTTCTGCATGAATGAATGTATTAACATTTCTCTTTGCAATCCTATTTTACTTCTATGCTGGCTGGTTAAAGAGAAAAAAAACCATCCTTGTTATTCCTGATGAGGTGTTTCTTATTATTTTCATCTATGCGTCATGGACCATGATCCATGTAATGTTTTTTTAAACCCACCAAAAACCCAGGAAAGTTATTTTAGAAATGGCAGGCCATCTTTTAGCATAAGCTGCAGATCAGTGCCTTTATGGGGCGGGAGGGGGGAAACACTCTAACATTTCAATTACTTCTATGGTTGATGGATTTCTAAATTGTTTTCTAGCACAAAACTAAAAGAACTCAACAAAGTCTGAATGACATTCACACAATAGCGGTATAAGAACTTTGAGCAATTGAGTTTCCAGAATTCTCAGCAGTAGCCATACTGGCTAGAGCAGAAGTGAGGAGTATGTCCCCTTTATGATTGTAGACTTCAACTCCCAGAATTCCTGTGCCTGATCATGGTCATGAAAGGGCCATAGTTTCCTACACCTGGGCTAGAGGATTCTGGGGAAAATCCCAAGTGCCATTTCTGGAATAAGTATTTTGATCCAATGGGCATGGGAAGAACCTTAATAATTACAGATTTTATAACACTTTCTCTAGATCAGTGTTTCTGAACCTCAGTAATTTTAAGATTTGTGGACTTCAATTCCCAGAATTCCAGACTGAGGAATTTTGAGAGTTGAAGTCCACACATCTTAAAGTTGCGGAAATTGAGAAATGCTGTTCCAGATTCTATTGCATTTTATCTCTGAGCTGATCTGCTTTGCTCTATATAACTTAAAAAGTTAGGTGTAAGATGGGGGTCCTTTCCTAGGGGGGCACTATTGGGAATTCTAGGGCACCATTATGGGCCCTGCCACCCAACTATCTCCATGCCCACCAGAGACCGAATGACTGAAAATGTCAGGAGTAACTATCAGGCTATATGAAACTGATAACCAGGTCAATCATTTAATTATTCATGTATTTGTGTCTCATTGACTGGTGAATTTAAGGGGGAGATGCGGATGCATTTGTTTCTGCTAGATATCAAAGAAACTTTCATTCATTCTTCTTAATAACTGATGAGTCATCTCTTAAATAAATAAACATGGAAGGAAAACCCAGAGATTTCCAATTCACATTTTATACCCAGGTAACACACTTTTTGGGCTAAAGATCTGCAGTTCTTTGGATCCAGGGAATCCTGAAGTGGAGGCCGGATGAAAACGGATTTTTCAAGGCAGACACCCAAAGGGAGGCATTGGCTTGTTCAACAGAGCAGGGCTGTTAAGCTGTTGTCCAAAGTGAGGCTTCCTGGAAGGGCAAAGTGAGATGGGTGACAGTTGAGAGGAAGACCAGAAAGGAAGAAGCAAAGGAGCATGTAGCTGAGTGAAGGAAGGAGAGAAAAAAGGGGAGGGAGAGAAAGAAAAGGTAGGGAGAGGAATGGGGAGCAGAAGGTATAAAAGAAGGAGAGGGAAGTGGAAAATGACGGAAGAAGAGAAGGGAGAGAGAAAAAGGAAAGGAGGGGGAATAGAGAGAAGGAAAGGAGAAAAGGGAGGGAGGAGAGAAAAGGGAGGGAAAGAAGGAAGGAGTGAAAAAAGGGAGGGAGAGAAGGAAAGAAGGGAGGGGAATAGGGAGGAGAAGGTAGAAAGGAGGGAAGGTGGGAGGGAGGAAGAGAAGGATGGAGAGAAAGAAGGGAAGGGAGGCCCTCAATCGCGGCTTGCACAAAGAGAAGCCGGGAGGAGCCCCCACCCACCCTCGACCGTCCACCGCCTTCCCATCCCGCGCGCTCCCGGCTTGCCCGCTGCCCCCATTTCTCTCCTCCCCCTCCCCCCGGAGAAAAAGACGGGGGAACCCATCTCCGCCCTTCCCTCGCCCCAAAAGACGGCCGCAGAGTCTCCGCTTGCCCAGGTAACTCCGGCCACTGCTCCTTTTTCTTCTTCCCTTCCCGAAGGGAGAACCAACGGGTGGGGGAGATTTGGGGGTGGGTGGGGTGTCTACGATCTCGTCTGCTCCAACTTTTCCCAGCTCTTTCCAACTGAGACCCTCACCTCACCCCCCATTTAAGGCAGCTAAGTCCAGTTCGTAGATTTGACGGGGGGGGGGGGTCTTTTCCCACGGATCAAATCCGGTCTTTAGAGGGAGGGGGCTCTTTTTCTCTCCCCCCTCCCTCTCTCTATCCAGATTCCCCTCCTTCCATGCTAGATTTGCACAATGTGGAGCATAATCCCCCCCCTCAAGAAAAGATGTGGATTTATAAAAGGAGGAATAGTAAAAAAAAAAAAAAAGGGGGGGGGGATAGAAAGAGTAAGGAAACTTTTCAAGAAAAAGAGAAGTTTAGGAAACATGGATCCAGGAGGGATTAACCGGCTGAAATGCACATTTTACTGCAAGATATGGCAGAATAACATGGTGTTCCTCTTTTTTTTTGCAAGATGATGATGTGTGGGGCTGATTAGCCTCCCACTCAGTGAATCTTTCTTCCCCAGGCAGAAGGAAACAAAGGAAGGGGGGGGACGAAACAGAAGGAAGGAAAGAAAAGAAAGAAAGAAAGAAAAAGTGAGGGAGACAGAATCAGAAGGAAGGCAATAAGGGGAAGGAAGGAAAGGAAAAAGAAAAGAGGAAGGAAAAAGGGAATAAAGTAGAAAGAAAAGAAAGGAAGGAAGGAAAGGGGAGGAAGCCAGGCAGGCAGGTAATGAGGGGAAGGAATGAAAAATGAATGAGTGGAAGGAAGGAAGGAAGTTTTAAAAGCTCCTTTATTACATATGGTACATGCTTTTCCAACCTTACCCACTTTAAGATGTGTAGACTTCAACTTCCAGAATTCCCCAGCCGGCATGCTTTGCTGCAGCAGGCATCCCATGCTTGCTGAGGGATTCTGGGAGTTGAAGTCCACCTGTCTTAAAGCAGGCCAAGTTGGGAATTCCTGCCATAGAGAGGAATCAATCAACCTATCTATCATCTATCTATCATTATGTCTCTTTATCGTCTGTCTGTCTGTCTATCTATCTAATCTATTTTAATTCCCATCCAGGTACAGCTGGCAGCCATGCGCTGGTGGGTGGTTTTGCTTTTCGTGGCAGCTGCATGGGCTATGGATGCCCATGCCAAGGGGTGCAATAAAGCACTTTGTGCCAGTGATGTCAGCAAGTGTTTGCTTCAGGTAAGGCACTGTGATAAGCATGCTGTGGCCGTGATCTGGGTGCAAAGATTTAGGTTTGAGAAACAAATAATTAAAGGTAGTCCTCGACTTACGACCACAATTGAGCCCAAAATATTTGCCGCCATAGAAGACATTTGCCCCATTTTACGACTTTCCTTGCCACGTTTGTTAAGTGAATCCCTGCAGTTGTTAAGTTAGTAATATGGTTGTTAAGTGAATCCGGCTTCCCCCTTGATTTTCCTCGTCAGGTTGTAAAAGGGGATCATGTGACCCGGGACACTACAACCGTCATAAATGTGAGTCAGTTGCCAAGGATCTAAATTTTGATCCCGTGACTTTAGGGTTGCTGCCATGGTTGTACATGTGAAAAAATGTCACTTTGTAACTTCAAATTGTCACCAAACGAATGGTTGTAAGTTGAGGATTACTGTCCTTGAGTTTCGACCACAACTGAGCCCCAAATTTATGTTAAGACAGCTTTGCTCCAAGTTATGTCTTTTATTACCACGTTTGTTTAGTGAATACCTGCAGTTGTTAAAATAGTAACAAGGCTGTTCAGTGAATCTGGCTTCCTCATTGACTTGGCTTCTCAGAAGTTTGCAAAAGGGGATCCTGTGGCCCTGGAATGATGCAACCATCATAAATGTGAATCCACTTGTCAAGCATCTGATTGTAAATCATGTGACGGATGCTACAATGGTCGTAAGAATAAAGCAGTTGCCAAGCCTCTGAATTCTGTTCACATCAACATAGGGATGCTGCAAAGGTCACAAGTGTGAAAAACGGTCGTAAATCGCTTTTTTTCAGTGCCATAGTAACTTCAGTCAGTCACTAAGCGGTCTATGTCGAGGACTACCTGTTATTTCAGTTTTGTGGGTTTGTGACGCCTCCTTTTGGGCACAAGCATTGTGTGTGCGCACACAGAAGCCTGAATTCCCTTTTTGGAAGAGAGCTGTCCTTGCCATAACCAATATTTTTGGTGGCTCCTCTCAACAGGAAATGTGCCAGTGCAAAGCCAACCGTACCCATTGCTGCCGGCAGTGCGCGTTCTGCCTGGCTAAACTCTGGGAGCCTTGCTGCGATTGTGTAGGTGAGATGACTCGCCCTCCGGATGGGGAAGGGCGAGGGGTGGGATGCCGCACCCGAGGGGGTCTTCCAGCCGTCTCTCTGATGGGTTTCAATATCCCAGGATCCTCAGGTTCAGAAGATCTACGGGGACTTCTCGCCTTAACTACCACCATTAAGCTTGAAATGTCCATTGCTAAGTGAGACACTTGTTCAGTAGGGCTTGCCCCATTGGGCAACCTTCCTTGCCACCGTGGTTAAGCGAAGCACTGTGGTTTTGTTAAGATAGTCGCAGGGTTTTGAAGCGAATCTGGATTCCCTGTGGATTTTGAGCCCCGGGAGGTCGCAAAAGGGGATCCCTGGGATGCTATGACCGTCATAATTATGCGTGGGTTCCCATGCATCCGAATTTTGATCACGTGACTGTGAGGATGCTGCAGCCGTTGGGAGGTCCAATCATAAGTTGTTTTCTTTCAGTCCTGTTGTAACTTCAAACGGCCACTAAGTAAATTATTGTTAATTCAAACGGCCACTAAGTAAATTATTGTTAATCAATCAAATAGGAATAGGAATAGAATAGAACAGAACAGAATAGAATAGAATAGAATAGAATAGAATAGAATAGAATAGGTGTTCAGTTGTATGTTGTGAAAGAGCACCTTATTTCGTTCTCAGGTTCTGAGTACAATGACAATAAATTTATCTTATCTTAATAGAATAGAATAGAATAGAATAGAATAGAATAGAATAGAATAAAAAATATGGAATGGAATAGGAACAGGAATAGAATTAGGATAGGATAAGGAAAGAATAGAATGGAAAATATGGAATGGAATGAAATAGGAATAGAATAGAACAGAAAATATGGAATAGAATAGAATAATGGAGTTTAATTGTAAGGGATTTTGGAGGCCTTCTAACCCAACCCCCTGCTCAGGCAGGTGATCCTATACCATTTCAGACATGTGGCTGTTCAACATCTTTTTAAAAGCCTCCAGTGATGGAGCACCCACAATTTCTGTGGCAAGCTGTTCCACTGATTGATTGTGACTCTTATTGCCATTTTTGACCTTCTGACAATGGCAGGGATTCACTTTAAAAACTTATGGCAAGAAAGGTTATACCACATGGGGCAAAACTTACTTAACTATCTCGATCAGCAATGGAGATTTTAGGCTCAACCGTGGTGGTATGTTGAGGACAACCTATAAATTCAAATGTCCTTTGTTCCTTGCTGTTTCTTTCTTCTTGTCCTCCTCTCCAGGTCTGTGTAATGAACGCATCTCCTCCGCTCCCCATCCTGCCCAGCGAAGTTCCATGCATGACTTGGTGTCTCCGGTACCGTCCCTGTTTCGGGCTCTCCTAGCTCTGTCCAACAGCCACCCTGCTCTTGGCTGGAGCATCATGACTCTGCCGTTAGAAGAAGAACTTCGGCAAAACCATGTGGATACCGGACACCTTCTGCTGGGACCACATACAGGTATGCCCAGAGTGGGAGGGGCATATGGAATAACAGAGTGGGAAGGAACCTCAGAGGTCTTCTAGTCCAACCCCTTGCTCAAGCAGGAGACCCTCTACCATTTCAGCCGAATGGCTGTCCAATCTCTTCTTAAAAGCCTCCAGTGTTGGAGCACCCACAATTTCTGGTGGCAAGCAGTTCCACTGGTTAATTGTTCTTGCTGTTAGGAACTTTCTTCTTAATTCCAACTGGCTTCTCTCCTTCATTAATTTCCAATATATCCCCCAGTGTACTGAAGTGGCTGTTTCTTGATCTTTCTAATTGTCACCTGGTAAATTGGGAAATAACAGAACAGAAAAAAATAACAAGAGTTAGAAGGGACCTTGTAGGTCATCTAGTCCAACCCCCCCCCCAAGCGGGAGACCCTACACCATTTGTGATAAATGGCCATCCAATCTCTTCTTGAAAGCCTCCAGGGATCAAGCTCCAACTTCCAAAGGCAACTTCTGTTCCTTCAGTTGATGGTTCTTCTGCTTATTTCCAAGTTGAATCTCTCCTAGATCAGTTTCCATCCATTATTCCTTGTCTGGCTTTTGGGGGCTTTGGAAAATAGATTGACCCCCCTCCTCCTCCTCTCTGTGGCAGCCCCTCAAATATTGGAAGACGGCTATCCTGTCTCCCCTGGTCCTTCTCTTCCCTTGACTTGCCAGGCCCAGTTCCTGCAACCTCCGGTGTTAAAAATCTCCAGTGTTGGAGCAATCACAATTTCGGGAGGCAACTTTTTCCACTGATAAATTCTTCTCACTGTCAGGAAATTTCTCCTTAGCTCTAAATTACTTCTCTCCTTGATTAGTTTTCTTCATCCATTTTTTCTTGTCCTGACTTCGGGTGCTTTCGAAAATAGCATCACCCCCTCCTCTCTGGGGCAGCCCCTCAAATATTGGAAAGCTCCCCTCATGTCCTTCTTTTCCTTAAACTAGACTTATCCAATTCCTGCTTCATATGTTTTAGCCTCCAGTCCCCTAATCATCTTAGTTGCTCTTCTCTGCACTCTTCCTGGAGTCTCAACATTTTTTTTTTAATACCGTGCTGACCAAAACTAAGGAGAAATTTCCTGATGGAACAATTAACCAGTGGAATGGCTTGCCTGCAGAACTTGTGGGTGCCTCAGCATTGGAGGTTTTTAAGAAGAAATGGGACAGCTATTTGTGTGGAATGGGATAAGGTCTCCTGCTGGAGCAGGGGGTTGGACTAGAAGACTTCCAAGGTCCCTTCCAGCTCTGTTATTCTGTGATCAACTTTTCTCCTTCTCATTGGCAGACCTGGCACTCCTGGATCCCGACATCCCCAAGGGCCCGAATGCAACGGCGCCAGCTTGCCAGTCCATTTACTTCAACGACTGCCTGTCCATGAGCCGCTGCCGCGCAGCTTGCCAGTCGGTGGGCGCCTGGCGTTTCCGCTGGTTTCACAGCACCTGTTGCCAGTGCCTGGGGCCAGACTGCCAGGGCTATGGAGGTGCCCATGCCAATTGCTCCAACTGCCAGGTCTGAGTGGTGTTGCTTTTTTTGTTCCTTAACTCGTAGAGCATCGCATGGCCTGCACTTTTCTACACAGCCTCCCCTGCAAACCGCAAGTAGCCATTACAGGTGGTCCTCAACTTACGACCACAAGGGAGCCCAATGTTTCTGTCCTTAGGTCTTTGTTAAGTGAGTTTTGCTCCATTTTCTTGCCACCACTAGGTGACTCCCTGCAGTCAGTCTTGCTGGCTGGGGAATTCTGGGAATTGAAGTCCAACTGTCTTAATGTGGCCAAGTCCCTGCTCTGGAAATCAATATTTCTCATGTGGACTTCAACTCCCAGAATTCACCAGCCATTCCACCCATTATGGTCCTAAGTTGAACTAGTTGCAAAACAGTCATTCATGTGACCCAATCATGTCCTTTATATGGTGGTCATTAAGCGAATGCCAGTCTTCCCACTGCTTCAAGGCTGATATAGCCCAGAGCGAAGGGGCCAGGGAACGGGGTGTAGAGATAGCTGTGGTGTTGTAGCCTAAATAAAATTATTTCCCCTGGGAATCAAGGAGGTTGGTGCAGGTGTCCGAAAGGTGGAGACTGAGGTCGCCTAGCAACTGATGGTTGGACCATGTGACTGAAGACTGGCGGGGCGGGGGGGGAAAAGGAGACAAAGTTTGACTTTTAATTGGATGTCAAACAGGGCGGCAACTTAAAAGCCTGTTTTCCACCAGGAATATGCCAATTTGATATGTCCTAATAAAATGTTCTTTGAGGAAATCGCCTGCCTCCGAGTTCTTATTGAATGGGATGTAAATTACCTGAAACCCTGACACCCTGCCCAGTCTTTCCCTCTGCAGCTGGGGATCCATCTGTCCTGGGACCTCACCTTGGGCATTTTTCCTTCCTTCCCCATAGCCCCCCCCCGCCTTCCCCCCCCCCGTTTTGCTGAAATTAGATGACAACAGCCCTGTGAATACTTCCTTTTAATGATAAAATATCTCTGTAGTATTTTGTAGAAATAAAAAAAATGGAGGAAACGGGGTTGGCCTGAAAGTATTGGAGGCTCGAAGTTGGCATGAAAGCAGACGCTACACACTGTCCATTAAGGATCTGTCATATGTTGAAGGTGGATAGGTTTTTGCGTTGCTAGACTCAAGTTCAAATGAGACTCGGAGGTAATTTGTGGCTCCGACTACTCCACAGGTCAATCTGAGTTGTTTGGGACACTACACATGGCGTTTCTGGGCTTAGCAAGTTATGCGAACCTGAACCACTTGCTGACATCGTAATTAAATAGTTAAAAGGAGTTTATTGAGCAAAGATGGGGGAATGGGATGGAGGGTGCCATCTTGACTTTTTTGACTCAGATGGAACTCTCTACTAATGGAGGAACAGGAGACAATGGGTGAAAGCTATTAAGTGTATGTGTTGTTTGGATGTGTTTGCCCACAAATCATTTTCTTTGGATTTATTCTAACAATGGCTGCAGAAACAGTGACTTCTAGATCAAGAGTCTTCAAACTTGGCAACTTTAAGACAGGTGGACTTCAATTCTGGGAGTTGAAGTCCAACCGTCTTAATGTGGCCAAGTCCCTGATCTAGAGATCAGTATTTCTCATATGCGGACTGAAATTCAACTCCCAGAATTCACCAGCCATTCTGCCCATTATGGTCCTAAGTTGAACTAGTTGCAAAACAGTCATTCATGTGACCCAATCATGTCCTTTATGTGGTTGTCATTAAGCAAGTGCCACAATCGTTAAGCAATCTTATTGTTCACTATGGGCATTTTGTCCCAAACCAGAAATACCAATTTTTATAAAAAATATTGTAAGACACAGTGAAATGATCACAGGACATCACAAACAGCTGTGAATGCAGGATGGTTACTAAATTTCCAATGTGCACTCAGATGACAAGAGGGGCAGCCACTGGAACCCAGTCCTAAGTATCCTGAGACAGGTCCGTCTTAAGTTCGAACCATTGCTAAGCGACAGGTTGTAAGTCGAGAACTACCTTTTTAAAATGAGTCTTCTGAATGAGTATAACATACCTTTTTTTCTTCATAAACCAAATTAGGAAAAAGGCGCAAACCAAACCATTGTTAAATGACAAGATACCAGTCTATCTGCTATTGAACTTGGTCAAACCATGGTTTATGCCCCTCCCCTTCCTGTTTTAGACAGGTGAGATTTCTTGGCCAGGTTTTTTCCTGATGTGGTCTGCTGTTACTTCCTTCCCAGGGCTGAGAGTGATTGACTGGCCCAAGATCACCTGGTTAGCTTTGTGCCTAATATGAGACTGGTCTCCCTGTTTCTAGCTTGATAATTTACTACTTTTACATTGTGTCTGACACCATCAATCGGGGTTTACATAAACTATGCATGAAACTGTAAACTATGGCTTAGACTTAAAGAAATTTAGACCAAGGAGAACTCGGGCTTCTGCGTCATCACTTGAAACTTCCAAGAGATTGGACTGCCATTTGTCAGATATGGTGTGGGGTCTCCCGCTTGGGAGGGTTGAACTAGATGACCTACCAAGGTCCCTTCCAACTCTGAGTATCTGTTAAAATCAGTTGCTGAAGCTGCCTCGAGGAAGCAAGGGAATATAACACCACCCGAGTGAACGATCGCAGCCCCGGGTTCGCGTCTCTAGACACGTTACTCACATCCTTGCTTAAGCAAGGACCCGTTGTACGCCTGAAGCGGAGAGAATGGCCGCATTCCGAAGATCGCCGAAACCCCGAGTTTCCCGACCTCGCTTGGCCCGCGTTCTCGGGAAGCCATGGCTGTCGAGAAGGGATTGGGGAAGGAAAGCGGCTTTGGCTTCTTCCTCCACCATCCTGCCCTGCTCCGCTCGCCCTGAACGTTCCAGAACGCGTGAAGCCACAATGAATGGAGGAAGCCATCAGAGCACGTGCAGAGTGCCGAACAGTCTGGAGCCTCCCCTGCCTGGCGCTCGGGGCTCCTCCAGCCAATGGCAGCCAGCCCAGCCTCTCCCGCGCCCGGGCAAGCCAGCGCCCCCTCGCTAAGCGGAGAGTTGGAGCGCGGCCGAGCGGGTGAGTGGCCGGGGACTGAGCCGAGCAGCCCAGCTTCTCCTCCGTCCAGCGCGCCTTTGCGCGGCTCCGATCCTCTCTTCTCCCTTCCGCCTTCGCAGCCGCGGCTTCCTTCTTTCCCCTTTACCCAAACAACGCCTTTCTCTTCCGCTTCTTCCCAGCATTGGGAGACTCGTTTGGGGCCCGGGGAACAAAGGCCAGCCTGCCTGCCTGCCCCGCTTCCTCCGCGGTCTTTGTTCCCTGGGCCCCAAACGAGTCTCCCAATGCTGGTAAAGAAGGGGAAGAGAAAGGCGATCGGCGCTAGGGGTTCGGGCCCCGGCAGGGAGAAGACTCCAAAGAGAAGCTTGGAGAAAGAGCCCAGAGGCCGTGCAACATGGGTCCTGTTGCTAAGAGTATGGGGGGGAGGGTGTGTGTGTGGACAAAGAGACGGAGGGGGAGGAAAAGGAAGGGCAAGGCCGCGGGGGCGGGCGGGGGGAGTGGAGGAGGTTCCCCTCGGCCGGGAGTGTCTCCATTTCGCCTCCTCTCTTTTGAAAAAGGGGTGGTGGGAAAAGGGCGGGGGGACGGTGGCGATGGGGAGGAAGCAGTGTAGAGTGGGGGGCTGCCGGGGATCCCAAGTAAGGGAGCTGTGGGGGCAGGGGCAGGGGCAGAGAAGCGCTGGTCCCGCAAAAGCTGCTTTCGCAGGCGCGCCTGGTTTGCGACAACACGTTCTCTATCTCTGGCTGGAACGCGAATGTTTTGGGATTACAACACTGAGAGTGTCATTCCTCTTTGAGGACTGGCTCATTAAGCAAGCACCAGGTCCTCCGCAAAGCCCAAGGCTGGTTTCTTTCAACCCTACAGACTTGTTGTGCAGGAAGGAGGAGGAAGAGGCCATTCCAAGAGGTGGCATAGGTGGAAGGAAGGGATGGGTAGGTGGGTGGGTGGAAGCCAGAAGGCAGGCTGTGTCCCACAACAGGGAGGGTCCCGGGATAGGGTTGGCGTAGAGGCTGGGATGCAGAGACCAGAGATGGTGAGCGAATGAGATGGATGGACGTGTAGCTGTTTAGGGGAGCCCTTAAAAGGGGAGGGGGAGCTGTTGACAAGCAATCTTGGGACACCACAACCCAGCATGCACAGCCACTCTCTGGCCATGCTGCTTTTCTCAACGTTGGCTTTCCTTCTCATTTGAAAGAACCTGGCAAAAAGTAGATGCGGTGACACCTGCTTCTCAAGGAGTCCTGTGCAGCACTTTGCAATAGGTAGTAGCATCTTTCTCTCGCCATGTGAGTAACTACTACCTCCCGCTGCTGATCTGGGATTAAGAAGCCCATGGAAGGAGTCTGGATGGAGGCTAACCCATTAGGCAACAAAGGCCAGTTTTACACAGCAAGTATTGTCCAGCCTGTGTTGTGTTAGTGCACGGCTGCTGCACAATTATCTCCATTTTATAGAAAGCCTTTGCAGAGTCCTCAAGGTATGATTGCAATGGAGCCCAAAATTTATGTTGCTAAGTTGTTAGGAATATAAGTCACCTAACTGGTATTTGGGTTAGAAATATATAAATCAGGATAAACATTTTAAAGCTGTTATCTTTAAGAAAATGCAAAAACTGTCATTAGGTGTGGTTACTCAAATGGCCATAAGATGGAGACAGAAACCTGCTTTGTTTTAGTCTGAGTCTCAGAAGAGAGTGTGAGTCAATCTGTTTCCTTCTGTTGGAAAGTATTGCCCTTCCTCCATTTTTTCCTAATTGACTGGTATTCCTGGATTTGATGTAAGTCTGATACTAAACTGTTTTTGACACTGGAATTTGTTATTGGATTATCCCTGGATTGAAAACTGACTGATTTACCTGTGAATGACTTTTGGACTGCTTGTTTTTGAACTTTGCTTAAAGTTTCTGGAAGTAAAAACCTACATTTACTGTACAGTGTATCTGTGTACTGTGTGTGTATTAGTCAAACACTACTCTCAAATACGTCTCCCTGTATCTGCTCATTCTCCTAATGGGGAATTACCTCAACATAAGTGAAACACTTGTTGGCTGAGGTTTGCCCCCATTTTACAACTCTTCCTGCTTGTTAAGTGAATCACTGCCATCGTCAAATTACTAACCCGGTTGTAAAGTGACTCTGGTTTTCCCCATCGGCTTTTGCTTTGTCAGAAGGATGCAAAAGGGGATCGCGTGTCTCCGGGACACTGCAAAAATATGAGTCAATGGCCAACTATTTGTATTTTGATCATCTGACCGTGGGGATGCTACAATGGCTGTAAGTGTGAGGCAACCATCATAAACGTGAATCGGGTGCCAAAGCAAACGTGAATCGGGTGCCAAAATAATTCCTGTGACCGAGAGGATGGTGCAACGGTCAAAAGTGTCAGGAAAAAACATGTCGCTTTTTTTCAGTGCCGTTGTAACTTTGGATGGTCACTTAAGTGAACTGTTGTAAGTCGAGGACTAGCTGTATTGCAGTGGGGGTTGGGAGTGGAGAGGGCAGAAGTGTGGGATTTGTTTTGCATCCAGAGGCAAACAACTGCTGATTAACCTTGGCATGTCCATCAAACATTGTGGTAGAAAATATCTCAATTTATTTGACTCCACTTTTTCTAAACTTTTCCGTGGTGGTGGGGGGGATGCAGAAGGCATCTTTGGGAGGCATTTCATTTTTAAGGAGGCCTTTTGTTTAAAAAAAAAAAAAGACGTGCGTGGGGGGGGATTTTAAGAGAGGTGAACAGAGGAAGCAAAAGGGGGGGGAGGCTAGAGGCAACTTAAAAAAACCCTGGTGAAAAAAGAAAACATTAGGACGTTTAACCTAGGGTTGGAATCCCAACCCTGGCATTTTAAAGAGCCAGTGTCCCTTGGCTGGAGAAACTCCGCCTCCTGTTTCCCGGCGTGCCTTGCAGGGACTAGGAAACAGAAGGAAGGAAGGAAACTCCTGAAGTGGGAGGGAGGAAAAAAAGTAAGTACAGTACAAGCATCCAGAATTCAGTGAAGGGATTTTAAGATTGGTGGGGTGAGAGGCAAGGCTGGAAGGGAAGGCCGAAGAAGTGTTGGAGTGGGGGAACCACAAAGGAAAGGTTACCGAGGACGTTTGGGGACACGAGGCTGGAAAAGGAAAGATTTTGGTGGTGTTTACATTTGTTATCATCCCATACACACAAGCACAAACTTTAAAAAAAAAAGCTCACTCCTCCTGAAGTGCATTTATGGAGCAAGACTCATTATTCTATTAGTGGCAGGATTTACTAAGAGGCTGTGGCTTTGGAAGAAGCTGCAATGGAGCCACTTCCCATGAATTTTAACTTCAGGCACCTCATTTCCTCCTGTCATTTAAACTGGCATTAATTGCCCCATTATTTCCATATTATCTGTTTGCTAAGTTGAAGCCATTTGTTTTTTCCAGGACTATTAAAGTGAAATTGGCTCTTCAGATGGATTAGCACGATGGGCCTGGCATTGCATTTCGGTTCGATTTATTACCTCTCCAGGTTTAAGTTCCTGGGTTATATAAATTATTGCACTTTTGAAACACCATCAGTTCCTCCAAATAGACTTTCCAGATTAAAAAGCTTCCAACAAATTTCGGGGGATGCACAAAAAATACCAATAGGTGGAGTGGAAGGGATTAGCAAAAGGAACTAGTGTTTGTGAAAACACTTTTGCATTCTTTTCTATGCGCAATTGAAATAACAGGCCTACATTCACCTGCCATAGTTTGATTAATCAAAGTTCAATAAGCCAAATTAGAAGATGTAGTTTATAAATTAGTCGTATACGCTGAATATTTCATACTTCATGTCAAGCCAAAACCACTCACATTTTAGCGAAATCTCTGGCACTGTATTAACATCAATAGTATACAAAAATACTTTTTGGTCCAGAAACCTGTTAGGATTATGATTATATATTATCTACATAATTTATATATTCTCTATATAATATTAATAGGCGGGACTTAAACTAGTTTCCCAATTCATGTGAACTGGGAAATTCTTGGCCAAGTAAAATATAATATTAATTGCAAATCCATACGAGGGAAGACAAAGACAAGGAAGAGCAGTTGCAAATGTCTTTTCTGTTTGGCATAGAAACCAAAATAACTAGGAATTGCACTCTAGAGTAGGATAGGATAGAACAGAACAGAACAAAATATGGAATGGGTTGGAATGGAATGGAATAGAATAGAATAACAGTTGGAAGGGACCATGGAGGCCTTCTAGTCCAACCCCTTGTTTAGGTAGGAAACCCTACACCACTTCAGAGAAATGGTTATCCAATCTCTTCTTTAAAACTTCTAGAAGGAGGCTCTATTAATGCAGAGAAGTAAGCAGTTTATGATGTTAAGGTGCTGAATCAGGGTTTGGATGGGGCCACTTTGGATAATAAAAGCTTTATTTGAGATGGTGCTTCTCTGGATCTCCTCCCCTCTGTCAACTCTAGAAATGGCTCTAGCTGAAGCTGAAGCAAAAACTCTTCACTTTACTTCATTTCTAAGTTGCCATGTATATTGTACTCTATTGTATCCTATGACTATTAAGTGTTGTACCTTATGATTCTTGACTCCTGATGAATGTATCTTTAAGTACACTGAGAGCATCTGCACCAAGACAAATTTCTTGTGTGTTCAATCATACTTGGCCAATAAAAAATTCTATATTTGGGGGGGGGGTGGCGATTTGAAGAATGTAGAATGTTTTTCCCTACAGTGCCAGACATAACAGCAATAAGGTCTTGAGAACCAAGGTCAGCTCAAAGTGCCCTAGCAATGGCAGGAGGGAGTGTTGAGAAGTTCGTCGCCTGCTTGGTTGATTAACATGACGGGGTGTGGGCAATATCTATTCTTTCATTATACCAAAGTGCGGGAATTATTCAGAGTTGGTTTCATGTTTGAACGTTCCAATATGATGTGTCCAATAATGCACCAAGGATCTTTGAGAAAAGCCACAGCCTTAGAGTCTTTTGAATGGACCGGGAGCATTACTTGGAACTATGATACAACCCTCATTATCCAACCCATAGATATCTGGCCCTCAGTGCGATGTCCTCTTTCTGACCAGCGATAGTTTTCAATGTGCAAAGTCTATTTTTTAAAGAACAGCACTCAATTATGGGAGCCGTAACTTGTAGATTGAATTTGTGGTGCTGAGTGGTGACCAGAGGGAAAAAACAGATTTGAGGTATTAAATTAAAAGGTGTTCGCCTTTTCTCTGAATTCTCTGGTTTATCCTTGCCTCATTTATTTGTTACTTGCATGTTGTCTCTTTTTACGTCTTCTCCTACAATTTATATATTTTTGGCTCTTTCTCTTTTTCCCTTCTGCTCCAGCTCTTCTGAAAAGCCCGCAACTGAGTCCCGAAGAGAGAAAACTTCTCAACCGCTGCAGCCATGCCCTCCAATAAGGACGCCTCTGGCTGCCTCAGCTCACCACCAGGTTTGATCTGCTTGCCGCCCATTTCTGAGGACCTCCAGTTGGTGTGGACCCAGGCGGCCCAGACGAGTGACCTGGACAGCAACCAGCACCTGCTGCAGACTTTCAGCTATTTCCCATATCCCAGCCTTTCTGACCTGGCTTTGCTCTGCCTGCGTCATGGCCTGCACATGGAGAAGGTGAAGGCTTGGTTCATGGCGCAGCGGCTGCGCTGCGGCATCAGCTGGAGTGCCGAGGAAATCGAAGAGACTCGGGCTCGCCTCATCTACCACCAGGACCAACTTCACTTTAGTTGCCTGCTGGCTGGCAACCAGGGCAACTCCTGGCACCACCAGACTTGTAAAAGCCCTTCATACTACCACCAGCTGGCTCCCCACTCCCTGCACTACTCCGGTAAATATCCAGAGAACCAGCAACCTCTTGTAACCTCCTTAAATCATTGTAGTACAGCTCCAGGGACAAAAGAACTCGGGACAATCGCTCAGGACATTTGGAAACTGCAGGAAAACACCCCATCCCACTATAGGAAAGCTCAGGAACATTTTGAACCTTCAGGGATCATGGTGAATTTTCAGAATACCAAAGAGACTGTTTCCGGTGCTTATCCACCCATCACAACCCTCGGCCTGGATTATAATGTCCCAGATTCTCCCACGATGGCCTGGAGCTTTCCTGCGCCTGCCGTTAATGGTGGGCACCACCCGGTGGTTCTTCCACTGGGTTCTTCGGTGAAAGTCAGCCCGTCCTCCTCGAAAGTGACAACCAGCGTCACAGACTGGCAAAACCATCAGCACTCTTTCAGCGACCAGCAGACTTCTTTGCCAGAGGTTTTACGGAAGCCTAGGCGGAAGACAAAGGAGCAACTGGATTTGTTAAAGGCCTTCTTCCTTCACCGGCAATGGGCCAGGAGAGAGGATTATCACCAATTGGAGAAAGTAACTGGGTTACCCCGGGCAGAAATCATCCAGTGGTTTGGAGACACACGTTACGCCCTGAAGCACGGTCAGCTGAAATGGTTCCGGGACAATGCAGGGCAGAGTCCTGAGCCTGCTTCCTTAGGAGGACCTCCTCCTCCCGAGCCATGCACAAATTCTCCAGACACAAGCCCCCTGGAACAGTATTGGACCACCCACACGCAGCTGCAGGAGAATGACTTGCCAATGCTCTGTCGCAAATCGGGAATGAGCATAGAGCAAGTGTTGAAGTGGTTTCACTCACACTTGCCGGCCCCATGCGAGGTGGAGGTGTGTCTGGGAGACGACGATGAGGTAGATGAAGACATGGCAGCTGCGATGATAAAGGCTGAAGATGAAGACTACGACGAAGACGAGGATGTGGAAGAGGAGGAGGAGGAAGACTGAAGGACTTTTGTGTGGATGCTGGAGGGTTTGTACTTCTTTGAGGAGCAGGTGGAAGGATCAGTGAGACAGATTAGTCAATCCTGAGAGTGAGGTTTCTGTCCCTAGCAGTTTCCTGCTGGTAGCAGTGACCTACATCACTTACATACTAGAATGTATTTTTTTCCCTTTAAGCCTTTAAAAACAAAAACAGTTTTTTTTCCATTCAGTGTTTATCAAGGCAGAATCACGACAGTCTAAAGATCGAGTTTCCAACCCTTTAGATGCAAGTGGCCATAATATATGAATCCCTCCAGCAATCGCTGGGTCTCACATGATTTATTTGAAAAAACTTCAGTTGGTTAATTGCGTTCCTTTGGTTTCATATTGTTTCTTCTAGAAGTTTTCCTTAATAATTATACATTTGTTGCCTAGGTCTTAAACCATGAAGCCCAACAATTGCCTAATTTTGTTACCTTTTCTAAGGCTTGGAATACAGATATTTTTCATTTACGCTTGGATGTATCTGTCTTGATTCTGTTTGTTCCAATTTATTTATTTTTTTATTCAAATTTAGAAATTGGATTGTTCTTTACCAGAGTTGCAGAAATTTGGCAACCTCACTCTTTCAAATCCCATGAAAGCCATACATATAAGATTTAATTGGTCTAAGCTCACATATCAACTATATTTTATTTTTTTGAGTAAATGAACAGTTAAAGTAATTATTTGTTGTCGGTGCTTATGTTTCGTTTTATATGCCAGTTCTTTGAAATCAAAAAAATGTACAGGTGAAACTCAAAAAATTAGAATATCATGCAAAAGTTCATTTATTTCAGTAATGCAACTTAAAAGGTGAACCTAATATATGAGATAGACTCATTACGTGGAAAGCAAGATAGTTCAAGCCGTGATGTGTCATAATTGAGATGATTATGGCTTACAGCTCATGAAAACCCCAAATCCACAATCTCAGAAAATTAGAATATTACATGCAATCAATAAAACAAGGATTGGTACCGTATATACTCGAGTATAAGTCGAGTTTTTCAGCCCATTTTTTGTGCTGAAAAAACCGCCCTCGACTTATACTCGAGTCAGATTCCCCTCTGAAAAAAAAATGGTGTGGAGCTCCGAAGATGGGCAGCCGCTTCCCTGCTTCCGTGTTTCCTTTGCAACTTTTAAGCATGGGAGGGGGAGGCTTTTCTGAGCTCTAGGCTGAAAAAGCAACTCAAGTGGAGGTCGCTCCACTCAGTTTCATTTCCTCAGCTCCAGCTGCTTTCAGTCCACTCGGGAGGAGGGGGAGGGGGAGGAGGAGGGGGAGGCTTTTCTGAGCTTTAGGCAAGTGGAGGTCGCTCCACTCAGTTTCATTTCCTCAGCTCCAGCTGCTTTCAGTCCACTCGGGAGGAGGGGGAGGAGGGGGGGGGAGAGAGAGAGAGAGATATCATAAGAACGGCTCTTGGTTTTTTCTTGCAAGGGAGAGAGTGACTCCTGCCTACCACTGTCATCATCATCATCTTTTGCGTTAGTGAATCAATCAAACCTTTCATGATAGTGAGATCGTTTCCCAAATTTCCCTTAAATCAGGGAAGAAATCAGAAACAAACCTTTGGGCTGAGAATAAGCTTGTTCCTATGATGCCATTTTTGTTCACTTCAGTGTGAAAAGTGTGAAAAAACACACTTCTTTTTCTTCATCTTCTTGTTCCCTATTTACTGGTCTCTTTCAAAGAGGAAATTGTGAACATCAAACTTATTCTCAACTGTCCTAGTGAAAGTTTTTATTGGCATCTATTTTTATTTTTGAAATTTACCAGTAGCTGCTGCATTTCCCACCCTCGACTTATACTCGAGTCAATAAGTTTTCCCAGTTTTTTGTGGTAAAATTGGGTGCCTCGGCTTATATTCGGGTCGACTTATACTCGAGTATATACGGTACATAGAACAATATCAGACCTGAAAAGTATAAGCATGCATATGTTCTCAGTACTTGGTTTGGGCCCCTCTTGCAGCAATTACGTGCGGCATGGCATGGAAGCTTTCAGCCTGTGGCACTGCTGAGGTGTTATGGAAGACCAGGATGCTTCAATAGCGGCCTTCAGCTCTTCTGCATTGTTCAGTCTCATGTCTCTCATCTTTCTCTTGGCAATGCTCCATAGATTCTCTATGGGGTTCAGGTCAGGAAAGTTTGCTGGCCAATCAAGGAAAATGAAGTCAGCATCCCCATAAAGCTCATCTGCCGAAGAAAGGATGAAGTGCTCCAAAATCTCCTGGTAGATGGCTATGTTGACCCTGGACTTAATGAAGCACAGTGGACCAACACCAGCAGATGACACGGCTCCCCAAATCAACACAGACTGTGGAAACTTCACACTGGACTTCAAGCATCTTGCAGTATGTGCCTCTCCATTCTTCCCTCTGGGTCCTTGGTTTCCAAATGAGATGCAAAAGTTGCTCTCATCAGAAAAGAGGACTTTGGACCACTGAACAACAGACTAGTTCTGTTTTTCTTTAGCTCAGGTAAGATGCTTCTGATGTTGTTTGTTGTTCAGGAGCAGCTTGACAAGAGGAATATGACATTTGAAGCCCATGTCCAGGATCTGTCTGGGTGTGGTGGCTCTTGATGCACTGACTCCAGCCTCAGTCCACTCGTTGTGAAAGTCCCAACACTTTTGAATGGCCTTTTCCTGACAATCCTCTCCAGGCTGCGGTCATCCCTGCTGCTTGTGCCTCTTTTTCTTCCACACTTTTCCCTTCCACATAACTTTCTAGTAAAGTGCTTTGATACAGCACTTTGGGAACATCCAACTTCTTTTGCAATTACCTTTTGAGGCTTTCCCTCCTTATGGAGGGTGTCAGTGATGGTTTTCTGCACAACTGTCAGGTCAGCAGTCTTTCCCATGATTGTGATTCCTACTGAACCAGACTGAGAGACCATTTAAAGGCTCAGGAACCTTTTGCAAGTGTTATGGCTTAATTAGCTGATTAGAGTGAGACACTTTGAGCCTAGAATATTGAACCTTTTCACAATATTCTAATTTTCTGAGATTGTGGATTTGGGGTTTTCATGAGCTGTAAGCCATAATCATCTCAATTATGACACATCACAGCTTGAACTATCTTGCTTTGCATGTAATGAATCTATCTCATATATTAGGTTCACCTTTTAAGTTGCATTACTGAAATAAATGAAATTTTGCACAATATTCTAATTTTTCCAGTTTCACCTGTAGAAGACAGACTAAGGCTATCTTTCCTGTTTTCATGCCTTCTGGACTAAAAAAAATGTTAGTTTCCAGACTGGTATTTAATATGGTGACTGTAGCTGTTATATTCAAATTGATATTTTATCATTAATCCTTCATTTTCATTCTCTCCTTTATTTAAAAATATCATTTTTGGAATGATTTCTAATATCTGCTCTTAATAGTCTTCTTTATCATGTGACTTTCTGTTAGTTGCTTTGTTTTCTTTTCCTTGTTCTGTTAGTGCCTTGATTCACCAGCTTTCCCTGTCATCAGTTTTTCCATTCATGTCATATATCTGGTCTGTAGTTGGTTGATATAGTGAATTCAATGCCAGTTAGGATATTGTAAGATAACAAGAGTGGCCTCTTGCAAAAGAATTGCAAACAGTCCTAAAAGCTTGGTATCTTCTTTTGTCAAACTGTCATTGCCCTCAGATTGATGGGGAAAATAAAACTCATACATTCTGAGAATAGCTTTACAGATTAATTTGGAAGAAAGTAAAGAGGAATTTGAAAATTTGTGAAAGTATGAAGAGGTAGGAGACTAGACAGAGATTAATCATCTGTATTTTAAAAATTCTATTTCAATTTTTTTAAAGTAGAATCTTTACAGAAATAGCCTCTGCCTCTCCAGGCAAGAGAATTTAAAAGTACTGAAATAAGCTAATCAACCTTAGGTAAAGAGAAAATGGTAAATGGATTATGCCATACTTAGTGAAATGTTCAAAGGCTGTAACTTGTCCAAGATAGAACTAAGCAGAATAATTTGATTTGTTGATTGGTTACTTAATAAATTGAATGAGTTAATAGATAATTATGTTCAGTAAATTATATCTGTCTTTTTCCTCTTTCTAAGTATAGTCTTTTTGAAGGCTTATCTTTTTTATTTTAGTCTGGGAAGCAACGTTGATTGCAAATACAGTAATCCTACATTATGTGCAACCTGGGTCAAATTGTATATTTCATCTTAGACAAAGGATTTTAGCTCAGAGAACATACAACGTAATACATTTTCTTCTTAGCAAATCTAGTCACAAAGTAAGATTGGAGCTAGGATCCACAGGTCAGTTAATGGGCTATAATTGACAGTTAAAACAGTAACAACTCTGCTACTGCAGAGTTCACCAGCTACTTTTAGCCATTTTCCTCAAAAGACTTTATAGGGTTTTATTTTAAAATTATGTCACATATGCTAAGTGCATTATACACTTTGCCTTGTATAATAATTTATATTTATTTACTACGATTCATACACCAGTCGGTTTCAGGCAACTGTGAACAGCTTATTACAAGTCACAAAAAATATTTAATTTTAATCAAAACAAGTCTCCTAATGGCATCACTCAGTTATTAATTGATTGCTTTTTAATAAGGCTCAAATATTCAAAAAATTTATACTGCAGGAAATCTGCACAGAAGAGTCTATCTTGTATCTAACACTAGGATGATGTTTAAGAGAACAGCTGCTTTGGTCATCCCCATTATTCCTGATGGATTTGGCTGATGGATGAATTACCTGGGGAAAAATACAATTAACTGGAGCCAGTCTTCCCAGTTTAGGACTGGATTAAATTCTGATCACTATTTAGCTTGTTTAGCAAAATTATATTCTGATTTTTGATAATGGAAAGTATTTATAATGTACTATAATTTTAGTTTAACAGAAGACATGGAGAATGAGGAGAAAATTGGGACTTTGTTCCTTTGGATGCTGCCATTAAGATTTCTAAATTGTAAAGCTGGGACTTAAACATATTTAACATTTAACACTAAAAAAAAAATCATCTTACTGGCAAGGGTGATGAAAACTAGAACCAGGGTGGGGGTGGGGAGCCATAATTTCACTTGGATATGGATTACATTCATCGTCTTTCACAAAGCTGTGTCATGTAACACGAAAGGATGAGAATGAAGAATCCATGTGGGTCTCACTTACCTGTGGGGAAAGGATGGTGTAGAGTGAGGTGTGAATCTCATCTGAGAATGACAGAAAAAGAAAAGCAATTGAAATGCGTGAAGCTTTTCCTAGCATGTCTAAAGTCTAGAGATTCTCAGTCATCCAGGTCATGGTTGTCCCAAAGGGGCTTTTTCATGAGGCAACTGGACTTTTTTTGCTTTTTCTCTTGAAGACATTTCTCTTCTCATCCAAGAAGCTTCTTCAGCTCTGATAGGATGGTGGGGAATGGAACCATGACCTAGATAACTGAGAATCTCTACAGACATTTAGCTATACAATTTGGGATGAACACCTTTGGAATTGTGTGGGAGTAGGAATGGCTTTTCAAAGGAAAAAATTGCAGACTACAGGAACCAGGACCACCACCCAAGTGATCCTGAGGACACAGATAAACCTCCAAGTGCTTCAACAACTCCCTAAAAGGACGCAATTGCCAGCTGTCTGCAAGGAATATAAATCCTTCCATTCCCCACTATCCTGTCAGACTCTCATCCAAGAAGCTTCTTGGATGAGAAGCGAAATATATTCAAAAGAAAAAAGAAAGTCTAGTTGCTTCCTGAAAAAGAACCTTTGGAATTACCTATCTACAATCTAATTTTTACCTGTAGGGAGCGCAGTCTTTCAGCATTGTGGTCAGGAACAGAAGTACCTGCTGGATCTACAAAACAAAAGCAACAGGAGGGCAAGTTCTGTGGGAGTTGAAGGGTTATCTTCACACCTTAGTCACTTTTGGCATTTGTATATATCATGTGTCAGTTTGTCTAACCATTCTGGAATACATAATGCCAGACTTAAAAATTGCACAGTATACTTGGGCAGACTGGTAATGTCAGGCATGCATCAAAAGAAAAGAGGACTTTTCTAGGCAAAACTGAGGGAGATAAGGACAAAGGTTTAATTTTACTTAAAAGAAAATACAGTATAGTTGATGTGATTATTCCTTGTGTATGGTTCCCTTTCTGTTAACTTTAAACAGTACTGGTCAATGACAACTTTGAGGGTCACTCAAGCTAAATCCAGTGCTTTGGGATTCACCTGTAGCTAGTGAGCCTTAGATGTTATGATTATTTACAAGTCATTATAAGCCAAATTCACATAAGGAGCTAGATCACAACCAAAAGTAGCGTGTTTCTGCACGAAAACAATGAGGAATAAACATATATTTGCCAAAGAGGAACACTTTCCTCACCTGGAAAGATGCTGAGGTTGAAGTATGGAGTTTCTTGTGGCTGCCCAGGGTTATTAGTATACTGACTCGCCATTGGGGTTTGAAGATTGAAGACATTGAAACTGGGGGTGTGGGAAATGAAAGGAGAAGCCCTAAAAGGAGGAAGGAGGGGAAAGTGACAGAAGTCCTGATCATTGTGGAAGACAATACTAAATGTTTTTAACTTACACTGTGTAACTATATGTAAGCAGCAGCACCATCTAGGCCTCTCTCCACTTCTCCGACTCACCTGTAGAATAAGCTCTGCATGGAGTCTGAAGATGGAGTAGCTGCCAAATAGAATGTAAAGGAGTTACATCTGGAATGAATAGTGGAGATCACATGGAAAGGTGATAGGAAGTTTAAGGTAGGTATGTGGGGAAAAGGTGGTGTGAGTAGTAGATCAAACAGAAATCCTTTTATTCGTTACAGAGAGGAAATGTGGCTTCTCTTCACAATAAATTCTGTTCTAAATAAAAAGCTGTGAAAGGATGCTTGTCTGTAGAAATAATACCCTGGAAGATTCTTGATTTTTTTTCCTTTGGGCTCCTGTGTTGCCTGGAATCTCAATACAGCAGAAATTTATTGTTTGTTGACAGTTCTTACCATTTGCAAAGACTGCCGGGGTTGTTCTGGTGGCTCTCCTATGCTGAATAGGGAGAAAAGTTTAAAGGAATTTTCATTTATTTATCTCATTTGTATTGGAGCAGCATACCACAAAGCTAAGAATGGTGATTAGATATGTAAAATCATTGCAAAAATATTAAGAACTATAAAAAACAAAGCCCACATAGAAATACAGTGAGATATGAAGAAATGTTTAATGGAACAAAAGTACTAAAAGGGCAACAATTAAAATATTCAGAAACACCTTACAACTAACATTATTGTTTTTTATTGCAGATAAACCAGTTTGGGGCTTTGGGGCTTTCAGGATTTCCCGGTGAAACCTCCTTTTTAACCACATTACAGCTAAGGAAACGGTGGTTCTGTCCAAGCCATGTGCAGCTAAAGAGAAGAAAGAGCCCAGAATGTTTTATGTCCCAAAACAGCTTTTCATTTGGGCAGATGGTATCAGTGGAATTTTATTCTCAAAACTACTTCAATAACTGCACAAAACAGCAGTCATTTCCTGGTAAAAGAAAAGCAGTGGCAGAAACTAACCTGCCAGCTGAGGGGATGGCTGACTCTGGAAGAAATGGAATCCATAGAAGATGAGCGGCTGAGAAAAGAGGCACAATAGGTCAAGAAGCTGTCACTAGTACAACTGAAAGCTAAATCTGCAATCAAATGCATTGTACCCTTATGGTTTTTTAAGTATAACAATCATATTTTGCTGTAAGGAAGCTAGACTGAAAGGACCATAGTCGCAGCAAGGAGATTCTAAGATACGGAAAGACACTTATTCCACTTAGAATATGCACACCTTAGAATAGAAGCCACTTGTCTGAATAGAGGATCCCTTCCATCTCAATTCTGAATTCTGATTTTTTGAAGAAAACATTGTTCATTCTCTTTAATTCTGAGCAAGTTTCTAAACTTTACGCAATCTGGAACACATTTAGAATAGTGTCTGCCATAGAAAACTTAGTTCAAAATATCCTTTGCCAGAAAACCAACTATCTCTTCAGGATATTTTCACCATCCAATTGGGATTTTTGTGTGGATTCAAAAGGTATAGTAACTAGAATGTAGCGTTTTTGCTGGCTTGTTTATTTCCACAATTGACAGTTTTTACCAAAAACTGCTGTCAAAGGAGGTTTTTTTATAGAAACTATTAACAGTGTGAATCACCCCTAACTAAAAATAATAATAATTACCTGACCACCTCACTGGAGTGCTGGAAAATTGGTTGTGGTGTAACTGCAAAATATGAGATAGTTACTATGTAGTCATGGTCAACTCTGCTAGAAGTACATGTTGGCCTGAGATAATAAGAAATCTTATACTTGGATATATCTGTCCATATCCTACATTGCATCAGAGATCCAGGCAACATCCCTATAGCTAAGTAAGCATACACAAAATATTACCCTGAAACAAGTGAAGTGATTCAGGATCCTTATCTCTTACCTGTCTGTGAGGGAGGAGTGATGGCAACCGGCTTTGGGGTGTTGTTTCTGCATCAAATTGAAATGAGTTTGATTGGTTAGAATAACTACTACTCCCCACTCACCCCTAAATATTGGGGTTTTTCTCTGTCCTGTGGTTTCAGTGCTGGCCTATGATGGCTCCAGCTCTTTCATTTTGCCAGAGAGATCTCCTATAGTACTGCCTCTATTTCATGGGCTGCCGGTCCTGATTAATGTTTCCAAAGGACAGAACAGACATACTGACCTGCTATCCTGGTGTTTTCTGGGAAAAGCCTGTTGAGAGAAGAGGGAAGATTTGGGAGTCAACAGCTGGGCTCCTATGCAAAGAACTTTGATTTACTCTCTCCTCAATTTATTCTCTTCTGCAGAAGAGCAATAGTCATTGCTGCCAGCAGAGGGTGACACGAAACCAAATAAAGGAAATATATAATTATTTCCACCAAACGTCTTACCTTCAGGTTGAAGTACTTCTTCTTCAGTTCCCTATTTTCCTTCTGTACAGCCTCTAGTTCTCTACATATAGAAGTGGCAGGCAGGAGAAACAGAAAGCAGGTAATAATAATATGCCTTGATGCTTTAAAGCCCACTAGAGAACACTTCAGCACTGATGAGAATAAAGGAGGAGAGCTGCCTCTGGGGCTATGCAAGCTATTAGTTTCACTTCACAAATTATCAACGTGTTTTAATGGCTGATATTAGAAGGGAACAGTAGCCTGGAGTCTTCTTTAGAAAAGTATATAATCATATTTGCTTGCCACAGTTTTTATCTCCATCAAAAATAAAACAAGTATTTATTTTTTCCCTTCCAATTAGGACAACTGAAGGATATTTCCAGCTCATTCAATAACTTTCTTTTGGGGAAGAAGGGACAGGAAAGAATGGCTTTCTGGATATATGAACGGAAAAAAATTGTTTTAAGTATTTTAATTAAACAGCCCAGAGTGGGGGGTTGACTTAAGAAGGTACAATGGACCTTTGATCAACCAGTAATTTCTTAACTGAGTGACAATATGAAACTAGATCTTGTAAAATTAATCATATTAACTTCACTAATCCCTACAAATAAAACTAACAGGCTGTATTCACAGAGTAGGCCAAGAGGTAAATGAAAGACCTAGCCACTGTATTTGCACAACCTGTTCCTTAGTTTGAATCTATTTAGCTTCACTTATGGCTTCGAGTGCTGTATGAAGCAGCTTATTTGGTACTTCAGTGTATTCTGTGTATTATATGTCCTCCTAGAGAATAGGATATTTTAATATTCATACTGTGTTGTGCAGACACATTTATACTGTTTTCCTTTCTTAAATGAACACAACCTGCGTATCTCACTTTTCCTGGATAGTTAGTTTGTGGAGAGCTTGCTGGAGTGCTCCTTCAGCTTTTGATGCATTATTTTTGTAGAAAGAGACCAGCAGGTCCATCTGGCTCTTCTGGAATGTCCATACCTAGAAAGAAGACCAGAAGGCACGAGAGAAGTAGATTTCAAGGAAATTCAGCATTTGGTCTCATGACTGTAACTCATTTAGAGATATAAGAAACAGCATGTGTGGAACCTTTCAAGTCCAGGTACATCACTCAGAGCAGAAGACATCTCCTGTATATGGATCGTACATGACCAATCCCTACAAATCACAGTAGGCTTGTGATAGGAAGCCTTTGGCATTCTGAATATTATTCAAATCTTTTTTTTCATAGTTTTATTAATTTATAATATGACATACAAAAAGAATACAAAAGCAATTATGAGGTAAATTAGAAAAGGAAAAAGGGAAATGGATAGTGGAAAGCAAGGGGAAAGGGGAAAAAAGGCATTGACTTCCAATTTCTTTGGTGCAATAAAATAAGGCATTAAGATTATTAATATTATTCAAATCTAACTCTCACACATTTCAACTAGGATGGTCAGCAGTAATGGCTGATGGGAAGATTTGTACAGTGACATCTTTCC
This sequence comes from Hydrophis major, assembly GCA_033807585.1. Lineage (NCBI taxonomy): Eukaryota > Metazoa > Chordata > Lepidosauria > Squamata > Elapidae > Hydrophis > Hydrophis major. The sequence goes on from CM066343.1 coordinate 4,663,584, forward strand.
TAGATTGGAAGTCTCTGCTCACAGTCACTCATGCCTTGATCACCTCTCTTTTAGATTGCCAGTATGTTGCCAAGAGTTGACAATCATTTGATGACACATAATCATTTTGCTGTATCTATATCTACTCTTCATTATGATTACAACTCAGTTTTGTGGTTTACAGCGCTATAGGGCTTGAGGTCTGGTAATCTATGGGATTACCTTCTCCAAATGCCTACTCAATAAGATTATGGACTCTTTCTGGATCCCGTTTCTTAAGTCACATCATTTTCAGAGATCCAGCTGACTTCCTTCTCTGGAGCACCATTCTTGCTGAGATCAGATTGTTTCCCACTCTTTTGCTGGGGGAAACCTTGGAGTAAATTTGTAATGAGAGTCACAGTCCTGATATGGATTGATGTTATTAATTTTGCTCCTTAGAGTACGATGATTTGTTTTGCTATTTGTTTTATTACCATTTTTATTATATTTGCATATATATAAAGTATTATGGATATTATTTTAATTGGCAGTTGGGAGATGCCCAGAGTTTGATGTAATTTGAGCGGCTGTATAAATATTTTAAATTAAATAATGATCATAGATTCTCCAGCCCTGGAACCATCTAGTTAGTTAGCTGAGTCTAATAGTCTAATAGTACTTTATATATTTACTTTAATATTCCATCCAGTCAGGGGCGTGATCTGTGGTTTTTGTTTGCAAGGCATATATTATATAGAGCAAACAGTTCAGACTTTGTGTACCTAAAGCTGTAAATGAACAAGGTGATATGAATATTATCCACAAGGTGAGTTAAATGATAGCAAGGAATCTTACAACAGCTTAAAGTCTAACCAATTTATTATAGTATAAATTGTCTCAGATTACATTTACCAGCTTTCCTTCTTAGTTACCCCCAAAACTGTTTCTAAACCATGAGTATTTAATAATTAATTTTTAAAATTAAAGAGGACATCAAGGAAAAAAAGTAATATTGTACAGAATTTTCTATTTGAATATTTGGCATGTGCACCATTTTTGTCTGATAGTTTATGCTAGGCAACTGCATACTTTTTTTAACAGAAAAAAGTATTTTATCAGAAATACTGTAAAACTGGTTACAGCCTAGTTAGTGCATTAGGTAAATGTGTCATAACCCTCAAACCCCTTAAACATGGGTGTCTGTGATACAAATATAACAACTTTCTCTCACTTTCCCCCCCAACTTTTGGAATCTCCTTCCATAGGGTTGGTGCTCACTTGTGTGTTACATTGCAAGGCTATTTTTAACAGCAGGCCTTTAATAGTTTAAAACAGTGCTTCCCAAAGTGGGTGGTACCACCCCCTGGGGGGCGGTGGGATGCCTTGGGGCATCAAGAGCCAAGGGGGCCGGCAGGGGGGTGCTAAGAGGTGGCAGGGGGGCATTCGAGGCGCCGGCCCCACAGGGTCACCCCATTGACTATTTCACCGCTCTGGAGCTGGCGCCTCGAATGCAGCAGCTCTGATGGACCACTCCCGTGCAACAGTCAATAGTATCCATGGATCACCTAAGGGAAGGCAGAGGAAGGGGGGCTTTGACCACATGCCCAATATCCAGTATCCCGCTTAGCCAAGCCCGCCCCTTTTTGTAGTTGCCATGCCTGACAGCAAGTTCTGCCAGGGATCAGCCTCCTAAGCTTCTCCCCCTCCTGGGGCACTCACATTGTAGAGGGCAGTGCTGTTCCCTCCTTCCTGGAGCAGGGCAGGGTTGAGGAAGCCTAGGGCTCTACTTTCGCAATGTGCCGCTGCTGAGTTCAACGCACCAGCTCCACAGGCTGACCCCATTGAGTCCTTGTACCACTCTGGTGCAACAATCAATGGGGTGAGCCTGCGATGCCGGCGCCTTGAACACCCCCTGCCGCCTCTTAGTGCCCCCAAGGGGACCGGCAGAGGGACGCTAAAAGGCAGTAGGGGGGCATTTGAGGCACTGGCACTCACCCCATTGACTGTTGCACCGCTCCGAAGCCGGTGCCTTGAATGCAGTGGCAGCGGCTTTGCTTTACTGTGCTGCCGCTTCACATTCTGTCTGTCTGTCTGTCCGTCTCTCTATCTATCTTATCCATCCATACACCCATCCAAAAGGTCTGTCTGTCTGCCTTCCTACCTACCTGCTTGCCTGCCTGCCTGTCTTTCTGTCTATCTATCTATCTATCTATCTATCTATCTATCTATCTATCTATCTATCTATCTATCTATCTATCTGTATATCTACCTACCTATCCTTACATCCATACAAAAGGTCTGTCTTCCTGCTTGCCTGCCTGCCTACCTACATACCTGCCTATCTACCTATCTACCAATATATTTACCTACCTATCTATCTACCTAACTAACTAACTAAATAACTACCTGTCTCTCTCTGTCTCTCTCTTTCTCTATCCATACATCCATCCATCCATGTTCGAAGTGCCGGCCCTGCAGGCACATTGGGAAAGTAGAGCAAAGCCTGTCTGGGAGGGAGGGAGGGAGACAGAGAGAGAGAGAGAGAGAGAGAGAGAGACCTGATGCCTCAGATTGAAATGAGGCCTAATTTAGACTGAGGCTCTTTTCCACATTGAAACATCTTTGCCAGCACATTGAAACATCTTTGGCTTCTATTAAAGGTTTTGTGGATGAAACATGGTCAAGACTATCAGGAAGCTCTCACATTTTGTTGAGGCTTTAAACAGGATCCATTTGACCAGAACTCCACCTTAAAAATTACTTTTCCCCAATGTATAACAGTGCCAATTTTGAAGAAGGCAAAACCAAAATGTACTGGTAAATTACAAGAAGAACACATGCACACACACTCCCTTCTAACCCTGCTGGAGCAGGTGATTGGGCTAGAATAGATATCATCTTTCTCCTCCCTCCCTCCCTTCTTCTTTATTTCTTTTTCTTTCTGTCTCTTCGTTCCATCCCCCCTCTTTCCTTGTCCCTTTTTCTTTCCTTCTCTTTCTCTCTCTCTTTCTTTTCTCTCTCTTTCGCTCTCTCAGGCTCACCCAATTGACTTGGTACACCGTTCCACTCGTACTTGCTTGGGCAGGTCCCTCCAGTGCAGCGGGCTCAATGGGATGCACCTGTGGGGGCGGCACCTAGAATGCAGCAGTGGCAGCATATTTGAAAAGTAGAGCAAAGCCAGAGGTTGGTAATTTTTGCTGCAAAGAATCACAAAAGCTTCTGGGCTGTGCATAAGAAGAGACACACATGTCAATGCAATTCAGCAACATAAATAAATACAAATAAAACAAATCAACAAGAATCAGCAAAGCATCTCTGATTAGATTCTATTTACTTCTAGAATCGAATCATAGATGTTTTGCCAATTCTAGTTTAATGACCTACTCCAGCAGGGTTAGAAGGGAGTGTGTGTGTATGTGAATGCATGGCTGTCAAAACTCCAAGAATAGGTTGGACTTCCGGTTTGAGCTTCTTCAGCGACAGACCAAAAGCTCGTCTCTGCGAGGCTTCGATCCGTGCTCACCACTGGAGTGCCTCGAGCCGGCTGGTTTCAAGGCTAAGCCACCCCCGTAGAGGTGGTAAAAAGGGGGGAGACTGCCAGCAGGGTTGAGGAGAGCCGCATCTCTCCTGCCCAGCTGGCCATTACTCCCTTTCCCGAAAGGCGGTTGCAGCGGTGGTCAGAAATGGCCACCACAAAGAACTCGACTAGAAAAGTATGTGCAGGAGGAAGATAAGAAGAGAAAGTTTTGGTTGACCGGGTCAAACAGCAAAAGCAACAGATAAGGTACCTTGGAATTGAAACTGTTAAAAAACAATAAAATTGTTCCCTAAGAATATTTCTAAGCTGCGAAGGAGAGAGAAAAGGGAAAAGATTTGGTTTTCTCCTTTTTCTATACTGATAGCTAAGAGACTTAAGCAAGAAATTGGAAAAAAAAATTCACTTTGACATCAATAGGCATTTAATGCTGAAAATAAAAAGTCAAAGGGATAATAAAGGTTTCTGGATAATTAAAAGCTTTTGAAAACAGGAAAGGAGAGTGAAAGAATAAAAGGGCAGGATCTGGAAGGGAGGAGACTGCCTGGAATTAAAAAAGAATTTACAGCAAAATCTCAACAAGACTTCTAAAAGATACAGTCTAACTGAAATATCGCAACAAAAACCCCAGGAAGAGAAAGTCGAAAAAGAAATAAGAAGATATAACTCAGGACTATCTTGATTACTTGATGATTTCTGGATTCCTGGTTATTGTTTTGAATGACTAAAATCAATCGGGTGGTTGTTTAAAACTGTTTAAAATGGCTCCACTTTTAGAAGAACTGAAAATGGAACTTTAAAAGTACAAAGAAGATGCACAAGAAGGAAGAGGTTCTTTTGGCTTCGTATTTTAGTTTTTAGAAATTGAGATTTGGAATTATGAGAAACAACAAGAAATGCCTGCAGACAAGAAGACTGCAACAAAGAAGAAGCCATCTTTAATGAACAAGTAATCTTAGATTGGGGAGGGGGAGGAAAGGGGGAAAAGAGAATGGAAAGTTTAAGATTGGGAAAAACAACCCCCCCCCCCAAAAAAAAAATAGAGTGAAAAATAAGTATAAAATCAGAAAGCAACAGAAGAGGGAAATGCAGAAGAAAGAATTAGAACTAGAGAGACAAGAGAGTAAAAAGGGGAGGGAGAAGATGAGAGGGAAGAAAGGAAAAGAAGTTATAAAGGACAGAAGCAAAATATAGAGAAACAGGGCCCATTTAGATAATGGGTGAAAACTTAATGGAAAAAGGGATTCTGCAAAGGTACATAAGATAGTATGGTTATATTAGAAGGAGAAATAATTTTAGAAAATATGAAACAATGTATGATTAAAATGTCTGATAAAATAGCTATCGTAATTCAGTGGAATGCTTGTCAATAAATAAATGTAGCAAAAGGTATATTTAATTATTTATAAACATGTAAAGAGAAATAAGGGAAAAATTAATTATGGAGATTATATGTGTTTTTAAGGAAGTATGATATTTAATTGAAAAGAAGTGTTAAAGATGTTAAGATTTTAATGATTATTAATGATAGAACTTGTTAAGCCTGGTTTCCCCAACCAGGGTTAGGGAGACAAGCTAAACAGAATATGCAGCATTAGTCAGATAGGCACACAGATAAATGAGTGAGCTAAGCTTGTATGTTTATTAACATACAGTAAAAATAACAGATACGCTTGTGCTATCAAAAATATAGTTTATTCCATTATGAGTTCATAGCATAGTCAAAATAACAGTCCAATAGTCATGTATCATTTAGTCAGTCCATTCAGGGATATTCAGTTAGCAAAGTCCATTTAGAATATTCTATGTCAGTTCACTTACAAGTCAGTCCTTTGTTTTCTCTCCCGTTCGAGCAATGCAGTCCTTGCAGTAATCAGGGATCATCAAAGCCAGAGAGAGAGCAAGCTGTCGTCTTGCTTCTTTTAAAGTGCTTTCACAACCACTCCCTTAATTACTATCCCACAGTTAAAGTTGCAGACACTTTAACATACAAACTATGATTACATATTATTATTTACCTAAACCAGTTAGGGTAAAACAATGTTATCCCTAACATTCTCCCCTTTTAGGTTAAATAATAATATAACTATTTACATCTTTAAATCATATTTGTTACAACTCTCTTTAAACTTAATTACTCCTTGAACTTTTGTAAATTGGTCTGCAATGTTTTCTTCTGTCATGCAGTATTCCAATTTAATTAGCCCATTTTTTACAGATTCTCTAACATTTAAGTATCTTAAATCAGTATGCTTTGATCTAGTTTTTACAGCAATACTAGTAGCTAACTTTATAGCTGCTTGGTTATCCTCGTACACAATAATGGAATCTTTTACAGTTATACCCATGTCTAATAATAACTGTTTGTACAAAATCAAGTCAGTGCATAATAATGACAGACATGAAAATTCCGCTTCCATTGTGGACAAGCTAATATGCTGTTGTCTGATTGACCTCCACCCTATTAGTGTCTTACCAAATAATATAGCCATCCCAGATGTTGATTTTCTTGTGTTTATATCAGTTGCAAAACTTGCATCTGCATAGGCACTAAGACTCAAATCACCCTTTGGTTCTATATACAATGCATGGTTCATTGTTCCTTTAAGATATCTTAAAATTCTCTTTAATGATTGCCAATGACATTGATGTGGATCTGAATTAAAACGTGCCAGCTGATTTACACTATAAGCTATATCTGGCCTTGACCAATTGCTTATATATGATAAGCTACCAATCAAAGATTGATATGTGGACTTATCAAATTTGGGACTTTGATCATCAGTTTGGCAAACTACCTGACTCATTGGAGTCTTTGCTGGTTTACAAAGTTCCATTTTATACGTTTTAATTAATTGGCAAATTTTATCTTCTTGAGATATCTTAAAACCATTTTTTGTTTTGTTAATTGTCAATCCTAGATACTTTTTAATTTCACCTAAATGCTTTAATTTTATCTTTTTGGCTAATAATGATATAATCTCATTAGCTTCATTATTAGTCTTAGTTATCAAAGCAATATCATCTGTAAATAATAACAATAATGACACCGTTCCATTATTTTCTCTTTTAAACACACATGGATCTGCTAAACCAGATTTAAAACCTATATTGTTTAACTCTTTCACAATATATTGGTTCCACTCAAACCCAGATTGTTTCAACCCGTAAAGACTCTTTTTGAGTTTCCAACAATCATTACTATTTATTTTATTGTCTTTTACACCTACTGGTTTTCTTAAATATATAGTGTGCTGCAATGGTGCATGCAAATAAGCAGTTTCTACATCTAAATGGTTAATGACATAGTTTTTCTTAGCTGCCCACACTAATGCTGCTCTTAAAGATGTTGCTTTAAGACTTGGTGCAAAAACTTCATCATAATCAGATGCAGTTTGATTAAATCCTTGAGCTACCAACCTAGCCTTATGGGTAACAGTCCCATTATTTCCTGTTTTTACTTTAAATATCCATTTGCACCCAATGGATTCTTCTCCTGAAGGTAATTTAACATCTTCATAAACTTTCATTACCTTTAATGAATTTAGTTCTTTTTCATTGCCTTTTGCCAATTCTCCTGATCCTTAGCAGGATACATCCTAAGTTCATCTACACTAGTTGGAACTTTAGTTACTTGGCAAACTATACTTGCTTGATACCTATCAAGTGGTCTATTACACGTGTAGTACGTCTAGGTATTACAGGACTTACAGGTGGACTTTCATTTATTAACTCTTCTTGATTATCTAACTCTTCCTGATCAACTGTTTCCTCTTGTTCTGGTCCTATTTGTTCTTCATGGACTTCTTCTTTAATTGGACTCTTCTTATAACTAATCTGATCTTTCTGCCTTTTGTAGGGTTCAATAATTACTTCATTATTTAAATCTTGCTCTAATCTATTCCATCCTACATGTTCTAGGAATTTTGCACTAGCACTGGTGTAAACTCTAGATGTACCTGGTTCCCAGAATCTATAAGATCTATGATTAGATGTATATCCTACAAAATATAATCTTTTAGCTCTATGGTGTCCTTTGTGTCTAAGTTGTGAAGGGATATGCACCCATGCTGGTGCTCCAAATGCGTGCATGTAACTTAAATCAGGTTTTGTACCATGCCACAGTGTGAATGGTAATTCACCTGTTGTTGAATTAACAACATTATTTAATATATGATTACCACACATTATTGCTTCTCCCCATAAATTGTCAGGTAATCCTGAATCAGACATCATAGTTTGTGCCATTGATTGTAATGTTTGGCCTCTTCTCTCTATAAAGGCATTATGTTGTGGCCTATATGGTGCAGACATTTTATGTTGAATACCTAACATTCTTAGTCTGTTCTGGAATTTATTATTTGTAAATTCCGTACCATTATCTGTTATAAGAGTTACTAATTTCTTTTTAGTTTTCCTTTCAACAAATTTTATCCAATTAAAGAGATTTTGATACGTTTCAGTTTTGCTCTTCATTAAATAGCAAAACCCATATCTTGAATAGTGGTCCATTATACTTAGTATGTAACGAGCTCCTCCTACACTTGGTTTTTTCGGACCTATTAAATCTGCAAATACTACCTCTAAAGGTTCTTTGGTAGTAAATCCATCAACTCTATTAGCCGGTGTGACCCTGCTCTTACTTTGTTTAAAGGCATTACATTGCAAATACTTATTACAAGTTTTTAAACTTATTCCCTTAGATAATTCAACAGTTTTCTTAAGCATTTTAAAATTTAAATGCCCTAGCCTTCGATGTAACAAGTGAATACATTCATCATGAGGTTTCTTATTTTCATAAACTGTGTTAGCCACCTTTAAACCATCATCATTTAACACATATAATTCACCTCTTAAAGATGCAGTAATTTTCTTATTTTCTTTCTCAATTATGCAGTTATCTCCTTTAAAAGTAACTACATATCCTAGTTTAACCAAAATTCTAACTGAAATTAAATTAAACTTAAGTTGTGGTACATATAACATTTTTACATTCTCTTTTATAAAAGAACAATATGCTATACCTTGACCTTTAGCTTTCAGTTTCCAGCCATTGGCTAACGATATCTGCTGTGTACTCTTGGACATTTTAATAAAATTTTTGTTTTCATTTGTTATACAATGAGATGCTCCACTGTCAACCACCCATAAATTATTTTTTACAGCTCCGTTACTATACATGGCTAACTCTAAATTTTTATTTATCTTTTGATGACTTTTTGTATTCTGGCCAGCGTTCTGGCGCTTTACTTTTTTACAAAATCTTGCCAAATGTCCTCTTCCTCCACAATTAAAGCACTTTTTAATTGCATATGCAGTAGGAGATTCATTATCTTCTTTTTGAGGTTGCTGCCTCCTTAATTCATCTCTTTCAAGCCTTCTTCTGGCCTCTTCAATCAATCTGCCAGTTATATCAGTTAAAGTTAGACTTTCCTTTGGCAAAATTTCAAGGGAAGTTACGTAGTTATCATAACTTTCATCAAGGGAAGATAGAATTATGTAGACTTGGTGTAGTTCAGAGAAAATAAGCTCTTTCTCGTGCAGTTCTTGAAAAATGCTTTGCATAGTTTTCAAATGACTCAGCATATCACCATTTGTTTGGAGATGTGTACTGAAAAGTTTCCGTGTTAGATTTATGTGAGCACCAACATTATCTCGAACATAAATCCTCTTCAGCTTCTGCCAACACCCAACAGCTGTTTTCTCTCCATGGATATAAACAAGCTGTTGATCAGTTAAGGTTAACCCAATTATGCAAATAGCTTGTTGATTTTTATGCATAAATTCTTCTATCTTTAATTTATCTTCCTCATCCTCTAGATCCCATTCTTCTACGTTTGGTGGATTTTCAATTATGTTCCACAAACCTTCTCTTCGTAGGAGCAGACTACATTTCATAGACCATGATACATAGTTTGTTCCATCCAACTTGGATATAAGGGACAAACTTTGTAAATTGACTTGTGCCATGTTTTTCTTTATATGGATATAAAACTATAATTAATAAAACACAGCTGTCTGTTTACTGTAATGTATAACAACACAAACTCTCACTTTTACATAAATCTGTTTTATCCTAGTTAAACTGACTTTGCAGCCTCTGGGCCCATAACCAGTGTTAAGCCTGGTTTCGCCAACCAGGGTTAGGGAGACAAGCTAAACAGAATGTGCAGCGTTAGTCAGATAGGCACACAGATAAATGAGTGAGCTAAGCTTGTATGTTTATTAACATACAGTAAAAATAACAGATACGCTTGTGCTATCAAAAATATAGTTTATTCCATTATGAGTTCATAGCATAGTCAAAATAACAGTCCAATAGTCATGTATCATTTAGTCAGTCCATTCAGAGATATTCAGTTAGCAAAGTCCGTGTAGAATATCCTATGTCAGTTCACTTACAAGTCAGTCCTTTGTTTTCTCTCCCGTTCGAGCAATGCAGTCTTGAGTCCTTGCAGTAATCAGGGATCATCAAAGCCAGAGAGAGAGCAAGCTGTCGTCTTGCTTCTTTTAAAGTGCTTTCACAACCACTCCCTTAATTACTATCCCACAGTTAAAGTTGCAGACACTTTAACATACAAACTATGATTACATATTATTATTTACCTAAACCAGTTAGGGTAAAACAATGTTATCCATAACAGAACTGAACTGGAATGGAATGAGGGTTTATAATTACATATATTTACAATCTTTCTTTTTTTTAAAGAAAATAGTGTGTATTATAAGAATGTGCCAAGCAGAATTCGATTGGAAGTTATGTATTATGTATTACATTGAAGGTCATAAGCTTAAGGTATATATTGAAGTTTAAATAAGAGTTGAACGGATGTAATTAAAAGATATAAAGGTGTCATACTCCAAATAGTAACTACAGGAGAAAAACTTTTAATGAGAAAAAATAATATGATATTGAAACAGAACAGACAAAAGTATAAATATAATGATTTGAATTGAGATGAGATAATCAAAATAAAATTGAGAAAATTAAACGAGGGGAAAAACTATATAGAAAATATAAAATAGTATAAGATATAGAATAGAATACCAAAAGGAGCATGAAATTGAGTTTTGTGTCTGTATAAAGAAGTTCAACCCAGGACCATGCTATTTTCAAAAAAGATGATTTACTTGTATTTTGTGTGTGAAAACCCAAACAAAACTTTATTTAAAAAAAAACTCCAAAAATAGGTCAAGTAGCTCTGGGGAGGCCAGTCATAAATTAGAACACTTGCTAAGGAACTGGCCATTAAGTGAGGACCATTTGTATTTGGTTTGCCAGTCACCTGGTCATGCCCACCCAGTCACATGACCACTAAACCACACCTACCTGATCATGTGACCACCAAGCCACGCCCAGCCAGCAAGCCATGCCAACCAGTCATGTGACTATCAAGCCATGCCCTCCAAACACATGACCAGCAACGCCCACCTAGTCACATAACCAGCAAGCCATACCCACCCAGTCACATGACCAGTAAACCACACCCTCAAATTAGGCCACACCCACAGAAATTTGAATCCCACCCCTGGATGGGAGGCACCAAGGATGAGTTTCTAGCACCAAGGGGGCGGTGGACTGAAAAAGTTTGGGAACCACTGGTTTAAAACATAAGGGATGCAGAGGCTGTTTTATCACTATTGTAATTAATTATATATAATACTTACTTCTTTTGTAAACTGTACTAGGAAATTTCTATTTTAAAATGTGATGTATAAGCATTCATATTAATGAATGAAAATAAGGCAATGTTATCTAAACCAGTATCTGCACATATGTGTGTCTGCATCATTCTCAGGACTGAATTTATGATGTTTTTTCAAGTTTGTTTCTCTTCTCGCAGATCAAGTTATTGAGATGACAGGGAGACTTATATAATTATATGGAAATTACATGGATTGCTGTTCTCAATCATCCTTTCTTTTTAACCCGCAGGAGGCCAAACTTTCGTTATGAAAATCAAGATTATGTAGTATTTCTCAGTCTAGCACAAACAAACATAGAAAAGAAAGCCTTTTGTCACTGGCTGAGTAAGGATGATCTGTCTGTTATCCAAGGATTTTAGAACTGCAGGATACTTCTGCCAGAGGCTCCTATGCAGAATATTGAACACAAGGTAACAGTTTTGCCCATTTTCTGGATCTAATGAAGAATAGTTGCAAACTTTGCTAAGTTAAATTAAGTGATATAATTGTAAGAAAATAAATAAAATCATTTTTAATGGAGGTAGAATAAAATACAGATCCATTTCATCTTTAAAGGTTCCTCCCCTCCTCTTCATCTGAGCGCTAGGCTACCTAGTTTAAGAGATGGGATTAGGATGAGGATTATCATGGTGGATTTTAATGCTCAGGTATCACTGATTCTGCTGAAATTTCTTCTGCTCTATTAACTAGCTTGTCACAATATTTATCTGGCTCTTTTATCTAGATTTATTGTTGTAATTAATTAGCTTACTTGGCAAACTTGGGATCACCATTACTACAGAATTAACCTTTCCCCAGATTGGTTATCAACCAATCCTAGCGGACCTTGGATCATTCATCTATCATGTAACAGCTATTAAAAATGGAATAAAATGTACCTTAATTTGGGGGAACATGTTTGACTAGGGAAGTGGTTCATTCATGTTTTCTACAGGGTGGGCATGCCTCCAAACACTTTAAGTGGGTCAGAATAACTTAAGTATTACATACCTATTTTAATCACTGTTCCCCTTTTGCACAACTAAAATTTATGGGAATATAACCCCAAATGGTTTTTTACCTGAGAGATATGAGCAATATAGTTGAGTGCTATTTCAACAGGGTTTTTGACAAACTTCTTTTCTTCTTGTTTTATCTGAAGACAGAAAAGCAAACAAAGGGTAGATAAGAGTTAAATCGTTTATAATCTAAAAGGAGAAACTTTGAATTTTTCAGAGTTTATTTAATTGGTTGTATATCTGAAATATTCCTTTTCAATATAATTTCACCAATTGAAATATGTCTAGCTGCTACTCGGTCATTCTGAATTCTTGTGCATATGATTTTGATTATTTTTTTCATTTTTTATTTATATAAAAATAAAAAATTATATAAAAACTGCCTTTCTTCTAAGGAACTGAAAGTAATGTAATATGAAGAATACCACTTTTGGAGTATTGAAAAACAGCAGGAAAAATATTCTGAAATAAGTAATAAAAAAAACATTTTTCTTCTCTCACCTAACTTTATAGAAGCCTTCTAAAATACATTATAGTGACTGATTCCATGTAATTCAGTACACAGCATTGATGGGCAGTATTTGAATACTGTACTTTTCTCCATAATTGAGATACATAATGAGATCCTGATTGCCAAGTAGCTGAAATTATTTTTACAAATTAAAAGTACATAATAAATCATTCTCAAGTTTTCAGGAAATATCTTTTGTTTGGCTTCTTATAAATTAATATTTATCCACTTTCTACTAATGTCAGAGCTCTATTAAACTCATTGTTTAGCACTCGTTTTTAAAAAAAAAAATCCTGCTCACTACTGGTATTTGGTTAAAATTAAATATTTGACACATATTCATCCAATAAGTTGGAATACAAAGTCTGAGTTCAGAGACACCGAAAAGAAAAGAAATATTTCTTACAGAAACCAGAACTTACATTATCCTTAAGAGACAAATATTTGCAGCTTGTTCCACAAGAAGGGCATTTATCTAACAAGATTAAAACGTAAAATGTTACTATAACATTGAAACGTTTCATATATAATAACGTCTGAAATAGCAAAATGAATGATTTTTCTAAAATTAGCAAGCCAATTTTTGTTTATATTCTCTGTAAAAAGATTTTGGCTGATCTCTATATGTGAAGGAGGTTTGGGGCTGGATGGCACTTTGATAGGAAGCCATCAGAAATCTCAGAGTTGTAAATCAATCTAGAATGTGGCAAAAACATCTGTACTGTTATCAAGGAAATGACACACAAGTGTCCAATAGGTCATCAGAAGTCAGGCACATTTGAAGGAGACGTCATTTTTATTTCTTTGACTTTTACTCCCCTTTTGTGCTGTGTGGCACACACACAAAAAAGCCTGTAAAGTAGAAAAATCCACTTCATACTTACCTGTACCAGCACATTCTTTGCAAAATATGTGTCTACAACTAGTAACCAAAAAGTCAGATTTCTCTTGGCTGAAGCACTGATTGCAATGAAACCAATCCATGCTGCAAGGCAGAAAGGTAAGGTAGATGTTTCTCAGCTTTTATTGTGAATAAGGATGTGTCAGATGGTTTTCTAGAAAGAATTGTAATTGAATTTGAATTTTTGCAGGAAACAGAAAAATATATGTTTTTGAGGATTAGAATAAAAATACAATATTATTAAAAATATCAATAATGCTGTAACAGAATAAGAGGTTATTTTATACTTTTAACTGCAGTAAAAGAAAATTGAAACTGACTTTTTTATTTCTGCCTTTTGGTCTTTGCTCTTCTTTTTCTTCTTCTAAATATTGGTTGTCAGTTTATATTCTGTATTTAAAATTTTTAAAAGATGTTATAAAAAGAATTGGATGGATGGAAAAGTAGAAAGTTAAATTAAAATAAGCAAATGAATTATAAAAATAGAGAGGAAGAGAAAGGGGTGGGTGGGAACCAGGCATTTAGACAAGGTAGGATGGATATGTTGGATTGGAAACAAAAGTGAAATACCAAGGGGCTGGCAGAGAAAATATAAGCAACTGAAGGATACATTTATATCAAAGATTGTATTAGTGTTACTAAATTGGTTAAATGTTGACTATGTTAGTTTCTTTACTTTTTCTTTACCCACATAACCCTTTCTTTAAAAAATAATCCTTTCTTTAAGGGAGGCAGAAAGTAACGTATCATCACCATCTTTATCTGAGTATTACTGTACGGACTGGTCTTATATGGACTGAAAAAGGATGATTGCAACTATATTAGGCCAATAGATGCAGTGGATGGATGGAAACTAATCAAGGAGAGAAGCAACCTGGAATTAAGGATAAATTTCCTAACAGTGAGAACAATTAACCAGTAGAACAGCTTGTTGTCAGAAGTTGTGGGTGCTTCATCACTAGAGGTTTTAAAGAAGAGATTGGACAGTCACTTGTCTGAAATGGTATAGAACAGGTTCTCCTGCTTGGACTAAATGACCTCAAAGGTGCCTTCCAGCTCTATTCTGATTGACTGATACTTTCCCACTGCATACTCACTATTAATGAATATTCACTGAGTTCAACAAATAACAAATAAAATATTATTCCATCAAAATATTGTGGACTTCAAAAACGTGAAAAGCAGAAAGAAAATGAGAAAAAAAATTCTAAATATGAAGGAAGGCGGGTCTTGCTCCATTTCTTGGCTTGGACCCATAGCAGGGAAGGAAAAGAATAGAGGTATATATATTAAGATGAATTGCCATATATCAAAGCCATGGCATCATGATAATGGTTTCATAACACCAACATGTCCCGGGCAGCAGAATACATCAGTTTTATCATGAAATCCTGTTTTATGCCCCAACCCTGCTTCTTCTAGTCACTCTGGGTTTCTCCCATTTTATTTTAATTTATTGTCTTCCTTTTACTGCCAGTTCTGACTAGAGATTGATGACCATCAGTGATCTTCACTCTTTTGATATTACTGTATAAAACAAAGACATTCTATTTTTTGCCAAACCAGGTACTTTGGGGGGTGGGGTGGCTTGGTAGTATATAATCTCTGAATCTAATCCTGTGGCTATGGTGGTTAGGGATTAGAACTGAAATCCAGTTTATCTGGAAATCAGGCTGAGAAAGAAAACTGTAGTCTTTAAATTTGGTTGCCAACTGTAGTGAAGCAATACTTTTAAAGTCTTTTAGGAATTAATAAGGGGGTTTATGGGGTCTCAACTGGAGAGCCAGGTATTTGCACCCAGGGCATGGTGAATCTGAGTTTGGGCTGCTCGATATAAAGACACTAATGCAAGATTAAGGCAGGAGGTTCTTTAACATAAAAATCATGAAAACTGCAGCTCAAATCTTTCTTCATTATCATGACATTCCCACTATTGTTAAAAGTATGATAAATTACAATCTAATCAATTTATATGTGATTTAATCATGGATTCAAACAGTAGGTCAAGGATTTATGTGGAGTTTTTTACCATCTTGTGACTCCAGGATGACTTTTACATTTCAAATCTGATTTGAGGGCAGAAGCAGCATGAAAATAATGAGGATTTATAGGGGTTTCTCTTAAGACTACACTGGATTTGTGCTTTGAATGCTCTGAACAAGAGGATGAACATCTAAGATCACGTTGGACACTGAAAGAATTTCTTATAGATCCAAGATACTAATGAAGATGAAACTTGTCCAAACAAGTTTCTGAATAGTTACTGCCATCTTTAAATTATTTTTCTTTGAACAATGTCGATTTAATAATTATATTGTTTGGTTTTGTTGTGATTCTTTTTTTAAATTCATTTTCATTATAATTTCTCCTTCCATGGCTGTCACTTGAAAAGCAGCTGCGTTGCTTTAGAATTATTTACATTTTTTAAGGGATGGCTTAATCATTATGGATAATTGCTTATTTGATGTATCTGCATTGATTTGACAGTATATATTTACATACTATATAAATAAGAGAGAGGGAAGAGAAAAAAGGAAGGAAAATGGGCATAAAAGGAAAGGAAAATAGAAGAGAGGAAGGGAAAGGATAAGAGAAAAAAGAGGGAAAAAGGGAAAGCGAATTAATAAAACACTGGGGAAGTCTTAGAAAATAAAAAGGCTCCTAGTTATTCAGCCTCAAATCCCCCTCAGTTCAGTGAGTCACTCCACCCAGATGGAAACCATGATTCTAACAAGGTTATATAACCCAGTTTAATGGCTTTTTTTTTAACCCCTTTGAGAATTCCCTGCCTAGGCCAACCTATAAATGAGGTTCGTTCACCTCAGCCGCCATCGAAGTCAAGTGACAGGGAAGGCAAGCGGTTAATTTTGAGGGGAAACCTCCCCCTCCCAAATCAATAAATCATTTTTTCCCTTCATTGCTGGACTACAGACATCTTCCTCCTCAGCGTGGCCCTCAGGACGATGGGAATTAACTCCAACTCATTCTGAGGTGTGGGGGTGGGAACACAAGGGTGAGAGACCAAGCAGGCCGCCTCTTTGCTTTGCTACAACGCCGCATCGATCCGTATTTTTGTGTGCGTGGGCGTTTATAGTGCGGGTTTGTAACGTAACTGAACAGCGGAGAAACACCCCCATCAGAGGACTCGCTGACACGCGCATATGCGACACTTTCCAACCTTCCTTCCCCCCCCAGCTTGAGAAAGTGGCGGGAAATTAAAGGATTGGTCGCGGGAGCGCGGGGGGCGGGGCTTAGAAACTGGCCGGGAACAAGCAAAGGCTACCCTTCGGGCGGCTTCCGAAAGTGTAGAGCGGCAGTTCCCAGAATTCCAAGGGAATCCCAAGGGGGCCTGGGAGTTGTAGTTTTGTGTGCTGGCAGGTTTTTGCAAGGCTTCCAAAAGTTTTCTCACAATTCCTGCCCCAGTCCATCTTCAACTAGGCACCCTCCTCACTGGGAAGCAACAAACTCCTGCAGTTCTGAGAAGAATGCTAAAGGGGGTGCTGGGAGTTATAGTCTTGTAACCAGGTTGTTGTAGCATGGATCTAGGTTTCCCCTGAATTCCTATTAGACTCCATCTCCAACTAGGTGCCCTCCAGACATTGGAGCCACAATTCCCAGAATTCCCAAGAAGGTGCTGGAAATTGTAGTCTCACAGGTCTACGGGATGCCAGATTTTTGTATCCAGATCTCCAAGGCTTCCAACAGCTTTCCTTTGAAAGCCCATGTTGCTCCATCTCTAACTGGGCGCCTTCCACAATGTTAGAGCAAAAACTCCCAGAATTCCAAGAAAAAAAATCCTAAGAAAATGGCTGGGAACTGTGGTCCTACTAGATTCACTGGTTGGCAATCGAAAGGAGGAGTGATTTGGGTGGAAGCAAATTGCAGTAGGATCCAATCCAGGGTGAAGAAATCCAGATTGCCACTAGATGGCAGCATAGAGATATAGAAAACCATGGCCCTTTGCTGCCATCTGGGGGATCCTGGGCATTTTGTAGTTCAGACCTGATATAAGGGGTGTGTATGTGTGTGTGTGTGTGTGTTGGCAAGGGAATTATTACGATGGGTGCGTGGCTGGGAAAGCACTGAAGATGGCTTAAAGACAGTAAAGTACATGCATGGGAAACTTGAATGGAGCATAGGAATTCACATGACAACTGACAAAGATGAAAACCGGATGGGCAGAATTTAAGCTTGCAAAGATTTACAGATTTCCATGAAAAAAATAAAATCTATCTACCTATCTATCTAAACTTGCCTACTGCAGCCTGGCGCAAGAGAAATTTGCCTCTGGGCAACTGCCACTCATTTGGATTCTCCAGACATGTCGTACTCCGATGCCCATTGGCCCCAGCCAGCCAGAGCTTCAAAACCAAGCATTGCCTTGAGCACCAGACCTGAATCTAGAGTTTTGCACGTTTTCTGTAGTTAGTCCTCGACTTACGACCACAATGGAGCCTGAAAATTTCTGTTGCTATGCAAGGCAATTGTTAAGTGAGTTTTGCCCCATTTTACAACCTTGGTTACCACTTGCTTCATTACGCAAATCATGGCTGTTCTTAAGTGAATCAGGGGGTCCTTAAGCGAATCTGGCTTCCCACATTGACTGTTTGTCAGAAGCTATCTGGGCAGGTTACAAAAGGGGATTGCAACTGTCATAAATACAGGCCAGCTGCCAAGTGTCTGAATTTTGATCATGTGACTGTAGGGCTGTTGCCATGGTTATAAGTGTGAAAACCGGTCCTAAGCCACTTTTTGTCTGCAATTATTACTTTGAATGGTTACTAAATGAATAGTTGTAAGTCAAAGACTACCTAAATAGAAAACTTGTCCCACTGTCACTTCATACACCAAGTTTGCTTAACTTACAGGTGGCCATTTTTTTATTTATTGAATTTATATTGCCACCTATTCGCCCTTGGTGACTCAAGGCATCTTACAGAATGTAAAACTAATTTAGCTGTTGGATAGAATAGAATAATAGAATAAAATAATAGAATAGAATGAGAATAGAATAAGAGTAGATTAGAATAAGAATAGGCTAAAATAAGAATTGAATAAAAATGGAATGGAATGGAGTGGAATAGAATAGAATAGAAAATATGGAATGGAATGGAATGGAATAGGAGCAGAATAGAATAAGAGTAGAATAATAAGGTTGGGTAGGGAAGACGAGAAGAAAATCAGGAAAGAATAGAATGGAATAGATTGGAATTGAACAGAACAGAACAATAGAATAAAAACATTATTGCCACTTTAAATGTATACTCATCAGCACACATAGAAATGAAATTTTGTTGCATTGAGCTCTCAAAAGATAACCATTATGTATATACCCACATATGCACACACACATATATGGTGGTAGATTTTAAAGAAACCCTCCTGTACTACCACCTCTTACAATACCAGACAACACAGTATCAACAGTAGAGACCTTCAAATTTCTAGGTTCTACCATATCACATGACCTAAAATGGACACCTACCATCCAAAATGTCATCAAAAAAGCACAACAAAGAATGTTCCTTCTGCGCCAACTTGGAAAGCTCAAACTGCCCAAGGAGCTGCTGATACAACACTACAGACGAATTACTGAGTCTGTTTCTTGCACCTCTATAACTGTCTGGTTTGGTTCTGCAACCCAACAGGACAGACACAGACTTCAGAGAGTAATTAGGACTGCAGAAAAAAACAATTACTACCAACCTGCCTTCCATGGAGGACCTGTATACTGCACAAGCCAAAAGGAGGCTGTGAAAATATCTACAGACCCCTCACATCCCGTACATAAACTGTTTCAACTCCTTCCCTCAAAACACTATAGAGCACTGCGTACCAGAACAACTAGACATAAGGACAGTTTTTTCCTGAAAGCCATCACTTTGCTAAACAAATAATTCCCTCAACGTTGTCCAACTATTTACAAAGTCTGCGCTGATATTGCTATTAATCTTCTCATCACTCCTTATCACTCATCCCCTCCCACTTCTGACTGTATAACTGTAACTTTGTTGCTTGTATCCTTAAGATTTATATTGACTGTTTCCAAGTATGATTTGATTTGCTTATTGTACCCTGTGACTATCATTAAGTGTTGTACCTGATGATTCTTGATTCTTAATGACTGTATCTTTTCTTTTATGTGCACTGAGAGCGTTTGCATCAAGACAAATTCCTTGTTTGTCCAATCACAGTTGGCCAATAAAGGATTCTATTCTATTCTATTCTATATAATGCAAAGAAACATCACAGTCTATCTCAAATGTATACACATACATGTGGGTGGGGGGAGAGAGAATCCTGTGAATTTAGAAGATGGATGGCCTAAGGAACGAAGCTGTTAAAGAATCTGGTAGTCCTGCTATAGATACTTCGAAACCCCCTCCCACAGTGAAGCTACAGAA
This sequence comes from Hydrophis major, assembly GCA_033807585.1. Classification (NCBI taxonomy): domain Eukaryota; kingdom Metazoa; phylum Chordata; class Lepidosauria; order Squamata; family Elapidae; genus Hydrophis; species Hydrophis major. Next base: position 4,683,601 of record CM066343.1, read on the forward strand.
ACAGACCGTGAAGTGGGTGTGTGGGGTTTCGAACAATACTTTGAGCTCTAAGCACATAGCATTTATAAGAGCATCCTGAATAATAAGGTGAGCTTCTTATAATCTCCACTGTCCACACCACTCTCTGTAGGGGCTTTCTATCTGAGGCCCTGTGGCCACCAAACCAAACAATCAATCATGCTTCTGTAAAAAGCGGCCAGGAGAGAAGGAGAAAGATGTGCTCTCCTCATCTGATGCAGGAAATGTAGACCCTGCTTTGCATGCTTCACTAAGGATTTCTGACTTAACATCAGCAGTGATTCACTTAACAACTGTGGCAAGAAAGGTGGTAAAAAATGGGGCAAAATTCCATTAACAAACATTTCACTTTATGGACATACATTCTGGTTTCAGCTGTGGTCATAAATCGAGGGCTACTGGGGAGACAGTGATCGTGAAGGGCAAGTCTCAGGATCCTGGAGATATCGCAAAATCTCTGGTTTGATCCGGGAGAAGCCCTTTTGCTGGCGGCGGAGAGGCAGCCTCCATAGCTGCTGAAGTCGGGACAGCTCCGGAAAGAAAGTGGCTGGAAGTGAAAGTGTGTCGGCTGGGTGAGAAACTTCTTTTTTGTTGTAAATTCGCTGAGATTTGAAAGGGCACCCTGAATAGAGAAGAAACCTGTGAGATTTTTTTTTTTTTTTGACAAAAACTGTATGAGCGGCGTTTTTTAAAGTGATGTCAAATTGAGGCTTGGATTTTTTTTTTCTTTTCTTACTCTTTTGGGGGGACTTTAGTGTGACTTTGTAGGTAATTTTCTCTTACATATATTTTTGAATTTTCTCTTACATATATTTTTATGCTCCCTTTGATTATTTAATTTTCTTTTAGAATAGAGGCTACCTTTGGCTATTTCTTTTTTTTTTTTTTTGTATAAATTATCCTTTTTTCTGGCTGGGGGGGGAAGAGTATTAAGAAACTTTGTAACACTGCCAACTAGATGCTTGAAAATATTCTATTTGAATTGGAGAGAACTGTAAGACTCCTTCTCAAGGACATTTTAATGTGATAAGATAGAGGGAGAGCATAGCAAAATATTATTACAGGTGTTTTCCTGGACTCTTATCAATATTTCAACACTTGAGGCTTGGCTTTGAAGCTGCTGGAGAAGAGAGTCATAATAAGAGCCTTGGACAACTAAATAAAGTGCAATGTGCATATATATATATATATATATATATATATATATATATATATATATATATATAACTTGTGATACCCCTACTCACCAGCCGCTTTGTAAATTCCAATTCTAGTAATATTCTTATTTTTGCTTTTTATTTCAAAGAGAAAGCCTCAGAGCTTGTTCTTTATTTTTCTTTTTTTTCTCCTTATTTTTACTGGGATCCTTTTGCTTTTTCTATTCATGTTTTTGGACCACTCTGTTTTTTCTTTTTGATTATTGAGACTTCTCAATATTTTTGTTCTTTTTTTTCTTAATCAATATGATTATTTTTGGGGTTTTTTTTCTTTCTATTTTTCTTTTTTTTTTGTTCACTACTTCGTAATTGGATTAGGGTCTAGAAGAACCTGAAGATTTTTCTTCTTCTTTTTCTCTCTTTTCTTCTTTGGTTTTGGGCCTTTTACTATTGGATTTTTCCATTTTGGATTATAATTGGTTGCTCTACCAGTTGGATTAAAAGTCAAAAAGAATTTGAAGCTTTGGAAGCATTAAAATGAGCAGGAAACCAATATCAGCTGGTGTTTCTACCTCTACTTCTGCCTCCCCACCAGCTGGAGGACAACGTTTAATTCAGACAATGTTGAAGCAAGATAAAGAACAAGAAAAAGTAACTTTACAGATGATTATGCAAGGAATCCAAGATCTCAAGACAAAATCAGACACCATTAAACAAAGAATAGAAAACATTGAACAAAGAACAGAGAAGACTGATGAAAAAGTGGAAAATATTAAACAAATGATGGTGAAGTATGATGAGAGATTCCAAAAAATTGAGGAAGAAGGTAAACAAAGAGAGAAGATTGGAAATATTGACAGTAGATTAACAGTGGTTGAACAAGATAAAAGTGGGATGTTGAGGTGGGAGATGGAAAGGTCAGAATTTTATCTCAGATTTCAAAATATAGAAGAAGAAAAAGGAGAAAACTTGGCTGCAATAATGATAGAAATTTTGGCGGATGCTTTGGAAATTACAGAGGAAAAGATGATGGATGGAGTAGATGAGGTATATCGAGCTTATACAAAATATGCGATGAGAAATAAATTACCAAAGGAAGTCCATATTAGATTTACCAAAAAATCCATTAAAACACAAATACTACAAGTGGCAAGAGAGAAGACATTGAAATACAAAAGCAAAGAGATTGTGGTTTTAAAACAAATACCCAGAAGAGTGAGAGAGATGAGAAGAGAATATCGATTTCTGACCAAAATGCTACTTGAAAACGAAGTGAATTATAGATGGCTGATTCCAGAAGGATTAATGTTTACATGGCAAGAGCAAAGACATAGAATTGACTCAATTGAGAAAGCAGAACTTTTCAATGCAGAATTTTTTGGAAGAAGAGAAGAGGATGCAGAGAAAGAGGTCTCATTAATTGAGTTTCAAGAGGAACAACTGGAGACTGAAAAAGAGAAAGGTGCAGTAGGTGGACAGGTGGATAGTAAAGAACAGCGTGAAGTGAGATCCACGAGAACTGTTAGATCTAAATATAAAGCATAATCATGGAAGAAAAAAAAACTGATTACAATGAATATAAATGGACTCAATTCAGCTGTTAAAAGAAGGAAAACCTTTCATAAATTAGACAAATTAAAATTTGATATAATTTGTCTACAAGAAATTCATATTAAAAAACAACATGAACAATTGTTAGTGCAGCCAATACTAGGGAAAATATTTACTTCTTTGACTCAATGTAAGAAAAGAGGAGTGGTTCTATACATTAAAGAGGCTATCCCAGCAAAACTGATATACACGGATGAAGACGGAAGAGTACTAATGGTGGAAATAATGGACAATAATATAAAAATACTCTTGATTGCAATTTATGCTCCGAATGATAAACAAGAAGAGTTCTATAAAAAAACTACACATGAAAATAATTGGACTGGACTATGTTAATATAATTATGATGGGAGACTTGAATGGAACTGTGGAAATAAACTGGACTATATAGCAACAACAAAAAAGCAAAATAGAAAGACTCTCCTTAAATCCTTTTTTAAAATGACAGACGAATTAACTTTAAAAGATATTTGGAGAGAAAGAAATGTTAAAACTAAACAATATACTTTTTATTCAAATAGACATTTATCATGGTCCAGATTAGACATGATTTGGATCTCAACAGAATTAATATCCAATATTCAAGAAACAAATATCGAAACAAGTACTTGGGCAGATCATGGCCCAATGACAATTAAATGGAAGGGACAAAAAAAAGATCGAGATGGACATTAAATAATACTATCTTAAAGGAAAAAGATTTTATACAATGGATGGAGAAGGAGCTGGCTTTTTTCTTTAGAGAAAATAAAAAAGAAGATACTTCAACGCAGAATGTTTGGGATACAATGAAGGCATATGCTAGAGGTATGATAATAGATTATACAAGAAAAAAGAATATTAGGAAAAGGCAAGCTTCTAAGGTCTTGGAAGATGAGTATAAAAGACTTGAAAAAGAATTACAGAAAATGCCACAGAAAAAAGATATTAAATTGAATCTGGATGTAATTAAACATAAAATGGAATTAATAGAGAAAGAAGAACTGGCACAGAAAATTAGAAATTCTAAACAGAATTACTTTGAAGATGCAAATAAACCAGGCAGATGGCTAGCATATAAATTGAGAAAGGAGAAGGAATCAAGAAAAATGTTGAAGCTAATAGATGATCAAGGCCAAATTTGTTATGGTAATAAGGAGAAAAAGGAAATTATTCGAGATTTTTATGGGCAACTATATAAACAAGAGAATATTGATGAGGAAAAAGTCAAACAGTATCTACAGAATGCTAACTTACTGAAGATACCTAAAGAGACTGAAGAAATGCTAGAAAGCAATATAACAATGATGGAATTAAATGAAGCACAAGAAACAAAATAATGGGAAAGCACCAGGTCCAGATGGGCTTCCGGCAGAATTCTATAAAACATTTCAAGAATCATTGAGCATCCCATTGTTAGAAGTTATGAATGAAGTTATGTCAAAGAAGATGATACCCAAAACATGGTCAGAGGCTTATATTACACTTATTCCAAAAGAAGAGGCTGACCCACTGCAAATTAAGAACTATAGACCTATTTCTTTATTGAATGCAGACTATAAAATTTTTGCTTCAATTTTAGCAGAAAGACTTAAAAAATATTTAAATAATTTTATCCATCCAGATCAAAATGGATTTCTGCCAAAGAGACAAATCAGAGACAATATGAGAGTAATCTTGAATACTTTGGAATACTATGAGGCTCATCCTGAAAAGCAAATGGCTTTGATATTCCTAGATGCTCAAAAGGCATTTGATAACGTGAACTGGAGATTTATGTTATTACTATTGGAACAGATGGGTTTTGCCAGAAAATTTATTCAAGCAATAGAAGCCATATACAATAAACAGGCAGCAAAGGTAATCATGGAGGGAGAATTCACAGACTTTATTAATATAAGAAAAGGAACAAGACAAGGATGTCCCCTATCTCCTTTGCTATTTATGTTGACTTTGGAAGTGTTGAATAGAAATATTAGGGATGATAAAAGCATAAAAGGAATGAAAATTAAAAAGGAAGAATTCAAACTACAAGCTTTTGCTGATGATTTAGCTTTTATTCTGGAAGATCTGCTAGAAACAGCTCCAAAGTTATTGGAAAAGATAGAGACATATGGTGAGATGGCTGGTTTGAAAATAAATAAAGATAAAACAAAGATTTTGACAAAGAACATGTTACTGAGACAAAGAGAAGAACTAGCAGACCTCTTGAAAATCCAAGTTACGAATAAGGTTAAGTCTCTGGGGATATATTTGACAGCAAGATGTAGCACATTAAAAGAGAATAATTATATTAAACTTAAACAACAGATAGCTACAGACTTGAAGAAATGGGAAAACTTGCAATTGTTATTAATAGGGAGAATTTCAACAATTAAGATGAATATTTTACCCAGAATTCTATTTCTGTTTCAGACAATACCAATTAGGCTTGGAAAAGACTATTTTGAAGATTTAAATAAAATCATGTTGAAGTTTATATGGCAAGGTAAAAAAGCGAGAATAAAGCTAAAGCTTTTGCAAGACACTAGAATTAGGGGAGGTTTTGGCCTGCCTAATTGGGAATTGTATTATCAAGCTGCAAGTTTGATGTGGGTCAAAGAATGGATAACATTAAGAAAGGCTAGATTGTTGACACTAGAAGGTCATGATTTGCTGTTGGGCTGCATGCTTTTTTATGGTATAAGGGAACTAAAACACAGGGTTATTTTAGAAGACATTATATACGGGAGTCTTTGTGGTTAAACTGGAAGAAGATAAAAAGACAATGTTATTTGAAAATTCCAGTTTGGTTATCGACTATTGAAGCATTTTCCTATCCTATAATTTATAAGAAGGAACAAACAGATATGGGGAACTCTTGGATGAAAAGGGTGAACTTAAATCGATTCAAAACTTAGAGAAAGAAGGTATAAGGATGAATTGGTTTTCATATGCGCAAATACATTCAAGGTATGATGAAGATTCTAAAACATAGGGATTCTATGATAATCACACTGATTTAGATAAGATCTTGATGGGTACTGATGAGAAGATGATTAAAAAATTATATGGTTATTTACTGGGAATTAAATTAGAGGAGGAACAAGTTAAAGAAACTATGATTTTTTGGGGAAGAATTTTGGATATGGGATTGATTTAGAGAAATGGCAAAAATTGTGGTCTCAAAATTATAAAATGACAATGTCAACAGCATATAAAGAAAACTTGTATAAGATGTTTTACAGGTGGCACTTTCCCCCAACAAGAATAGCAAGAATGTTTAAGAACAAATCTGAAAAATGCTGGAAATGTCATCAGATACCTGGCTCATATTACCATATGTGGTGGACTTGTGAGGACGCTAGAAAATATTGGACTAAAATTTGCATATGGTTGGAAAAAATGACAAAGAAACACATAGACTTGAAACCAGAGATCTTTTTATTGGGAATCTTACCTGATACATATAGTAAAGATTTGAAATACCTGATTGTAAATGTATTAACAGCGGCTAGGATTGTATTTGCTAAAAACTGGAAGAATGAGAAAATACCATTACAGGAAGAAATTATTAAGAAAATATTGGAATGTGCTGAGATGAGTAGATTGACATTTGAAATTAGAGAGCAAGAGGATAAACAATTTTATGAAATTTGGGATCTTTTTTATCAATGGCTAGATGATAAAATATGATAATAGAATATTTAGAATGTTAGACAGTGTACTATATTTATAAAGTGTTTTTAGGATTGACTTGGTATGATTATATGATTTGTTACAGAATAAATTATTTAAAGTATTGTTATCTCATAAAGCATGAATGATTAGAAGTATAGTCAAAAGTTGTTGTTTTTTTTAATAGTGATATTAGGATATATAAGTTTGGATTGACAATATAAGTTGCTATGTAACATAATTGTAATTGAGACTACAAAATGAATGCACAAAACTAATGAACCAACCGATACGCTGGATGTACATATGAGAGTTGATGTTTTCATGTTTTGTTTGTTTTGTTTGTCTGTAGAAAATCAATAAAATTCTTTAAAATAAATAAATAAATGGAGGGCTACCTGTATATAGGTCCAGCTGACAATTTTACCTTACTACCAGCAGGGGGCAGGGCAACCCTCATGCCCGGCTAAAGCAAGATTGGTCTCCAAGGGACAAAAATGATTATTTAAAATGTTTGCAGGGTAAGGGACAAAATTATGATTTATAATTTTTGCAGGGGGGGAGTGAAAAATTTTACGGGCGGGAGAAGAAAGCGGCGTCCCTGTTAATCCTGGTTTGTTTGTTTGTTTTTCTCCCCAGTTCTCCTTGGGGCTCTTCCCCAGCACTCCCCTTCCCTCTGTTTCCTTAAAAGATAGAGCCTCCCACTGCAGGAGCAAGCGCCGGCTCCTTCTAGGGTCTGGTTCGCGACAGCTTTATCTCTTAAACCCCGAGCCACACACCCCTGACCTTTATTCGTGCCTACTTCGGCTGATCAGACGATAAGGAGAGAGCCCTGGACTTCACCCCCTTCAGATCAGCAAAGGGGACGTGCCAAACCAGGCGATCTGGGGACAAGATGGAGAGGGAGGGAGAAGGGGGTGTAATCGGGTGCGGGGGAAGGAAGGAAAGAAGGAAGGAAAAGAGAGAAAGAAGGAAGGAAGAGAGATGCAGGAGAGAGAGAGAGAGAAAGAAAGAACGGAAGGAAGAAAGAAGGAAGGAAGGAAGGAAGGAAGGAAGAGGGAGGGGGAGAGAGGGAGAGAGAGAGAGAAAGAAAGGGGGGAAAAGAAAGAAGGAAGGAAGAGAAAGGGAGAGGAGAGAGAGAAAGGAAGGAAGGGAAGAAGGAAGGAAGGAAGAGGGAGGGGAGGGAGGGAGGGGAAGAGTGAGAGAGAGAGAAAGAGGAAAGTAAGAAAAAAGAAAGTAGGAAGGAAGAGAGAGGGAGAGGAGAGAGATAGAGAAAGAAGGGAAGGAAAGAAAGAAGGAAGGAAGAGGGAGGGGAGGGAAGAGGGAGAGAGAGAAAGAAAGAAAGTGGAAAGAAAGGAAAAAGAAAGAGAAAGAAAGAAAGAAAGAAAGAAAGAAAGAAAGAAAGAAAGAAAGAAAGAAAGAAAGAAGAGGGAGGGGTGGGAGGAGAGAGAGAGAGAAGGGAAAAGAAAGAAAGAAAGAGAAAAAGAAAGAAAGAAAGAAAGAAAGAAAGAAAGAAAGAAAGAAAGAAAGATAGATAGAAAGAAAAAGAAAGAAAGAAAGAAAGAAAGAAAGAAAGAAAGAAAGAAGAGGGAGGGAGGGGTGGGAGGAGAGAGAGAGAGAAGGGAAAAGAAAGAAAGAGAAAGAAAGAAAGAAAGAAAGAAAGAAAGAAAGAAAGAAAGAAAGAAAGAAAGAAAGAAAGAAAGAAAGAAAGAAAGAAAGAAAGAAAGGATCCCTGCCCTAAGCCAGGACGAAAACATTAAAATAATCAAATCAAATCAGAAGCTAGATGCTGGGTCCGTACCCGCCGCCCGGTTTGCCAGAGACCCGCGGGACAGAATTTTGGGGAGTGGGGGTGACTGGTGGGGATAGTCTTCTTATGCTGGGACCAAACCAGGCGAGAATACGCCGGATTCTTATCCCGGGCAGGTTAACCCAAGGAACTCCCAGCCACGAGAGCCAGCGCGTCAGGATCGGAGAAGAGAGGGGCGATTTTGGCTCTGATCAGCCCAATGCAGAGATGCGGATCGTGGCAGGAGGCGAACCCCTATCCCCACGCGTGTTGTCAGGGGCTGTCCCCCACACGCGTGCTTTCTGTGGATCCACCCACGCGTGTTTCAGGGTCCTCTCATCCTACTTGTGCCAGAGACCCGCAGGACAGAATTGGGGGGTCGGGGGGGTGAGAGGATTGGGACGGAGGAGCTGGGAAGGGGTCGGGAAAGGGGGGGGAACACCCCCAATCTCTGGAGGAAAAACAAACAAACAATCCAGCCGTTTAGAGGAGAGGTTTTGAAGGAAAAGAGGAAGAAAGAAGGAAGGAAAAAGAAGGAAGGGAGAGAAGGAAGTAAAGAAATCTGGTTTGGACGCGAGCCGTGCAAAATGTCAACAATATCTTCAGGGCTATTTTTGGGTTCTCGCGGGAGGAGAGAGAGAAAGAGAGAGAGAGAAAACTGGGGCACGGCGGGGGTGGGTGAAACGAAGGCTGGACTCGTCCTAAGAGGGAAAATTTCAAAAAAAATCCCTTTTTGTTTTGCTCCTTTCCCCTAACACAAAGTATGGATTATACACGATCATAAGGTTACTCCGTTCTATTACTACCATCAGGATGCGAACAGGGAGAATAGTCTCTGTTCTTGTCCTGGGCAAAGGAAACAAAAAACAAAGACGCGTCGGTTAACTCGAGGAACTCCCCGCCACAAGAACCGTCGCGGCAGGATCAGATTCGGATCGTGGGCTTTCTTCTTATGCTGGGACCAACCCACGCGAGAACACGCCGGATTCTTTTCCCGGGACAAGCTAACCCGAGGAACTGCCCGCCACGAGAGTCAGCGCGTGCGCGATTTGCAGCAGAGAGGGTTGCATTTGACTCCGATCAGCCCATTGTAGCGATGCGGATCGTGGCAGGAGGCGGACCCTCCTTCCCCCCCCTCCCGCGTGTTTTCATCCCCACACCCTATCCCCCACCCGGGTCCCCTCCTGCCAGCCCTCCCGCGTGGGGGGAGGGCGAAGGGAGGCTAATCCGAACTGAAAGCCGGTGCCGGAGGTAAGGCGAGAGGGAGGAGCGAGGCTTGGCCACCGCCCTGGCCGGCGGCAGCCGGTTCTGGCAGCGGAGCGCCGCCCGGGAGGAAAAACATCGCAACCAGGCACGAAGGGTAGAGTGAGTCCGGCGCCGCCGAGCCAGGAGGGAGCCCGAGTTTAGCCGGGCCGCCTCAGCAGGAGAGACCCCACCAGCCCCCCCCCAAAAAAATCCTTGCCAGAAGCCTCGCAGCCCCTTAACCGAGCCCGATCTGGATTTGCACCCAGGGCCAGCCTCGGCGAAGCTCTTCCTTGCAAAAAAACAAAACAAAAAAAACAACCCGCTCCGAAGATCGCGGAATAAACCGGGAGGCTCCGCGGGAAAACTTGAGCCAACTAAACGGGGTGCAACCGGGGCGTCTCGCAGGTGGGAACTGCCTAGGCTGCTAGCTTGCTATCGAGGCAAACGGGCTCTCCGGACAGTGCTGGAACAAAGAATTATTATTATTAATATTTTAAAGTAACTTTGGCTTGGGAACTGACCTGAGCCCCGGACGAGACCCTTGGCTGGATTCTGGAAGAAATAACAAAAAGCCACCGACCCAGTTTTGGATGCTGAAATTGATAGCAGCCTGCCCCCCCAAAAAATAACAACAACAACCCCTCTTTTAGACAAGGCGTTCCAACTGGAGTAAGGGGGGAATTGTCTGGGTTTGAGCCCCTCAGAGCTTGCCTAGACTGACCTCTGAGCTTAGAACTCGGGATCGATCCGTGATCCGCTCCCATCCCGATCCTAGGAAAGCCCTCCTGTGGAATCCAAGAATTCTTGCAGATCTCCAGTTAGATCGCTTGGCTTAAGGCAGGATGGAGGATGGTGCCCGTCGCCGAGGTGGCCCTGAGAAGATGCCCGAAAAAACGGAAGGAGGCGACGGAGTGGCGCTCAAGAAGGAAATTGGCTTGCTGAGCGCCTGTGGCATTATTGTGGGTGAGTGTGTGGGGGTGTCTCCGGAGGAAGGGGGCTCTTCTGCCCAGCCCCCCACTTGCTGGCTCTGAATTGGACTCCTTTATTTCCTGATCTTAGCCCTTGCAGGGTGTCAAGGGGATCATCTAGGATCAAATGACCAATTTTTCTTCCTTATGTTCTTAGGTTTTTTGATTTGGGTGAAATCTCCAATTCTGCTTTATTTATTTTTTTTATATTTTTGGGGGCTTTCTTCTCAGTTTTGGCCTCTGCGATTCTCTCCCTCTTCCTTTTATTAATATCTTCTCGTTCCCAGCATTGATCCATCCAAAGCCAGCTTTTTCCTTCCAAACTCACCTCCCCATGCCTAATAATCTACTGGCTTTCTTCTGCTTTGGAGAGGGAGGGAAAGAGAGAGAGGGAGGGTAGGGAAGGGAGAGGGAGGAAGAGGGAAGGAGAGAGGGAGGGGAAGAGAGGAGGAGGGAAGAGGGAAGGAGAGGGGGAGGAAGGGAGAGGGGGAGGGGGAGAGAGGAGGGAGAGAGGAAGAAGAGGGAGGAAGGGAGAGGGAGGAAGAGGGAAGGGGAGAGGGAGAGGAAGAGAGAGGGAGGGAGGGGAAGGGAGAGGGAGGAAGGGGGAAAGAGAGAGGGAGGGGAAGAGAGGAGAAGAGAGGGAAGAGGGAAGGAGAGGGGGAGGAAGGGAGAGGGGGAGGGGGAGAGAGGAAGAAGAGGGAGGAAGGGAGAGGGAGAGGGAGGAAGAGGGAAGGGGAGAGGGAGAGGAAGAGAGAGGGAGGGAGGGGAAGGGAGAGGGAGGAAGAGGGAAGGAAAGAAGGGAGGGAGAGGGAAGGGGAAGAGAGGAGGAGGGAAGAGGGGAGAGGGAGAGAAGGGGGAGAGAGAGGAGGAGGGAGAGAGGAAAAAGAGGGAGGAAGAGAGGGGAGAGGGGGAGAGAGAAAGGGGAGAGAGGGAAGGAGAGGGGGAGAGAGGGGGAGAAGGAGGAAGGGGGAAGGAGAGGGAGGAAAGAAGGAGGGAGGGAGAGGGAAGGGGAGAGAAAGAGGGAGAGGGAGGGAAAGAGAGAGGGATGAGAGAGAATGACAGAGGGAGGGAAAGAGGGGGAGGAAGGGAGACAGAGAGAGGGAGAGGAAGAGAAAGAGAGGGAAGGAGGGAGAGAGAAAGAGAGGGGGGGGCAGGGACTGGGGGAGAGAGAGACCTGGATTCTGCCCTACTGCCCAACCATCTTTCCCCGAGCACCTTAGTTTGAGATCCACTGAATTGGGGCTTAGCGGGAGACATACCCTAGACAGGATTGCTGTTTATCGTGGGCCCCGAAGGCTACTTGGCCAGGACCACAGCCCCAACCCCCTGAGAAAGATTCCCCTCAAGCAACAAACAAGCCAAACAGCTGCGAGAGCCAGCCGTAGGAGGAGATCACATATCCCAGCTTGACGAAATTTCTCCGAAAAACACTGCTGCCCCGTTGCCAAACTTGGCCAGCTCCCTTTCCCTGCTGGAAAACAGACCACAACATGGTGCAATTCCTCTCCTCTGGCCTCCCAGAGAGGAGGTGCAAATTTAATACAACTGGGGGGGTGGGGGCAGGAAAAAAAATTATCCTGCAAAGCTCAGGGATCTGAAAGGGGAAAACTCTGGCCAGCCGAGGCCCTGAGGAACAGATTCCCCTGCCCGCCTGCCCGTCCGTCTGTCCGGGAGTTTGTTTTCCGCCATGGCAAAGCCAGCTGTTCAAGCATGTTTGTTCCAGCTCCGTCTTTTTCCACATGGCTTCGTTTCAGCAGGTGCCAGGAGACCATTAAACAAACACCGACAGAGGCAGAAATGGAGTTCGGAAGTACGGGGGAGTGATCACTGAAGCACCCTTGTTCCCCCCCTCCCCACAGCCACTCCAGTTTCGCCAACCCTTCGCTTGCCCTCCCCCCCCCATGAATTTCTGCCAGCGTCCCAAAGATATCGATGGCTCCCGCCCAGGTGTTCTCCTGGCTGATATTCGGATCCAGGAGGCCCTTTTTTGCTTCTCAAAAGTAGGATCTGTCCAGAAATTGGGCTGATCCAAAAGCGACCTCAGGTTCCCTTGTTCTAAATCTCCTCCTTGACCGGACAGCCATTGAACAGAATCAGAGAGTTGGAAGGGACCCTGGAGGCCTTCTAGTCCAACCCCCTGCTCAGGCAGGAGACTCTATATATCCAGGGGTCTCCAAACTTGGAAACTTTAAGACTTGTGGACTTCAACTCCCACAAATCTTAAAGTTGCCAGGTTTGGAGACCTCTGCTATATACAATTTCAGACCAATGGCTCTCTAATCTCTTCTTAAAAGACTCCGGTTGTTGGCTCACCCACAACTTTTGGAGAAAAGTTATTCCACTGATTAATAACAATGACAGAATGACAGAGTTCGAAGGGATCTTGGAAGTCTTCTAGTCCAGCCCCCTGCTCGAGCAGGAAACTCTAAATAGTTGTCCAATCTCTTCTTAAAATCTTCCAGTGTTGGAGCACCCACTTCTGGTGGCAAGCAGTTCCTCTGATTGATTGTTCCCACTGTTAGGAAATTTCTCCTTAGTTCTACGTTGAAAGGATTAGTTTTCATCCTTTCCTTCTTGTCCTGCCTTCTGGTGCTTTGGAAAATAGGTGGACCCCATCCTCTTTATGGCAGCCCCTCAGATATTGGAACGCTGCTATCATGGCACCCATATTGGAATGGGTGAGGATCTCCTGCCCCGGACAAGGGGTTGGCCTAGATGACCTCCAAGGTACCTTCCAACCCCATTATTCTATGTTCTATTCTTGGATGACAAGCCAGCAGAAAAAAGCAGTTCAGAAGATGGAAAGGGGCGGGGGGGGGGGACAGCTCAAAACCGTCCTTTTGCCAGTGAAAATGTTTTACTGCTTAAAGTGTGGCGTGTGTCAAGAGCATTTTAATTTTTCCCAGAAGCCCTTGATCAAGGAACAAAGTGACAGATAACTGGCGGCTTTCTGTAAACACTTTTTGCTTAGTGTTCAAATCTCCTGGAACCCTAGAGTTTTGCAGAAAATCCTGGCTTTAAAATATTATTTTCCTTCACATTTATATACATAAATATAAATATAAATGTAGGGCTGTTTCTGTATATCAAAGCAAGTGTATCTCACTTGAAAACCAAATCACACCCTTTGCTGAACTTGCAGCCTTAATCTTTCCAGATGCAAGGATTGATAAGATGCCAAAGGCTTGGCACATATTTGCATTGGGGAATTGCGTTGGGAAAACCGGCGATGATTTCCTTATTCTTGTTTGCTGAGTTCTTCCTTCTTTGGGGTTAAAATTGACCTGGTTCAATTTCCAACAAAGTGGGAAGTCTGGCACTTACCAGATTCCAGGCTGAGATCTTGGAACAGCCTCAGGGGGAAAAAAAAAACTGCTTTGCTTAAGAAGAAGAGAGTGGGATTTTAAGTTGGTCACTTTGGTAAACCTGTTTTTTTTTTTTAAATCCCCCAGCTGATAGAAAAAGCTTTATTATTTTTTACACGTGAGAAAAACTTCAGCAAGTTTACCTAGCCAGTAAATCCTGTTTTCAAGGTGATTCCTTAGTAAACTTTTTAATAAGCATTGCGAAGGTTAAACGGTATCTTTACATCAACGTATCCATGCAAAATTGTTCTGGAAGCAACATCTTATTTCTACTCTTTATAGTATATAACCTATCATCTGTATAATTGTGTGTAGGTTTGTGGACATACTTGGGACACATTCAGGCAAGGCATAAATAATTTACCTAGTATGTTTTAAGATTACATAACCAAGTTGGCAGTATCTTTTTAAAAAGTGTAGTAATGCAAGCATGAATATTTTTGGATTTTAACAGAAGGCAGGCCCACAATTTGATAAAAGCTTATATGACCTTAAATGTCATCTCTGAGGAAGTTTTTCTGTACTAACAGGAACTAGTAACTCTCTTTGGAGGTCACTGACTTCAGAAAGAAAAGATTACAGGTATCCCATATAAATAATCTAAAACACTATTCCTTGAACTTGGCCACTTCAAGTTGTGTGGACTTCGACTCCCAGAATTCCCTAGTCAGCCTTGCATATCTCAATCTTGGTGACTTTCTGGCTGAGGAATTCTGGGAGTCGAAGTCCAAATATCTTAAAGTAACAGCCTGAGAAACATAATCGAGACTAAACCCACTCCAGAGCAGGAATAACAGAATAATAGAGTTGGAAGAGACCTTGGAGGTCTGCTAGTCCAACCCTCTGCTCAGGCAGGAAACTGTCTTCCATTTCAGACAAATAGTCGTCTAATCTCCTCCTAAAAACCTCCAGTTGTTGGAGCACCCAGAACTTCAGGAGGCAAGGCACACGAAGCAACAAATCTTTGCAAACTTGGAGGAGCTACACCAGTGGTGGAATTCAAATTTTATTACTACCGGTTCTGTGGGCGTGGCTTGGTGGGTGTGGCAGGGGAAGGATCCTGTAAAATCTCTAGTCAGAGGTGGGATTTGCCGGTTCTCCGAACTACTCATAATTTCTGCTACTGGTTCTCCAGAACTGGTCAGAACCTGCGGAATACCACCTTTGAGCTACACCAAAGTTTGTTGCTTGTTGTTGTCATCCTCCATTGTGATCTCCTCTTGTCCCTCTGTAGGTAACATCATTGGATCTGGAATTTTTGTATCGCCAAAGGGTGTGTTGGAAAATGCGGGCTCCGTAGGGCTGGCCTTAATCGTGTGGATCGTTACAGGCCTCATCACCGCCGTGGGTGCCTTGTGCTATGCAGAACTGGGGGTCACCATCCCCAAATCTGGAGGAGACTACTCCTATGTCAAGGACATCTTCGGAGGACTGGCTGGGTAAGAGGGAATGTTCTGGAAGAGAATAAGGAATTTGGTTTGTCCGCCAAAACTTGAGTAGGTTACAGAACTGGGTTGTGTGAAGAGAAAAAACGGAAAGACTTAGCAGAGTCTGCTAAGACTTCTGGGAGGGGTGAGCGGGGCCAGCCAGTAGGTTCCAATACCAGTTTGGTGAACTAGGTGCAAATTTAACATCTGGTTCACTCAATCCAATCCGAACCGGTAGAATCCCACCTCTGATTTAAGGTTTCAGGAGTTCATTGTGTAAGTAGCAGCTGAAGCGAAAGAACCAACCCAATCCTAGGCAGCATTAACCAAGGGATTCAAGATCACATGAAGTGTTAATACTGCTTTATAAGGCCTTGGTAAAGCCGCACTTGGAATATATCATCCAGTTTTGGTCGCCACAACATAAAACAGATGTTGAGACTCTGGAAAGAATGCAGAGAAGAGCAACAAAGATAACTAGGGGACAACTGGAGGATAAAAGATGCGAAGAGCGGTTGCAGGTGTATCCAGTTTAAGGGAAAAAAGGACTCAGAGTGACATGATAGCAGTCTTCCAATATTTCTCTCTCTGGAAGCAATTGGAATATATCTGCTGAACAAAACTGCATTGGCGACAGGAAAGGCATTCGGGCAGTAAACACTCAGCTCCATTCAGTTGCTCTGACTCCACCACGCAAGGGGTCATTAAATAACAAACAAGAACAATAATGGTTGCAGGAATTGGATAAAGTCTAGTTTAAGGGGAAAAAAGGACTCAGGGTGATATGACAGCAGTCTTCCCATATTTAAGGGGCGGCCACAAAGAAGAGGGAGTCAAGCTATTCTCCAAAGCTCCTAAAAGCAGGACGAGAAGCAATGGGTGAAGAAAACTAATCAAGGAAAGAAGCAACTTAGCACTAAGGAAATAATTTGTGACAGTGAGAACAAATAACAATGAAATAACTTGCCTCAAGAAGTTGTGGTTGTTCCAACAGTGGAGGTTTTTAAGAAAAGATTAAACAACCTCTAAGGTCCTTTGCAATTCTGTTGTTCTCTTCTGTTATTTCCCCATTTACCAGGTGACAGTTAGAAAGAAGACCAAGAAACAGCCACTTCAATATACTGGGGGATATATTGGTTTGGAAAGGATCTCATTCAGTTGTCAGAATTCTTGCTGTTCTTCTCTAGAGGTCTTCGTAACGAAAAGGGAGTAAGGACCAAGAAACCTTGATGTGCCTCCTAACCCGTCTGTTTCTCTCCAGGTTTCTCAGACTGTGGATTGCGGTGCTGGTGATCTACCCCACGAATCAGGCAGTGATCGCGCTGACTTTTGCCAACTACGTCCTCCAACCCATCTTCCCCACCTGCCTGCCTCCAGAAATCGGGTTGCGTCTCCTTGCAGGGGTCTGTCTTTGTAAGTAGGCGAGTGAATCTGACAGCGATAGTGTTACACCAAGTTGTGTGTCTTTTAAATGTGGTAAGGATGCTTCAAGAGATGCATGTGTTTTGAAAAACAGACAATCACACCTTGGAACAAAGCAAAAAGCAAAGTTCATGAAGGATGCTTCCTTATATGTTGGGTGATTTGCCCAGCCAAGGTTAATTCGTTGAACAAACCTTGGTTCCACAAGGCACAAATATGAGCCAGTTGAAACTTTGTGGCCCAGATCTGGTTATTCTAACCTAACCAAATCCAAGTGGGTCAGGCTAAAGGGGTGAACCACCAACCAGATCTGTGTTGCAAAACTTTGAATGACTACCAGGTGGCAGCCAAGAGTTAGGATTTTCTATTGGCCCCTACTGGCTGTCAGGAGTTTTGCAGCCTCTATATTCTTAAGTTAATGTATTGTGTGATTCTTCCTGTGGCAATTCAGTCACCATTGCGATTGTGATGCCATTTATAGCTAATTGGACTTTTTTTTTAATTCCCTGTCTTAAAATTCCATGGGAAATGAACTGTAAAGAGGATTTAATCCCCTCATCTCACACTCAGTCTGGTGAATAATCACTCTCCCTTCCTCCTCCAGGGTTTGGCTGGATCAGAGTCAGTGAATTTAGCTCTAGGGTGCACATGATTTTCCAGGGTGAATAAACCTATACTAGTTAATTTGCCATATGCATCAAGAATTCTAATTAAGATTATTAGAACCGTAGTTTAAAGAGTGCTATAAAGCTGATATTGTCAGAAGTGTCAATACCCTTTAAGACACCTTAAAGGAATTGCTTATGAATACAGTTAGTCCTCGACTTACAACAAGTTCTTTTAGCAACCAAAGTAACAAAGGCACTGAAAAAATGTGACTTATGACCGTTTTTCACACTTACCACCATTGCAGCATCCCCGTGGCCGCATGAGTAAAATTCGGACGCTTGGCAACGGATTCATATTTACGACGGTCGCAGTGTCCTGGAGTTACGTGATCCCCTTTTGTGACAAGCCATCTCAAGGGGGGGAAACCAGATTCATTTCATAACCCTGCTCCTAGTTTAACTGCCATGATTCATCATTAGTATAGAGCTGGAAGGGACCTAGGAGGTCTTCTAGTCCAATCCCCATACCATTTTAGACAAGTGACTGTCCAGTCTCTGTCGACAAGCTGTTCCACTGGTTAATTGTTCTCACTGTTAGAAAGTTTTTCCACAATTCCAGGTTGCTTCTCTCTTTGGTGAGTTTCCATTCATGTTTATTTTTGTCCTGCCCTCTGGTTCACTTAAGAACTATGGCAAGAAAGGCTGTAAAATGGGGCAAATTCACTTAACAAATGTCTCGCTTAGTGGCAGAAATGTTGGACTCTATTGTAGTCGTATGTCGTGGACTACATGTACCACAGATAGGTAGGTAAGTAGATAAGTAGGTAATTAGATAAGTAGGTAGAAGATAGATTAGGTAAGTAGATAGGTAGGTAGGTAGGTAGGTAGGTAGGTAGGTAGGTACTAGGCAGATAAGTGATAGATTAGGTAGGTAGGTAGATAGATAGATAGAAAAGTAGGTAACTGGATAAATAGGTAGAAGATAGATAGATTAGGTAGGTAAGTAGATAAGTAGGTAGGTAGGTAGGTAAGTAGATAGATTAGGTAGGTAGGTAGATGATAGATAAGTAGGTAGGTAGGTAGATACTAGGTAGATAAGTGATAGATAGATTAGGTAGGTAGGTAGGTAAGTAGATAGGTAGGTAGGTAGATGATAGATAAATAGATTCGATATGTAGGTAGGTAAGTAGATAAGTAGGTAGGTAGGTAAGTAGATAGATTAGGTAGGTAGGTAGATGATAGATATGTAGGTAGGTAGGTAGATACTAGGTAGATAAGTGATAGATAGATTAGGTAGGTAGGTAGGTAAGTAGATAGATAAGTCGGTAGGTAGGTAGATGATAGATAAATAGATTCGATATGTAGGTAGGTAAGTAGATAAGTAGGTAGGTAGGTAAGTAGATAGATTAGGTAGGTAGGTAGATGATAGATAGGTAGGTAGGTAGGTAGATACTAGGTAGATAAGTGATAGATAGATTAGGTAGGTAGGTAAGTAGATAGATAAGTAGGTAGGTAGGTAGATGATAGATAAATAGATTCGATATGTAGGTAGGTAAGTAGATAGACAGATAGGGAGGGAGGGAGGTAGACAGACAGACAGACAGAGAGACAGACCATGAGACAGACAGACTGATTGATTTTCCTTTTTCCTTTTTGTCTTTCCCAAAAAATAAAATCAAAGTTTTGCATTTGAATTAGGCTCCTCTGTAGCTTTAAAATAATTCAATTCTAACAAACTCCCATCAAAACAGGGCAGTTCAAACAGGGTTAATTCACCAGCACAATTAATTCTTATCACAACATTGCTCAGCTATTTTGTCTTTTAGAGGGAATTTGCTTATACAAACCTTGTGGGAAAGTCGCTTTGTCTTCATACAGAGGCTTTGTCCAAATTGCTGATTTCCTTTTTTTTTTTTTTTGGCTTTTCCAAGCTGCTGAGTGACTTTGAGTTCAGTTCCTTTTTCTTACCCTCTGGTCTACCTCGCAGGGGTGTTGTGCGATTAAAAGGGCTAACCGACATCCAACCCAAAAAAGAGATGGAAAATGGAATAATTTCGTTTGAAAGAGAGAAAAAGATATATGGATGGTTTTTAGCTGTGCTGGTCGCTAATGCCAAGAGGATAAACAGGTAATCCTCGACATATGACCACTTGTTTCAAGTTACGACGGCACTGGGAAAAAAGACTTATGACCAATTCTTGCATTTATGACCAATTGTTGCAATAATAATCATTCCAGTGTCCTCAAAAGGGACACGATCAAGAGTTAGATGCTTGGCTATCTGCAAATTACACGTATTCCTCGAGTTACGACCAGAACTGAGCCCAACATTCCTGTTGCTAAGCGAGACCATGGTTAATTTGAGTTTTGCCCGGCTTTAACAACCTTTCTTGCCATAGCGGTCAAGTCCATTGTTGCAGTCGTTAAGTGAGGCACACAGTTGCTCAGCAAGTCAGACTTCTCTGTTAACTTTGCTCGTCAGAAGGTTGCAAAAGGGGAATCACCGTGACCCCGGGAGATGCCGCAACCATCATAAATAAGAGTCAGTGGCCAGGTGTCTCAATTTTGATCACGGGATGCTGCAGCGGTCGTAAGTGTGAAAAACGTTCACTTTTTTTTACTAGCTTCAAATAGTCATTAAATGAACCGTTGTTGTAAGTCGTTGTAAGTTTATATGACTGTCGCAGTGTTGTGGAGGGGGTGTCATGTGACTGCCCTTTGCGACCATCCCAGCTGGCTTCCAGCAAGCAAAATCAATATGGGAAGCCCGATTCACTTAACAACCACATGGTTCACTTAATGACTCCCTTAGTCATTCCATGACTTCAACTGGAAGGTTGCAAAATCACTTAGCATTGCTTAGCAATGGAAGTTCCCTTCCCAATGGTTGTCATAAGTCGAGGACTACCCAATAAGGCCAAATAAATCCCCGCAATACCCTATTTTGCAATTTGATACTGGAGATCTCTGGTATTTGAAGTTAACCCCACATGATTAGTTCTCGACTTATGACCACAATTGAGACTGGAATTTCCATCCTTGAGTGATTCACTTCAATTTTTAAATGAATCATGTGGTCATTAAGTAAATCCGTCTTTCTCCATTGACTTTGTTGGTCAGAAGCGAACTGGGAAGGACGCAAAAGGGGATCACGTGATCTCAGGACATTGTAACTGTCATAAGCATGTGCCATTCCATTCCATCCCATATTTTCTATTCTGTTCTGTTCCCTTCTGTTCCATAGTCTAGTGTAGTCCATTCCATATTTTCAATTCAATTCTATTGCATTCTATTCTATTCCATTCCATTCCATTCCATATTTTCTTTTCTTTTTTCTGTTCTGTTCTATTCTTTCCTTATTCTATTTTATTCTATTCTCTATTCTGTTCAATTCTATTCTGTTCTCTATTCTATTCTTTCCTTATTCTATTCTATTTTCTATTCTATGCTATTTTTATTCTCTTTACTCTACTCTACTCTATCCCATTCCATCCCATATTTTCTATTCTATTCTATTCCGATTCTGCTCTATGCTTTATTATCCCATCCTATCCTACAAAACCCTTCTTTTGCAGTGGGTGACCTTGTGGGGAGGGGATCCCTTCTCAGACCCTGAAACCGAAAAATGATTTCCAAGGGGAGTTGGATAAAATATCCTGCCTGAGGCCACTTTAGGACATTGTAAGGCTGGGAAGATCAGGCACAAACTAGTTTTGCTCCTTTTTTTTTTCCCCCCTTCCTTCAATATCCAGCTTCTCAGCAGGGCAGGAGAGGCGAGGAGGCCGGATAAGAGAGGGAGGCTGAGATTGGATTGGGCTGGGGATGCTTGGGCAAGGCCTCCACTGCAAATCAGCGAAACTTTATTAATCAGGTCAAAGCCAGTTACTCCGTGCTGAGTCAGCGGAGGGGGGGACGACAGAGACAAGAGACGAGCTTAGGAAAACAAAAGGAGGAGGAGGAGGAGGGGAGGGCAGAAATCTATATACCCCCCCCCTCAAATCTCACCGCAAGAAGGAACCTCTCACAACCCACCAACGGGCTGGGCTCGGTGCCCAAACCCTCCGATTGCAGAGTTGGAATGAGAAAAAGAATAATAATAAAATAAACCACAATAAGCAGCTTAAATAGGACAGATCGGAGGTGACCCAGAAGGGGAGATTAGGAAGAGAGATAAAACAGGGGGAAGAAAAATATCAACTGGAGCAGGAATTTAGGACAGGCAGGCAAAGTTGAGGAAAAAAAAATAGATGCAAGCCATTCTCAGCCTGGGCCGAGTTTAAGATGGGTGGTGGACTTCAACTCCCAGAATTCCCCCCAGCCTGGGGAATTCTGGGTATCTGGGGTCCACCCATTTTTGAACTCATCCAGGGTGAGAATCACCAGGCTAGAAATTGTGAATGATCCAGTACTGGAAGTTTTCAAGATGAGATTTGTCTGGAATGGTCTCAGGCAATGATGGCGAACCGTTTCGGCACCAAGTGCCCAAACTAGAACGTGCGAGCTAGATGTGAAGGCATGTACGTGTGCCAGAGCACTGAAAACCCGAAGACCAGCTGGCCAGTGCATGCAGGTCTGTTTTGGGGGCATTTGGGGGGCTGTTTCAGGACTGTTTTCAGACTGTTTTGGGGGGTGTTTTCAGGCTGATTTTGGGGCCATTTCAGGCCTTTAGGGGGGCCATTTTCAGGCTGTTTTTTGGGAGGGTGTTTCAGGCTGTTTTGGGGCTATTTTCAGACTGTTTTGGGGGCTATTTTCAGGCCATTTTGCAGCTGTTTTTAGGGTGTTTTGGGGTGTTTCGGGCTGTTTTCTGGATCCTCTCAGGCTGGTTTTCGGCTATTCCAGGCCATTTGGGGCTGTTTTCAGGCTGTTTTTTGGACCATTTCAGGCTGTTTTGGGGGCTATTTCCAGGCCATTTTGGGGCCAAAACAGCCGTGCAAACACCCTGGTTTTTCGCCTGTTTTCAGTGCCCTGGCCCGCATGAAGATCAGCTGGCGACGGTGCGTGTGCCTCCAGAGAAGGCTCTGCCACAGTTCACCATCACGGGCCTAGGGTTTCCTGCCTGAGCAGGGTGTTGGACTATAAGATATCCGAGGTCCTTTCCAACAGCATTATATACCATATGGTCAGGCTGCTTTTCTCAACTTGGTGTCCTTCTGGGTCTGAAGGGCTTCAAGGCCCATAATCTTTGACTGCTGGGGAGGACGGAAGCAAAGCAGGAGGCAAGCAGGACACGTTGACCAGATTGTGCGATTCCAGCCCAGCAGGCCGAAACAGGTCGGTGTTCCTGGAAATTTTCCGAAGGTGGTTTTTTAAATCTCTCTTTATCTGGCCTGCCTCCTGATCAGTTTCTGCTCTGTATCTCCACCCCGGGTCACTTCCAAGGTTGTCTTTTTTTTTCTGGTACCAACCCTTGCTTGGTAGCCACCACAAATTGGCCTGGACAAACGGTGTGGCCACCTCAAACGAGGCGTGCCCGAGAAAGGTTGGCATCTTGGGCGGTGACCACGCTGAACCGAAAGCTGGGTCTATTTTGAGGTTGGAAGGGAACGCCCAGCCTGGATCTCTCTCCGGGACAGGCTGTGCTAGAAAATTTTGCAAGATTTTTTTTTTTACTGCCCTACCTTCTCTTCCAGGGTCAGATCCAAAATTCAGAGCTTGGCCGGGCTGGCCTCCAACCTTATGACTGCCAAGGATACTGAGAAAGACAATCTCCTTCTAGGAGATCAGCCCGGGGGGGGGGGGTTGGGGGGGGAGGGGAGAACTAATCCACTGGGCTCTTGCTGGGATCTGGAGAAGCTTTCTAGGTTTTAACTGGCTGATTTCTGGAAAACTATTTCCAGATCTTCCTAGGGTTTGATCACACGCACGCTTTGGGCACTCGGTACCGAAAAGGTTAGCCACCCCTGGCCTATAGCAAGAGTTTCTCCATTTGGGCAACTTTAAGATGTATGGACTCCAACTCCCAGAATTCCCCAACAAACCTTGTGTTTCTTAACCTTGCCAACTTTAAGATGGGTGGACTTCAACTCCCAGAATTCCCCAGTCAACCTTGCATAGCTCAATCATGATGACTTTCCAACGGGTGGACTTCAACTCCCAGAATTCTCTACCTAGTCAGCCTTGCGTTTCTCAAGGGGAATTCTGGGAGTTGAAGTCCACCCATCTTAAAAGTTGCCAAGATGGAGATGGTCCCTTCCAGCTCTATTATTCTATGTTGTAATCGGAAGGATTTTGCTCTGGTGCTTTTTCACTTCCCAATCTGCCTCTCCCCACAGCTTTTCTGTTAAGCTCTGCGTTTCCTGTTTTGAACCTTGCTGATTTGGGCCAGATAATGCCAGAAACGGGACGCCAACTCAGCAGGGAGAGTTCCCATTTCCTCTATCTGCAAAGCTTGGTGTTGGTTCATCCCTTCCAGCCCTTCCAGCCCCCATGCAAGGAGGAAAATGCAAGAGGGATAGATTAAATCTAAATTTAAAATTAAACTTGAAATGCAAAGCCGGGAAGCCTTTAAAGAGTCTCCAGTGGGTACATTTCTCATAGACGAATGAATCTTACAAAGATTCACTTGAGCGCGTTCACTTGAGACTTTCAGGAAGAGACTGGACTGCCATTTGTCAGAAATGGTGTAGGGTCTCCTGCTTAGGAAGTGGGTTGCACTAGATGACCTACAAGGTCCCTTCCAACTCAGATTACCTGTAAATCTGTAAAGATTTACTTGCAGATGGGTCCCCTTAGAGCAGTGATGGTGAACCTTTCTAGCAACCCACTGCTCAAACTGAAATGCACAAGCATGTGTATCCATGTGTATGCTGGAACACTGGAAAACCTCGAAAATGGCCTGAAAATGTCCCCCCAAACAGACTGTTTTGTTCTGTTGTGGTCTGCTTTCAGGCCATTTTTCAAGTCAAAAACAGTCAGAAAAATGGCCCGAAAAATGCCCCCAAATGGCCTGGAAAACAGCCTGAAATGGTGCAAGAATGGCCTGAAAAAGGCCCAAACACGGCCTGTTTTTTGGGTGTTGGGGGGGTGTTTGGGGCCATTTTCAGTCTGCTTTTCAGGCTATTTTTGGCCAAAAACAACCTGGAAAATGGCCTGAAAACACCCAAAAAATTGCCTATTTTAAAGATGGCTTGAAAACACCCAAAAATCGGCCTGAAAAAAGGCCCAAAATGGCCTTGAAAACGGTGCAAAAATGGCCAGAAAAAGCCTGAAAACGGCATATTTTATGGCTGTTTTCTGGTGCTCTGGTGGACGGGAAGACCAGCTGGTCAGTGGACATGTGCATGCCAGAAACCAGAAGATCAGCTGGCAATGGCACTCATGCCCACTGAACACATATGCCATAGATTCACCATCACAACCTTAGAGTCTTACAGTTAACCAGAAGGCAAAATGAGTGCATAGACATCATTCTGTCAATGGATTTAATCCATTGCTTTAAACCACAATTGGGTTAAACCACTTTCTGTGAGATGTGCTGCTGTGTTAGGCTTGTCAACACACCAAACCATAAATGGTGGTTTGTCAGCTGCCAGGATTCCCCCTGAGACCTTGAATGGAAACTAAGTAAACCTGGCTTAACAGTTGAGTGACACATTCTGTCCACAGCTTAGCTCTGAAGAGAGAAGCAGGCCATCCTCGACTTACAACCATTCGTTTAGTGACGGTTTGAAGTTGCAACAACCATTGAAAAAAAAGTGATTTATTTAACTGGTCACGGGATCAAAATTCAGATGCTTGGCAACTGACTTATATGTATGACGGTTGCAGCGTCCCATGATTGTGTGTTCGCCTTTTGCGACCTTCTCTGACCGGATAAAATTTATGGCGAAATTCACTTCACAAGTGTGTCAATGACTTCACAGTTGCACTGATTCACTTAACAATCATGGCGAGAAAGGTCGTAACCTGGGACAAACCTCACTTAATAACTGTCTCCCCTAACAACAGAAACGTTGGGGCTCCATTGTGGTCGTAAGCCAAGGATTACTTCTATCCCTTTAGCAAAGTTTCCTGTTTTAATAGGGACATCAACTTGTGGCAGGAATTGTTTGGTCTTAGAAGCCAGAAAAAAAATAACATTTTTTTTTTCTGGCGAAACAATATGATCTAAGGCTGCTGGCTCAGACGTAGTTTTGTTTCCTCCTCTGGCAATTGTTTCATTTTGCAATATTGTGCTCAGAGGATACCGTATTTATGAGCTCCTGCTTTAAAAGTAAATATTTTTTTTATTAGGGCCTTCAGAGAAAATAAATAAACGCAAAAAGCAAAAAGGCACAAAAGAAGGGGATAAAAAAAGAAGGATACAGTTATAATGGCCTTAAAAAAAAACCAGATCATTTTTCATACTTAGGACCGTTGTTGCCTCCCCATGGTCATGTCATCAGAATTTGGATGCTTAGCAACTGACTTGGACTTATGACGGTTTCAGCGTCCCAGAGAGCTGGGATCCCCTTCTGACCAGCGAAGTCCATGGGAGAGACAGATTTACTTAACAGCCTTGTTACCAGCTGAACAACTCAGGGATTTACTTAACAACGGCAGCAAGGGAGGTCGTAAAACAGGACAAAGCTCAATTAGCAACTCTCTTGCTTCGCAGTGGAAATTGTAGTCCTAAGTCGAGGATTACTTATACTCGTGCATCAACGAGGGGTCTTAGAGGCTAGTTTCCGAGTATTTCGGTATATTAGAAATTCATTTAGAGTAACAGAGATGGAAGGGTTCTTGTAGGTCATCTAGTCTAACCCCACCTCCGCCCAAGCAGGAGACCCTACACTATTTCTGACAGATGGCAATCCAGTCTCTTCTTGAAAGAGGATGAAGGCAAGCTGTTCCATTCCTATCATTGATTATGATTATATTGATTTAAAAGCCTGAAAAATCACCACTATTAAAATTGCTATAGTTCTACCGCTTAGAAAGGGAGAGGAAGTGATGTCACCAAGTCCAATGATATCATTCGCTCAATGACATCATAGCTTCTCTCTTCGCAGAAGGGGTTCGAATGTGTGGATTTCAACCCCCATTTTCCTCTGCCCGTCGTGAACTGGGACAGTTACAAAATCAAGGAAGGGAGAAGTTGATTGATTTATGAGACTCGGGTAACTGCCCTTCTTATAAACACAATTCTGGGGCAGCTCATCATAAGTTTTATAAAGCCCAATGTCACAAAACGAGAGAAGCAGGAACAAAAACTTGGCAATGCAACTGATTGAGCTTCATCTTCATCCTGACCCAGTGTCAGGAGGAAGTCCAGAATATCTCATTGTTTATTAATCTTAGCCCTTGAAGAAGGATGGACTTCAACTCCCAGAATCCCCTAACCAACCAGGCTGGCTGAAGAATTCTGGGAGTTGAAGTCCATCCCTCTTCTGCCTTCATCCTATCCCAGAGATTAGAAGAAATCCAGAATATCTCAGTGTTTTTCAATCTCTTAGCCCTTGAGGAGGGGTGGACTTCAACTCCCAGAATCCCCTAGCAAGCCAGTCTTGCTGAGGGATTCTGGGAGTTGAAGTCCACACCTCTTCTGCCTTCGTCCTATCCCTCAGTGTTTCTCAATCTTAACCCTTGAAGAGGGATGGACTTCAACTCCCAGAATCCCGCAGCCCTTGAAGAGGGATAGATTTTAACTCCCAAAATATCCCCAGGCTGGCCTAAAGATTCTGGGAGTTGAAGTCCACCCCTGTTCAAGGGCTAAGATTGAGAAACACTGAGATATACTGGATTTCCTCTAATCGCTGGGATAGGATGAAGGCAGAAGAGGGGTGGACTTCAACTCCCAGAATCCTTCAGCCAAACTTGTTGGCTAGGGGATTCTGGGAGTTGAAGTCCACCCCTTTTCCACCTTTGTCCTATCCCAGTGCTTGGAGGAAGTCCAAAATCTCTCATTGTTTCTCAATCTTAGCCCTTGAAGAGGAGTGGACTTCAAGTCCCAGAATCCTTCAGCCAGCCAGGTTGGTTGGGGGATTCTGGGAGTTGAAGTCCACCCTCTTCAGGTATCTAAATGTGAACAATACTACTTTTCCAAATATGGGAGCATACAAGTAATTCTCGACTTCCAACCCCAAGTGAGCCCCAAATTTATGTTGCTAAGCGAGACAGTCGTTAAGCGAGTTTTACCACTTTTCTTCCCACAGTTGTTAAGTGAATCTCTGCAGTAACAATTGTTCAGTGAATCTGGCTTCCCCATGGACTGTGCTTGTCAGAAGATCGCAAAAGGGGCAATCCCATGACCACCCATCATAAATATGAGTTAACTCCCAAGCGTCCTCCAAATTTTGATCATGTGACCATGGGGATCCATGTGAAAAATGGGCATCGGTCCCTTCTTCCCAGTGCCGCTGTCCCGTGCTGACGGTCACTAAACAAATCTCTGTAAGTTGAGGACAGCTTGAATGTCAGATTCCCATGAGGCAGTTTGGGAGCCCCAAAATTATACGCTGAGCTTCACATCCCCAAAACGACGGTTGCCAAAGATGGGGAAAGTCCTGCTGCATTCTACCTCTGGCTAATCTCTCCCTTCTGTGCGTAGTCGGTAGGCGAGTAGAAAGAACAAGCTGTGGTTTGTTGCTTGGTCTTCCTTATTCCCTGGGGTGGCGCAAGAGGTTCGAGTTTCTGTTGATCTGTCCCTGTTTGTGCACAACTGGACTCAGAGGTCAGCCTGTCTGCAGACGGGATGTTTTCCATGCTGGTGGCCTTGAGCCAAATAGGTCACTGCTTTCTCGGTTTTCGTTCCCTCAGAAGAAAACGGGGACACCCAGCCACCTTTGAAGGGCCTTGTATTTTTCCTTCCCTTGTCCCGGTGATGGTGAGATTTAATCTCAGGTTACAGCCTTAATGGCGGGTCACTAAACTCCAAGCAAACACATGGAAACTCATCAAGGCGTGAAGCTAGCTAGACCTCAGGGAAAATTGTTCCCCGAAATTGGCCCATGGAACTGGCTGCTACCAGAAGTTGTGGGTTAGGTAATACCAGAAAACTATAACAAAGGAAATACATATTTAATATTACCTATGTCTCCCCAAAAATAAGACCTTGTCTTATATATTTTTTGCCACCCAAAAAGGCACGTGGTCTTATTTTCAGGAGATGTCATCCACTGACTAACCTCACTTGCATGCGTCGCTCTTGGCCTCCTTTTTGCTGTCAGAGGCCTTCAGGAGCTTCTTCTGTGGCCAGCAAGGCTTGACTAAAGGTCTCGTAGCCGGTAACAGCCGATAACTCCAGATCGATCCAGAGCTTTGTTATCAGCTACAGAGGCCTTCAGGAAAGCCTTGCTGACTGCAAAAGAAATGGGCCAGCAAGGCAGGTGTCAGGGTGTGTGAGGCCTGGCTACAACTGTCCAAAGCTAAGTAGTAGGGCAGCTCCACCACCCCCTCTCCACCCTAGCTTAATTTTTACCTGTCCACTCTGGAGTGGGTGTAGTCTTAATTAGGGCTTATTTTGGGAGGTAGGGCTTTTATCGAGCACAGGTGTAAAAATCAAGCTAGGACTTACTTTCGGGGTAGGTTGTATTTTTTGGGAAAAATACAGTGACACGAATTATATTTGCACAACATTGGAAGAATGAAGTTGTGGGTTAGAAGATAATCCAAAAGATATTAGACTGGGAAAAGATTGATAGATTGACACAAATAAATGGCAAGGAAGGAGCAAAATACTTTTTAACATGGGTTGTGTTTTACCAGCGGTTAGATAACAAGTAGAAATTAGAAGGCAAAATATTATTATTATGTATAAGGAAATAATGAAAGATTATTATTATTATATAAGCAAACAATATAGTATCATTACAATTATTAGCATTAGCATTATTAGCTTTATTATGATTAATATTAGACTGTATAAGTAAAATGACTCAGATGACACAGTGTTCATTAAGCACCTATGTTGATGAAAATAATTAAAAATAGATAGATAGATAGATAGATAGATAGATAGATAGATAGATAGATAGATAGATAGATAGATAGATAAAAAGAAGTTGTGGGTTTTTAAGAAGACAATTGGACAGCTATTTTGCCAGGATGGTATACTATACAGGTAGTCCTTAACTTATGATAGTTGGTTTAATGTATGTTCAAAGTTAAACATAGGGCCATTTTTCCACAGTTATGACCTTTCCTGATGATCACGGCATCAAAATTCAGATGTTTGGCCGCTGGTTCCTATTTATGAAGGCTGCAGTGTCCCGGGTCACGTCATCCCCTTTTGTGACCTTCTAATGAGCGATGTCCATGAGACAGATACACTTAACAACCGTGTGACTAACTTACCGACCATGGCAATTCGCTTAACAACAGTGGCAAAAAAAGATCGTAAAATGGAACAAAACTCATGGCAGGCTTCCAGCGATCGCCTAATTCAATCATGAGCCACAGGCCTTTCTTGCCACAATTTGTGAAGTGAATCATTACAGTGGTTAAATTAACAACATGGTTTGTTTATGGGAAAATCGCAAAAGGGGACCCCAGGACACTGCAAAGCATCAAAAATGCGAGTCAGTTCTCAAGTATCCAAATGTCAGTCAGGAGGCTGCCACAGTCGGTTGCAGGAACTGGGCAAGTGAAGGGAAGGACCAGGAGAGACAGGATAGCAGTCTTCCAATATTTGAGGGGCTGCCACAGAGACAAAGGGATCAAACTATTTTCCAAAGCACCCAAAGGCCAGACAAGGAATAATGGATGGAAACTGATCCAGGAGAAATTCAACCTGGAAATAAGGAGAAATTTTCCAACATTGAGAACCATCAACACATGAAACAGAAGTTCCAGACAAAGTACAAAAGGAAATAAAACAAAATTAAATACAAAAGTAAATAGGACAAAAGTAAATAGGAACAGAAGTTGCCTTTGGAAGTTATGGGAGCTTCATCCCTGGATGCTTTCAAGAAGAGACAGGATGGCCATCTGTCAGAAATAGCGTAGGGTCCCCTGCTTGGGCGGGGGTTGGGCTAGATGACCCGCAAGGTCCCTTCTGACTCTGTTAATCTGTAATGTCTACAAGAGAGGCCAGCATTTTATCTCAATAAAGTGTTATCAGGAATTGTTCCTGACCTGGTTTTACTCACGGGTAGGAAATAGTTTGGGTTGAAAAACGTTGGGTTGGGAGAAGATGGTTCCTTCTTCATGGTCTTCCTTGCTTTTCCACAGTGCTGCTGACCTGGGTGAATTGTGCCAGTGTGCGCTGGGCAACCCGTGTCCAGGATATCTTCACCACTGGGAAGCTGCTGGCTCTGGGCTTGATCATTATCATGGGAATTGTGCAAATTTGCAAAGGTGAGACGAGTCGGATCCAACTGGGTATATTATTTCCAAAGTTTGTGCGTGCTTTTGTGGAGGTTTTTTAAAGAGATTGAACAGAAGTTGATCTGGAATGGTACAGGGCAGGGGTCCCCAACCTTGACCCCTTTACAACTTGTGGACTTCAGCTCCCAGAATGCTGGCTGAGGAATCCTGGGTGTTGAAGTCCACAGGTTATAAAATGGCAGTTTCCAAACTTGGCCGTTTTATGACTTGTGGACTTCAACTCCCAGAATACTGGCTGAGGAATCCTGGGAATTGAAGTCCACAGGTTATAAAATGACGGTTTCCAAACTTGGTAATTTTATGACTTGTGGACTTCAACTCCCAGAATACTGGCTGAGGAATCTTGGGTGTTGAAGTCCACAGGTTATAAAATGGTGGTTTCCAAACTTGGCTGTTTTATGACTTGTGGACTTCAACTCCCAGAATGCTGGCTGAGGAATCTTGGGTGTTGAAATCCACAGGTTATAAAATGGCGGTTTCCAAACTTGGCCGTTTTATGACTTGTGGACTTCAACTCCCAGAATACTGGCTGAGGAATCTTGGGTGTTGAAGTCTACAGGTTATAAAATGGCGGTTTCCAAACTTGGCCGTTTTATGACTTGTGGACTTCAGCTCCCAGAATGCTGGCTGAAGAATCTTGGGTGTTGAAGTCCACAGGTTATAAAATGGCGGTTTCCAAACTTGGCTGTTTTATGACTTGTGGACTTCAACTCCCAGAATACTGGCTGAGGAATCCTGGGAGTTGAAGTCCACAAGTCATAAAGGGCCCAAGTTTGGAGACCTCTAGTATAGTCTCTTCCTTGAGCAGCGGGCTGGACTAGAAGACCTCCGAGGTCCCTTTCAGCTCTTGTATTCTGCATTTCTCCTGCCATATCGGGGGTGAAGAAGTCGCAAAGGTGTAAACAGGGGAACATAGACGCCATTTGGGGTTGGCTTGATTTATAAGGTGGGCTGATTTCCTGCCCACAGGGAAGGACGAGAGTGGGAGATATAGCTGGTTTGGGAAGGGAGATTAAACAGAAGAGACCCCAATAATGGCTGAGGATGGTTTTTGTCCTTTGATGTAGGAGAGTACTTTTGGCTGGAACCCAAAAATGCCTTTGAGTTCTTTCAAGCTCCAGAAGTGGGACGGGTCGCTCTGGCCTTCTTACAAGGGTCATTCGCTTACGGGGGCTGGAACTTCCTCAACTACGTCACCGAAGAATTGGTGGACCCTTACAAGTGAGTGAGAGCCTCTTCTGGTGGTGTGAGAGATGGAGAAGGCCCACCTGGATCTCCGTTCCACTTTCCGCCACCTCAACTTTTTCCATCCTCCACAGGAACCTGCCTCGAGCCATTTTTATCTCCATTCCCCTGGTGACCTTTGTCTATGTCTTCGCCAACGTGGCTTACGTCACCGCCATGTCTCCCCAGGAGCTTCTGGCCTCCAACGCTGTTGCGGTGGTGAGTCTCCATAAACAACGTTCAGATCCCTCTTTGGTTCCTGGTGAATTGATCCCCCAACGTCTCCTTGTTATTTTTGTCTCCGCAGACGTTTGGAGAGAAACTCCTAGGAGTGATGGCTTGGATCATGCCCATCTCTGTTGCCCTCTCTACCTTTGGAGGCGTCAATGGCTCCCTCTTTACTTCCTCCAGGTGAGTAGACCTGGCCTCCCAACCAACAGGGTAGATTTCCCAACCTTGATCACAGTTCAATTTGCAGACGATGCTAAGCTGGCAGGAATAGTTAACACCTAGAACAGGGGTCCCCAAGCTGGGCAATTTTAGGACTTATCAACTTCAACTCCCAGAATTCTCCCACCAGCCAAATTTGGAGACCTCTGCCCTAGAAGATATGCTTGTAGACTTGAACCCTGGGCCCTCTCTAACAAATTGAAATTCAACATAGGGAAAAGTCAAGTATACACTTGGGCAAGAAAAACCCAAAGAACACATATAGACTGGGTGAAACCAGACTTAATAGCAGTAACTGTGAGAGGGATCTTGGAGTCTTAGTGGACAACCAGCTAAATATGAGCCAGCAGTGTGCAGCAGCAGCCAAAAAAGCTAATGCAATCCTAAATTGCGTTAACAGAGGGATACAATTCAGATCAAGGGAAGTACTAATGCCACTCTATAAAGCCTTAGTAAGACCACACCTAGAGTACTGCATCCAGTTTTGTTCACCACACTATAAAAAGATGTTGAGACTCTAGAAAAAGTGCAGAGAAGAGCAACCAGGATGATGAGGGGACTGGAGGCTAAAACATACAATGAACAGTTGCAGGAACTGGGCCTGGCTGATCTAGGGAAAAGAAGGACCAGGGAAGACATGAAAGCAGTCTTCCAATATTTGAGGGTCTGCCACAGAGAGGAGGTGGTCAAGCTGTTTTCCAAGGCACCTGAAGGCCAGACAAGGAATAATGGATGGAAACTGATTCAACCTGGAAATCAGGAGAAATTTTCTGACAGTGAGAACAATCAACCCATGCAACAAAAGTTGCCTTCAGAAGTTGTGGGAGCTTCATCCCTGGAGGCTTTCAAGAAGAGATTGGACTGCCATTTGCCATAAATAGTGTAGGGTCTCTGTTTGAGAGGGGGGGGGGGTTGGACTAGATGGCCTACAAGGTCCCTGGGATCCAAGGATACTCCCTAAAAACCAGCCCGAGTGTCACTCATATAACCATTCGCTTAATAACCACAATAAAAAAATGATTGTAAAATTAGATCTGGTCCCCTGCTGATCTGCTTAATGACTGCACTGCTTTTCGACCGGATTTTCCTTTTGTGGTCATAAGTCAAGGACTATCTATATTTATTCTTTTTTCCCCTAATGAGATTTATTGCTCAGAGCAACGTTACGAAAGAGAATCGGATCTCTGATTTTAGCACCCTGAGGCAATGCTTTAATTGTTGACGCTGGCTGTTTGGGTAATTTTTATCTCCTCAATCTGCCTAGGGAAGGCAGTTGTCTTTAAATTATTTCAACCCAAGAAGGGCATGAGTAAGATGTGTTCAAAACAGAACATATCCGGTGCTGATTATAGAACACACCAATAATATCTGTCTCCACTTGCTATTGTTTTCTTTTGCAATATTATTTTCCCTTCTTCCCCTAGGCTGTTTTTCGCTGGCGCCCGCGAAGGGCATCTTCCCAGCGTCTTGGCCATGATTCACGTCCGAAGGTGCACTCCGATACCTGCTCTACTTTTCACGGTGAGTCATCAGTGGAGAAATAAAGGCAGGGAGATTTGGGGAAATCCCAGGCGGGTAGGATCTAAGGAGAACAGGCCATGTTTGTCTACTTCGATGGCTTGAAGATGTGAACTTCAACTCCCAAAATTCATCAGACAGTAAAATTCAGGGGTGAGATTCTACTGGCTCGGACCAGTTTGGGAGAACTGGATGTTAAATTTACATCTGACCCTGCCCGCCCCGCCCCTCTCTTCCCAGGAGTCTCCACGCAACCCATTTTGAATGCAGGTAAGTGCAGGATCCACGCAGAGGCTCTGGGAGGAGGGAAAACGGCCAAACCGGAAGTTCCGGAAAACCTGTTTCTGGCTTCCGGAGGGCCTCCAGACCCTGGGGAAAGTGAAAAATGGCTGAACTGGAAGTTCTGGTAGGCCACACCCACCATGGCCACGCCCAACTAGCAACCGGGCAGCGAACCAGTTGCTGGGATTTTTGAATCCCACCCCTGGTAAAGTTCCCACGTACTTGTTAAGCTGGTGGTAAATCAGCCCTCCCGTTGACTGACAAAGGTTCCGTTTCCCAGGTTTCAATAATTTCCCAGGCTGTTTTTGTACCTGCTCAGCCAACAATCTGAATAGCTGCGAAATTGAATGTATGTCCTTTGTTCATTGCCATGTGAAGCTACCAATGAATTTTGGGTCTCGTCACCACTCACTTGTGTTCTTGCAATCTGGCGGGCGGCTTCCTCCCCACCCGTCCTACATAGTCACAGGGGCAAACCCCCTGCCTCTTATCAAGCTGCCTGGGAGATTCTGGGAATTGAAGTCCATCTCTCTTCAAGCTGCCGAGGTTGACAAACACACAGATGTGGTTGGCTGTTGTGGGAGAATTGTCCAACGTTGTCAATAGTTTAAACCCGTCGGCTCATTTTCTTTTATGTTGTCTCTGGCAGTGCCTGTCCACCTTGCTTATGCTGGTCACAAGTGACATATATACGCTGATCAATTATGTTGGTTTCATCAACTACCTCTTCTATGGAGTGACAGTGGCCGGGCAGATCGTGCTCCGCTGGCGTGAACCCCATCGCTCTTATCCTATCAAGGTAAGAACCCAGCCGAGACATGACTCAGTTTTTGATCTCTCGATCAGTCATCATTTTTGCACTTGATTTCTTTGGCATGGGCACCTGCCACGCAGGCTGTGTACGGTGCTTTCTAGCATACTTCGGTGCATCTAGTGTAGTCAATTTCTCCGCTTTGAGCACGGTCAGTTTCTCTGCTTCCAACGCAGTCAAGTTCTTTGCTTCGAAAGTGGTCATTTCTCCACTTGGAGCATGGTCAACTTCTCCACTTTGAGCAGAGTCAACTTCTCCACTTTAAGTGCAGTCAATTTCTCCGTTTCACGTCTGGCTATGTTGCAAGATCTGGGTCAGTCACCAGAATCGGAGATTTAATCTTCCTTTAGTCTTTAGCTTTCGGACTCATGATGAAACCTATCTCTACTGGAATATGTGCTTTGAGCTACTTCATGCTTTGTATTTAGGTGGTGCCTTCCTATTGGTTGATTGGTGTGTGGATGGCTGGCGATTGGCTGTTGTTTTCCTTGTGTTTTCAACTCCTAAGTACTTGATAAGCTGGTAGTAAATCAGCACTCCTGTTGACTGTTTCCCAGGCTTCAATTATTTTCCTGGCTGTTTTTGGACCTGCTCAGCCAACAATCTTAGTAGCTATGAAATTGAATGTATGTCCTTGTTCCCTGTAATGTGAGGCTTCCAAGGAGTTTTGTGTTCTTACAATCTAGTTGGCTTCCCCACCCATCCTACATGGTCACAGGGGCAATTCCCTGCCATTTATCAAGTCCTTAGGAGCTGAGGAGTCTGACAGCACAAGGAAACAACAGCCAATCGCTGACCATCAATGCACTAATCAATCATTAGAAAGGCACTTATATAAAGCTCTTCCAAAGAGGGGAGAGGGCAACCCATGATCTTCTGGGCAATGGCGTTAACCCTCTGGAGTGCTTTCCTATCTGCCCCTGTGCAATTGGCAAACCATACTGAGGTGCAGGAAGTTAAGATATTCTCTATGGTGCAGTGGTAGAAGGTCACCAGGAGTTTTTCATTCAGTTGTGGTTTCCCGAGAAGCTTCAGGTAGGTACAATGTCCTATATCAGCTTCAACCCCAACAATAAATACAAACTCAGGGTAAACTGCACAAAACCCATTTCCAGGAAATACGACTTCAGCAACAGAATGGTCAATGTTTGGAATACTCTACCTGACTCTGTGGTTTCTTCCACTAACCCCAAACACTTTAACCTCAGACTGTCTACTGTTGACCTCAGCCCTTCCTAAGAGATCTGTAGGGGGTGTGCATAAGGGCACTGGCATGCCTACCATCCCTGTCTCAATGTTCCCTTTTATTCGTATCTATTTCATGTATTAATAATCATGTTTATACTTATATATATTATCAAATGCATGCTTGACAAAATAATAAATAAATACAAATACAAATACAATCTTTGCTGGGCCCTTTTGACCAGTGCTTCAGTGTGAGCACCCCAGGTCAGGTCCTCTTTTAGGATAACACCCAGAAACTTAAAAGGTGCATTTGCCTTCATTTGTGTGGCTATTTTCTCCGCTTCGGGTGCTGTCAATTCCTCTGTCTTAAGTGCGGTCAATTTCTCTGCTTGAAATGCCTTCAATTTCACCGTGTTGAATCCGGTCAGTTTCACTGCTTTATGTGTGTGATCAGTTTCCCCACCTTATTGCCTGAATCCGCATGCAGACCGAGAATTGTTGACGGGAAATGAAACTTAACTGTTTCCAACTCAACAAAACCTTCGAAACATCCCACTCCTTCATTTCCACCACCACCACCAACCGTCCTTCCTACCACCTGAGAGAATTTCTATCTGCTTCCACTTGAAATTATAAAACTAAATTTGGATTTTTCCTTTAATTCGCATGCAAAAAATGTTAAACCAGATCACAACCACAAACAATCCCCACCCATAATTCCTAAGAAATAAGGAAACCAGTAAGTTCAAGCTGTATTTCCTCAAAACATGGAAACCAAAACTCCTGCTTATTATAGTGTCAGGCGGGAACCTAAAAGTTAATCATTTATACCCTGCAGCAGAAAACATTTTAGGATTTTTCAGAGCCATATTGATAAGGGTTGACCTCAAATGTTCCCAATTTGTTTTGACAGCCTTTGTTTTGTATGAAAAAGTGGACTTCAGACCAAAACTGTGAGGTTTAGCTTGGAGGGTGGGGTTTAAAATTTAATTTATTATTATTTTTGTAATTCAGAAAACCTTTGAAGCCTAAGGACTAAAAAAGGATTTAGCCCTCCAGAACAGTAACCTGGAAACAAGGTTTATTGCAGGACGTGAAATATATTTCTAAATAGACATACAGCGGCATTGTAAAAGAATCTAAACATCAGATTTTTAATTTTAACACACTGATTGTTACCTATCCAAGTTTCTGTCAGCTGGTGCTCCATTCAAAATCCAAGAAAGAAATACATAGACTCTTTTAATCAGAGAAAAGATATCTTTTACTGGAAATCAAGTGGTAGCAACAAAAGAATTCTGAATGTGAGAAAATGGGTGCATAAATCACATATACAAAGTGATGGCAACATTCCCACCCCCAATAGTTCAAATGGTTCTTCCAATTAAAAGTTGTGAATGTTATCATGTGGACATCTCCAGGTGGTGTTGAGGCTTCTGTCCATTGACCTTGGCATATTTTGATAAAGGTTTGCAGCTGCGCATAGCATAGAAGAGAAAGATAAGCAAGGAATCGAAACCTAAGAAAGAATGTTTTCCCACCTCCCACCCAGTTTATACAATTCAGTTTGTAACACCTCCAGCTCACTTCCCATAATTTTGCCCCCTCCTCCCCCTGTTACTTATGACAGCCGAAAGAAAATCTTGAAGGCTGACAGTTTCTCTCTTCTGCTACATGAGCTTTCAAGGTCATCTCTAGTTTAGAAGTCTTGGCTTGCACAGAATACTGGTTAGCATGCTGGAAACCCGTGGAATACAGTCCTCAATTTACAATCTTTAATTTAGTGACTGATTGAAGTTATCATGGCAACAAAAAAAATGACATGACCATTTTTCACATGGTCGCATGATCCAAATTCAGATGCTTGGAAACTGGCATGTACTCAGGACGGTTGCAGTGTCCCTGATCCCCTTTTTCTGACAAGCCAAATCAAGGGGGAAGCCAAGATTCACACACCCCCACACACAACCGTGCGACTAGCTTAACAATGGCAGCGGAATCACTTCAGAACGGGAGCAAGGAAGGTCACAAAATGGGGCGGAACTCACTCTAACCCCTGCCTCGCTTAGCCACAGAAGTTTTGGGCTCTGTTGTGGTCATAAGTCGAGGACTACCTGTACAGAGAAAGTGAGATTCGGGATAGGGGATCTGTTCCTCTCAGCAGTGCTAGTCGAGAGCTCGTGCTCTCCTTGCTAAGGAAGTCGTGTTTTTTCCCCCCTAGCGTTATGGTCTAGGACAGGGGTCTCCAACCTTGGCTCCTGGAAGCCTGGCGGACTTCAACTCCCAGAGTTCCACAGCCAGCTGGCTGTGGAATTCTGGGAGTTGAAGTCCGCCAGACTTCCAGGAGCCAAGGTTGGAGACCCCTGGTCTAGGAGGTTCAGAAGGCTGTGAATTCGATCCCAGGTAGAGG
This sequence comes from Hydrophis major, assembly GCA_033807585.1. Lineage (NCBI taxonomy): Eukaryota > Metazoa > Chordata > Lepidosauria > Squamata > Elapidae > Hydrophis > Hydrophis major. The sequence continues at coordinate 4,722,035 of CM066343.1, forward strand.
CAGATATTTCTCTGTCTGGGCATAATGAGAATATATCTGCTGAACAAAAAAAACTCCGCATTGGCGACAGGAAGGGCATCCAGCCAGTAAAACACTCCGCTAGCTCCATTCAGTTGCCCAGATTCTTTTCCCGCAAGGGATTATGGGGTTGTTAAAAATGAAGGTGATGATGATGTTATGGTCTAGGTTCAACCCACTTCTCTTCCTCCACAGGTGAGCCTGTTCTTCCCTATCATCTACCTGCTCTTCTGGGCCTTCCTGTTGGTCTTTAGCTTGTGGTCGGAACCACTGGTTTGCGGCATTGGCCTGGCCATCATGTTGACAGGGGTACCCGTCTACTTCCTGGGTGTTCATTGGGAGAACAAGCCCCCGTCCTTCAATACCCTGGTCGGTGAGTCTTGGGGGGCTGGGATAGGCCAAAGATTTCCCCTTTAGCCAAGGATATTTGTTGCTCAGGGTTGAATGGGTGTGTCCTGGGTGCCCTCCGAGCTTGATAGCTTTCTTGCAGACGTCTCATGACCCAACTAGGTAACAGTTTATTCCAGTGGCTTGACCACCAACATTGACAGGACGCAAGGCACTAGTATATAAACAAAAAGCAAGTCCCATCCCCTTTTAGCACTGATGAGGTTACCTAGTTGGGTCATGAGACGTCTGCAAGAAATTAACCAAGCTCAGAGATAGCACCAAAAACCTTACAGTCTTCCTCCTTCTCCCTCCACTCCTCAAAATTTCCTCCCTTCTAGACTGATGATGTTCTCTAATTGGGTCATGAAACGTCTGCAAGGAAACCACCAAGGCTCAGAGAGCGCCAAGGACCCCGTAGTTCCCCTCCTCCTTTTCCTCCTCTCCCCAAACTTCACTTCCTTCTAGCACTGATGATGTTATATAGTTGGGTCATGAGACGTCTGCAAGGAAAACAACCAAGCTCAAGAGAGCACCAAAGATCCCACAGTCCTCCTCCTCCTCTCCAAAAGCCCCCCACCATTCTAGCACTGATGAACATTTGCAAAGAAACCACCAAGCTCAGAGAGCACCAAGGACCCCACAGTCCTTCTCCCCCCCTCCTCTTCCCTGCCTCCTCCTCTTCCTCCTCCTCCTCCCCTTTCTCCTCTTCCTCTCCACAACCTCTCTTTCTAGCACTGATGAAGTTTCCTAGCTGGGTCATGAAACGTCTGCAAGAAAAACTACCAAGCTCAGAGAGCACCCAGGACCCCATCCTCCCTCCCTCCCTTCCTTTCACTCCACAAACCTCCCTCCCTTCTAGCACTGATGATGTTCCCTAGTTGGGTCATGAAATGTCTGCCAGAAAAACCACCCAGCTCAGAGACCCCACCCTCTCAAGCACTCCTGCTGTTTTCTTTACCTGTGGCGTGTTTTTCTTCTCTCTTCCAGAGGGGATCACTCGGGTGGGGCAGAAGCTCTGCGTGGTTGTGTACCCTAAGATGGACGCCGGGGAAGTGGAGAACGACCTCAGCAAAGAGACCAAAGAACAGCTGGAGCCCACATGTGTTACAGAGAAGCTCGCCACGTCCCAGAATTGAGCAAACAGAAGGAATATATAGCCAAAACATTGACTCCTTTGGGTTTTAGCCACTAGAAATGGATCGCCTGCTCCCGTTGGACGGAGCTGGACCCATTGGGGGTCAATCCCCCTCAATATACATACCCCTTTCCTCAGCTTCGTGCAGGGTCTGGGGTCAACACACATACCCCCCTCCAATCCCTGCCTGCAGTGCCTCCCGGTAAGGTGGAGGAGGATGGGGCAACCCTTAAGAGGGGGAGCCCCAATTCCTGCTTCTCGTCCCACACTTTGGGAAAGTATCTTTTGTTGCTGCCTTATATATATATATATATATATTAGTATTTTTTGGGAGGGGGAGAAATATTTTAAGGGGTGGTGGTGGAACCTCAGCTATCCTGGGAGAATTCTCTCGTGCCATTGGTGCCCTCGTATTTTCTTCATTTTTCTCTCCTATGTTTTTTGGGGGGGAGCGTCCCCCCCTCCTGGGGTGGGGGTTTGGGTTTTTTTGGGGGGATGTAATAAATTGAACGCCACTCACCATCCGGATGGCTTCCTGGCTGTGTGTTTTTTTAAAAGTTATTATTATTATTATTATGGTGATGAAACATCATCTCATCTAGCTAAGTGCCTGCCCCTGGGGGTGGCCCAAGTTCCCACCGGGATGAGTCAGCCAAGGTTGAGAAACTGCAGTTTAGTTCGGGCTCCGTGCCACCTTGGCAACGATGCAGCGCGCAAGCTCTCAGGTTGCCCTGGAAGTGGAGATGAAAATAACAGGATCTTGTGTTGCGTTGAGACAGGACTGGGGTTAGGTTAGAACAGTGTTTTTCCCAACGTTAGCGGCTTTAAAATGGATGGACTTCAATTCCCAGAACTGAGAAACACAGGCCCAGCTGGGGAATTCTGGGAGTTGAAGTCCACCTATCAGAAATCTTCCATGATTGAGAAACACAGGCCTGGCTGGGGAATTCTGGGAATCGAACTCCACTTATCGGAAAACTGTCATATTTGAGAAACACAAGGCCAGATGAAAAATTCTGGGGATTGAAGTCTGCCTATCAGCAAGCTATCATTGTGGAGAAACGCAAGGCTGGCTGAGGAATTATATTTTATTTATTTGGCCAAGTGTGGTTAGACACGCAAGGAACTGATCTCCGGTAAAACAACATAATATAATAATAATACTAAAGTGTTGAGCAAATAGAATGGGGAACTATCAAGTAATAAAAGGGATAAATAATAATACTGCAGCCACACCCTGGTTGTTAATATGAATCCTCATTAGTCAACAATAACTTATATAATTATTATATTTTGTCAGCTGTGAGAATTATATGTTAAGTAGGTGATGGCACGCGGAAAGAAACGTAAGTTAATTGAAGTTTAATTCTGAGAGTTGAAGTCCACCTATCTCAAAAGTTGTCATGGTTGAGAAGCCTTGAGTTAGAATATCAGAGAGAGAGAGAGATGGAGAGACACACACAGAGAGACACAGACAGACAGAGAGATCGAGACAGTGAGAGAGAGAGACAGAGGGAGAGAGAGAAACAGACATAGAGAAACAAAGAGAGAAACAGAAAGAGAAAAACACACAGAGAGACAGACAGACACACACACACAAAGAAACAGACAGACAGAAAGAGAGAGACAGACACAGAGACACACAGACAGAGACACAGAATGGTAAATCGAATGCGTTAGTTCCCCAACTGGTAGTCAGAAAGGATTAATTAAATCCTTCAGTTCTCAAGCAATTGACCATCTTGAGTGATTGGGCCCCTTCTCTGGAACACCCCAGACATCAGGTTCATTCAACTGGCTGAATTGGAAGCCAAATGGAACCTGGCTGGAATTTGAAAAGGAGATCACCAAGAGATCACCAATTTTGTAGGATGGAACAGGGCATTCTGGTTCAGCACACTGGGGGGGGGGGGGTGAGCATCAAAGGGGCTTTTGGGGGGGGGAGGTCTTTGGGAAAGGGCAGCTTCTGTACAGGGTTACATTTCAGGTGTGGGCAAACTATTTTCATCTCCAGCCTTGATATATCATGAATTGAGCCCTGTCTTTCTCGACAGCAGGGGGCAGCACTGAACTGGCCCTGAGGACAGCTAAGCAGGGTTAGGCCTGGCTGACACCTGGATGGGAGACCTTTTAAAAAAACAACCCAGAATTGCAGGGGTGCGTGGGTGGGACATCCCTGACTTACAACCATTCATTTAGTGACCGAAGTTACAATGGCACTGAAAAAAGGGGCTCATAACCACTTTTTTTCTACATTTATGTCCAAACGGCCACACAATCAAAATTTGGATGCCTGGTAGCTGACTCGCATTTATGATGATCGCAGGGTCCCCGGGGTCACGCGATCCTCTTTTGCAACCTTCTGACGTCTGGGGTGGGGTGGGGAGCCAGATTCACCGAACAACCGTGTGACTCACTTCACAACAGCAGGGCTCCGCTGAACGACCGTGGTGAAAAAGGTCGTAAAACTTGGCAAAACTCACTTATCGGATGTCTCAACAGAAATTTGGGGGCTCAATGGTAGTCATATGTCAAGGACCACTTGGAGTGACTGGGAAATTTTTAATTTTAAAGAATGTCAAACTTTACTCAGAAAATGGGCTTACAGATGTTCGTGAAGTCTGAATGTGACAGCTGAAAAGATTATAGGAAAATGGCTTCCCATTACTCATGATGCTGGTTATCTGCTTAGAGCTCAAAGCATTGTTAGAGACCTCACACACCCACTTCACGGTCTGTTTCTGTAGCTTCACTGTGGGAGGGGGTTTCGAAGTATCTATAGCAGGACTACCAGATTCTTTAACAGCTTCGTTCCTTAGGCCATCCATCTTCTAAATTCACAGGATTCTCTCTCTCTCCCCCCCCCCCACATGTATGTGTATACATTTGAGATAGATTGTGATGTTTCTCTGTGTCATATAAGTATGTGGGTATAATATGCATAATAGCTATCTTTAAGAGCTCAATGCAACAAAATTTCATTTTAATGTATGCTGATTAGCGTACATTTAAGGTGAACAATAAAGATTCTTTTCTACTCTATCCTTTCTATTCTATTCTCTATTCTATTCTATTTACCGCTGTCTATTTTTCTATTCTATTTTCTATTTTCAACTCTACTCTCTATTCTATTCTATTCTCTATTCTATTTTATTCAATTGTATATTCTATTCTCCTACTCTATTCTATTCTTTATTCTATTTTTTAGTTTATTCTGTTCTACTTTACTCTATTTTCTATTCTAGTCTATTCTTTATTCTATTCTTTATTCTACTCCACTCTATATTCTGTTCTGTTCTGTTCTGTTCTGTTCCGTCCCGTCCCATCTCATTCCATTCTAAAGTCACTTGGTTCTAATCAGTTCCACTTCCTTCAGACTCCTCATCCCTATAAGACCCTAAATGCTAAGATGCTACCTACTTATCTTCTTCACACAACCCAGTGTACTTTTGTATAGAGGTTGTTGCCAGCTCTTAAAGGACCAAACAAGACCTCCAACTCCCTATTGAGAACTTTAAAAAAAGTCTGAGCTTGCCTTTGTCTGAGATACAGGCAGCCCTTGAATTATAACCATTTGTTTAGTGACTGATCAGAGTTACAATGGCACAGAAAAAAATAACTCAAAATAGTTTTCACACGACCACTTGACTAATTTAATGACTGAAGTGATTCAACTAGAAACTGTGGCAAGAAAGGCTGTAAAATGGGGCAAAACTCACTTAACAACGGCCTCAGCAATTGGGACTCAGTTGTGGTTTATAAGCCGAGGACTCACTTCTCTAATACTGGTATGTTCCTTTTTTTTATTATGGGGCAGGAAAAGATGCGGTACAGCTGTATTTTTGGCTTTGTGGCGCCCTCTGCAGGGACTCCAAGGTACATTCTCCCATCCTCTTAAACCACCATTTAATCAGGCTCTCTTGAATAAGCCAGACCACACTAGCCATCATTTACCAGCCACAATAGGTGTTGTCAAAACGAAACTGCATTATACTTCTGTGCAACACTAACCTAGAATTATTAAATGAATGGTTAAAAAACAAACAAATATAATCAATCAATAAAACAAAAACTGTTACATTGTTCCTTTTCTTCTAAATGTACACTTGGGTGCCTTTCCCAATTTTGCATTCTGCAAATTCATATGACAGCATTTATCAACAACTTTAAGATGGGTGGACTTCAACTCCCATAATTCCTTATGCAGGCTGGGGGATCCTGGGAGTTGAAGTCCACCAATTTTAACTTTGCCAAGTTGAAAAACACTTGTATATTCTAATTTTGCACATTTTCTGGTCTTTTTAGCTTGTTTCTTACTGACTTTTTGGGTCTAAATATCCACCTTTTCCAGGAAAAAGGCTAATTATCATTTAGAAATAGAAATACAATAATGGAGTTGGAAGGGACCTTGGAGGTCTTCTAGTCTAATCCCCTGCTTAGACAGGAAACTACACCACTACATCAGATAGGGGGTTATCCAATCTCTTCTTAAAAACTTCCAATGTTGGAGCATTTACAACCTCTGGAGGCAAGTTGTTCCACTGATTAATTGTTCTAACGATCAGGAAATTTCTCCTTAGTTCTAAGTTGCTTCTCTCCTTGATTATTTCCACCCGTTGCTTCTTGTCCTGCCCTCAGGTGCTTCAGAGAATAGCTTGACTCTCGCTTTTTTTCTGGCAGCCCCTCAAATATTGAAAGACTACTATCCTGTCTCCCCTGGTCCTTCTCTTCCCTAGACTAGCCAGGCCCAGTTCTTGCAACTGTTCTTCATATTTTAGTCTCCAGTTCCCTAATCATCCTGGTTGCTCTTCTCTGCACTCTTTCTAGAGTCTCAACATAGAATCATAGAATAACAAGAGTTGGAGGGGACCCTGGAGAACATCTAGTCCAACCTCCTTGCTTGAGCAGGAGCCTCTCCCTAGGATCAAACTCACAGCCTCCTGATTGTGAGGCGAGACCTCCACCTCTAGGCAACTTTTGGGGAGCTCCTAATTTAAGAGAAAACCAAGATAACCACAAACAGGCCTTTACAAAATAATAATAATAATAATAATAATAATAATAATAATAATAATAATAATAATAATAATAAGGACCTCTCTCTTTTCCATGACAAAAATGAGAATTTATCAGCCATTGGGATGAAAGCAAAAAAAGAGGCCATTATTTTGGGGTAGGCCGCTTCTTCAAGAAATCCTTTTTTACATCTTGCAAATTGTGCCTTCGGGACTGGCTGCGGAGATCACAACTCAACCGAGATAGGATTGGGGGGGGGGGGGAAAGGAGGTTGAGAAATATCTGGAGGTCTCCTCACAGACGGGAACCTGCCGGTTCTGAAATGTGTCGGTGGGTGGGTGAAAGAAGCCGGATGGGCCTCCTCGTGCTGGAAGAGCAGCAGTGATGGAGAAGGTAGGTCTCAGGATATTCTCTGTGTGACGGATTGGGAAGAGAAGAACCTCCAGTGGGCCAGGTTGAGAAGGAGATATTGTTGGGTGAACTAGTCCTTTTATTTTTTTATTTTTTACGAGCAACGTAGAAAGAGGAAGGAAGGGGCAGGCAAGGAGAGGAACAGGGTAGAGAGAGAGAGAGAGAGAGAGGGAACCAAGGCGAGATAGGTAAAAAGCAAAGGAAGAGAGGAATTCAGCAGAGACTGGGAGAAGAAGATCCCACAAAAACCCACTTGGACACCTGGAGACTTGGCGACCACTGAGACGAGAACAAAGAAGAGACAATCCCGCCCTCCGAGGTCCAGAAGAAGACTCATCCGGGAGGAAGAGAGAGAAATAACGACCTCCACGAAGGAGGCAGATAATCAAGGAGACTTCGAAAGAGGAGAAGTCCATTCGAGATAAGGCGCCTGTAAAGACGTGGGTTGCAGCCTTCATAAGGTCGGGGAGAAAGAGGAACTGGTGTTAGGTATTCCACGATGTCCCAAGGAGGATACTTTGAGGGTGAGAGGCACTACCAAGCTCTAGAGATGGCTCCCGCCAGGCCCACCAGCAGTGACTTGGCCCCTTTGTGCGAAGCGGAGTTGGCCTCCTACATCGGGGATGAGCAGCTGCTCACAGAGTTGTTGCAAGGCAACCAGCAGAGGCTGGCCAAGGGGACCTCCTTCCCAAGCTACTTCCCCACCGACCCGTACCCCTTCCTCTCTTTCGGAGGGGAGCGCAAGGGCCTGCCCCCCTTTGACCCACGATCGGTGGCTGTCAAGGAAGAACCACGAGGTGGAGAGGCTGGGCGAGGGGCCACACGTCACCCCTACAGCGCGGTGCACTTGCCAGCTGCCCACTGTGCTCAGGTGACCCTAACCCAACCAGGACCACGGACCGGACAAGCTCTGAGAGCGCTCAAGGTAAGGATGGAGAAGACCCTTCCTGTTACCCTCCTCTAGCCTGGAAACCTCCGAATTCTACCCACCAACAAGAAACAGCGGATGGAGCAGGGGAGACATGATTGCCAGTGTTCCAATATTTGAGGTGCCGCCCCCAAAGAAGAGGCAGTCAAACTATTCTCCAAAGCACCTGAAAGGAGGACGAGAAGCAACGGATAGAAGCTCATCAAGGAGAGAAGCAACCTAGAAATAAGGAGAAACTCCCTAAAGGGAGGACAATTAACCTTTGGAACAGCTTGTCACCAGAAGCCGTGGCCCCTTCATCACTGGAGGTTTTTAAGAAGAGACTGGACAGTCACTTGTCCAAAATGGGATAGGGTCTCCTGCTTGAGCAGGGGGTTGGACTAGAAGACCTCCAAGATCTGTTCCAGCTCTATTCTGATTGATGTTGGTTCCTACCGTTGATCTCTTACCTAGAATATTATCACTGCAAGTAGAAAGTGTCTTTAAAACTCAGTTATACAGCCACGGTCCTCTTCACCCTGGAGAACAGAACAGAAACACAGGGTTGGAAGGAACTTTGGAGGTCTTCTAGTCCAACCTCTTGCTCAAGCAGCAGTCTCTTCTTAAAAACCTCCAGGGTTGGAGCACCCATAATTTCTGAAGACAAGCCATTCCACTGGTTAATTGCTCTCTCTGTAGGAAATGTCTTCTTAGTTCTAAGCTGCTTCCCTCCTTGATGAGTTTTTCCCCGTTGCTTCTTGTCCTGCCTTCAGGTGCTTTGGATAATAGTTTGATTCCCTCTTCTTTGTGGCAGCCCCTCAAATATTGGAAGACTGCTATGGTGTCACCTTTAGTCTTTGATTTTCATTAAACTAGACATTCCCAATTCCAACAACCGTTCTTCATGTGCTTCAGCCTCCAGCCTCCTAACCATCTTGGTTGCTCTTCTCTGCACTTGCAAAGTACTTGGAAAGAGATCTGTTGATTTTCTCATTTGACCCACTGATATCCCAACACCACTGGTTTCATGGAGAAGGATTGAAAGAAGACCTTATATCCTAAGCTGTTGATGATCCATAACAGAACATGAGAAGAAGGAAGAATGGAAGCAAGAAAGATTAAACTCGTGTTTACCAATGCTGGAAACTTTAAGACAGGTGGACTTCAACTCCCAGAATTGTGGGAATTGAAGTGGACCCATCTTAAAGTTTTTAAAGGTTGAGAAACACCGGATTAAAGAGTTAATTTAGATGAGATAGCTTTTTCTAGAATGGGTAGCAAAAGCAAATATTTAATAGAAAAAGGGCATTTTGAGGAGACCTGAGTCCTGACCTGTCTGGGTTATTTTTTCAGAATCCCTGTTTTTAATTTCTTTCTCTAACAATCCAGATTTTGTAAAGTCCCCATTTTAGAAACCCAGTCTCATTTTAACCTGGGCTTTGACTTCCAATCCTGCAAAATTCTTATTTGTAACATTTGCCCACTGCTCTCTCTCTCTGTGGGGGGCTCCCCAGTCTTTCTTCCCTTCATCAAAGGAGCCGCAGAAACCATGACTGAGATAAAACCATCACGGCTCTGTTATGGTTTCTAAAGATAGGTCAGCCACTCCAAAATTAAGCAGAAAAACGTAACACGAAGACCTATTAAGAAAACTGGAGGTGTGGTGTGTGTAAGTCATTAAGTTTACAAGAAGCTTCTACTCCTAGAAGCAAATCTTGACAACACTCACACAAAGATGGCTTGTTCGTGGCTTGGCGTGATGGTAGACTTTGACATCATGGTGGAACCTCAACAGTTTGTCTTGATCACCGTAGATCAAAGCTTGACATGACAGTGGAGTCTAACAACCCATAGTTACCTCAATCATGGCTTATCATGGCAGGTGAAGAGACCAATGAAGGCTGATATCAAAAGGATATCTCCAACTTCAGGTCTTAGATGAAATTCTCAGGAATTTCTCTATAATTTCTCAAGAACTTCAAGAACACAGCTTTACCCAATCTCATCTGATAAAACCATGAAAAGAGGGATTTTCTCATTTATTTTGAGGGCCACCTTATAGATGAGATGAGACATGGGGTATATATAATTGTGGAAATAGGGGGAGCAAGGGGAATTACAATTCGGGTCCCTAATGTACCCCAACTTGAAGAATCCTCCTTGTATAGCCCCCAAACTGAGCTGTTTCTGCAAGCGCTTTGAAGTTTGTAAAGGTGGAATTGGTCCTTCAGCAGGGAAAAGTTGATCAATTATGGGATTTTCCAACACAATTCCTCCCCCCTTTTTTTTCTGAATTAATTATTACTTCAGCCATGGTTACGATTTTTCCATTTTGGGAACCTGGGAATGAGCGATGGGAGGCACTCACAAGGACGGAAGATAAATAAACCCGTCAAATATTTTGTGCCGTAGTCTAAAGGCAATGATTGTGTAGATCAAACACACAGAAGGATGCAGTTTCGGATGTGATTTTATACAGATGGAAGTGGGGAAACAGTGGGCTGCAAACTCGGTGAAGCTTCAAGGCAAGAGAGAGAGCTCGCGTTCAGGAAAAATATTCAAAACGCTTTTGCAGAGGATCTAAAGACCTTATGAAAATATTTATAGGAAGTTTTGCAGGACTGCTTTTCAGGCAAAAGGCCGAGCAGGGCGACTGGCCCTCGCTAAAATGCAGGACAATAGAAGGAAACTCGACCATTCCCACAGGAATTAAGAAGTTCAGTCCCACATACATGAAATTGTGGCCTTCGGACCAGGGGGACTTTTATGCTGGCCTGAGATAAATATAATTTCAACAACTGTCAGAGGTAGAAAATGCCCCTCTGATTGATAATAATATATAACGAATATTTATTTATTAGAATTTATCAAACAAAAAATGAGAACAAAAATAAAAGAATAAAAATACAATGACAGGGATGATAGGCGCAGCAAATGGTAGTCCAATCTCTTCTTCCAAACCTCAGTGTTGGGGTGCCCACAACTTCTGGTGGCAAGCAGTTCTACTGATGAATTGTTCTTGCTCTTAAAGAAATTCCTCCTTAATTCCAGGTTGCTTCTCTCCTTGGTTAGTTTCCATCTGTTGTTTCTTGTCCTGCCTTCTGGTGCTTTGGAGAATAGCTTGACTCCCTCTTCTTTGGGGCAGCCCCTCAAATATATGAAGACTGCTATCATGTCACCCCTGGTCCTTCCTTTTCCTTAAACTAGGCATCCCTAAGTCCTGCAACCAAAATATTTTTTCCCATTTAGGTTGAGTTGCCGTTTAGGAGATGTACTTTCAACAGATTCTTAATTTTTTTTACATCTGTACTTTTTCTCATTTCAACTCTGGAGGTTTTGAGAAATGGACCAAACAACTATTTAAGCAGGGTGGCGTAAGATCTCCTGCCTTGAGCAGTGGGGTGGACTAGATCATCTCTGGTGTCCTTAGAATTCTTAGTTCTGTGTTCTCATCCTTTCCACTCTTTTAGCTCTTCTCCTAAATTTGGAGAAATCCGGGATTTATTTATTTGTTTGTTTGTTTGTTTGTTTTGGAGAGGGGAGGGTTAATACTGCAATTAATTTCCTCACGGTTTTACTGACTACATAACCATCGTTTGAAATGAAACCATTCAAACATCTTTCACACAGAACGCGTCGGTCAGCTTTGGGCCCTGGATCAAATCTGAAATCCACCCTTTAAAAAAAAAAAAAAAAAAACTTTTAACTTTTTCCAACTGAGTTTTTTAAAAAAAAAGAAAAAAAGAAAAAAGAAATGGTTTTGTAATTCCTGAAACGTTTGCTTGAACAAAAAGTATTTGGTGGAGCTCCAACGTCTCCTCTCCAAATTTCTGGAAGAAGCGAAGGTTTTGTTATCATACGCTTTGTTTTCTTTAATTTAACTCCCCCCCTGGAGGATGGGGGGAGAAAATCTGCTGGGGGATGGGGTGGAGAACGGGGGGGGGGGGGGGCTGTAACAGGTAGGTGAACAAGAAAAAATAGAAACCTGATAGCAGAAAAAAAAAAACCCAGTGGTCCTTTGAGTCATTGCTTGTTTTTGTTATTTATTAATTAATCTATTTATTTAAATTGTTAGGGTTTTTTTCCTTTCATCCTTTTTTTACTTTTTTATTTTACTTTTAATTAATTAATGTTTAATGCAAAGGCCAGGTCAGAAACTTGGACAGCTTATATATATATATATATATATTTTATTTAAAGTACATACAATTCATCTTCCATTTAACGGCGTGTGATCTGGGTACAAATATCTTGTGCAATAACAGCTAAAGTTTACATCCATGTTCATTTAGTATTAATTCTCTATTCTTATCTTATTAATATGTATATAATATCTCTATTACTACAATACTCCTCTTCTTGGCTTGTTTAATTCTATTAACGTATTTTCTAAATTTCACTAATCTATTAGATATTTCTAGCTTTCATATTTCTTCTCTAGCCATTGATAAAATAGTTCCCATATCTTATAATATTCAGTTTGCTCCTTCTCTTTAATTGTGAGGGTTAATCTATTCATTTCTGATTGCTCCTCTCTTTGATGAGTTTCCATCCCTTGCTTCTTGTCCTCCCTGGCTTCAGGTGGGTTCAACCCACGCTTCTCTAATCTCTTATTCTCCCCACCCGCAGGGACCGGCCTGCAGCCTGTCCCCTTCTTGCGGCAACCCCAAAGGAAAGAAATCGGTGAACAAGGACAGCCTGGAGTACCGCCTGCGCCGTGAACGTAACAACATCGCAGTGCGCAAGAGCCGCGACAAGGCCAAACGCAGAGTGATGGAGACGCAGCAGCGCATGGTGGAACTGCTGGGGGAGAACGAGCGGCTGCGCACCCGGGTGGAACAACTGATGCAGGAAACCGAGACGCTTCGAGATATTTTCCGCCAGGTGCCCGAAGCTGCTGGCTTGATTAAGGGCCTCGGGGGTTGCAGCTGAAGCTGGCTGGAGTTGGCATCCAAGGTGCCAAGGAGGGGTGGGGGGACTGCAATCTAGAAGAACAAAGCTTTTGCAATTTGTAAATAAAAGATTTTTTTTTTTTTGGCTTGGCTTTAACTATCTCTGGTGATGAATTTTTTAAAAACTAGTTTGTTTATACATTTTCAGTGAACGTACACATGTGCTTTGTGAACAGTGTAATGTCCTTACATAATAATATAACATATAATAACAATGATGACAACAATGACAATAATAATAATAATAATAATCTGAAGAAACAGTGTACCACCTGATAAGCTGCTGCAAGAGGATTGCACAAGCTGACTACAAGCAGCGGCATAACAAAGTAGCAACAATGGTGCATCGGAAGATCTGCAAGAAATATCATTTGCCTGTAAGCAAAAACTGGTGGGACCATAAAATAGAAAAAGTCATAGAAAATGAAAAAATTAAATTGCTCTGGGACTTCAGAATCCAGCCAGACAGGCACCCGCCACATAACATCCCAAACTTATCAGTTGTTGATAAGAAAGACCAAAAAAGTCTGGATAGTGGATGTGGCTGTGCCTGGAGGCAGCAGAATAGAAGAGAAAGAACTGGAAAAGATAACAAAATGTGAAGACCTACAAATAGAAATAGAACGACAATGGCAAAGGCAAGCAAGGGTAGTATCAATAGTAATAGGCGCTTTGGGTGCAGTCACAAAACAAGTGGAGCACCATTTGAACACCATAGGCATTGACAAATTTGCCATCAGTCAATTGCAGAAGGGAACTTTACTTGGAACAGCTTCCATCCTGCAGCAATATCTATAACACCATCAAACATCCAGGTTTGCTATCCCAAGTCCTTGGTAAGGATTTGATAGGTAGAACAAAAATGCCAAACCCAGTCTGAACATCTGGCTGACTGTGCAAATAATAATAATAATAATAATAATAATAATAATAATAATAATAATAATAATAATAATAATAATAATAATAATAATAGAATACAGACGGATCATCATTTAAAACACAACACACTATATACCATAGTCATCAAGAACCAAAGCGTACAATTTATTGATATCGCTGTACCAGGAGATGCCAGAGTTGAAGAAAAAGAACTAGGGAAAATTAATCATGAAAGAATGCAACCTGGCCATTGAAACTACCCGATTATGGAGGAAACATGTGACAATGATACACACTGTCATCAGGGCACTTGGCACCATGTCCAAGAATTTTACACAGTACATCAAGAAATTGAAGCTTCCTGCAATACCATCAGCAGAACTGCAGAAAAACCCTGTGCTACTCAGAACATTGTATATTTTAAGAAAATACTTGGTTGATACCAGAGGTGGTATTCAGCAGGTTCTGACCAGTTCTGGAGCACCGGTAGCAGAAATTTTGAGTAGTTTGGAGAACCAGCAAATACCACCTCTGACTAGCCCTGCCCCCAATCTATTCTCCGCCTCCTGAGTACCAGCTGGATCTTCTTTTGTTGTCCTGCACAGGAGAATGGAGCTGGAAAGCAGGTTAGTGGGGTGGGGGAAGGAATAGAGATTTTGCAGTATCCTTCCCATGCACACCAAGTCACACCCACAGAATCGGTAGTAAAAAAATTTGAATCCCACCACTGGTCAACACCTAGGAAGTTGGCAGCAACCCATATCAACCATCAGTGCCAGTTAATAATATTTGTGATACATTTTAAATGCTCAGTTGACTGAGTTTAATGTAACAGTTAATAGATAATCAGAGTTGGAAGGGACCTTATAGTCATCTAGTCCAACCCTCTACCCAAGCGGGAGACCCTACACCATTTCTGACAAATGGCAGTCCAATCTCTTCTTGAAAGTCTCAAGTGATGGCGCTCCCACGATTTCTGAGGGCAACTTCTGTTCCATTGGTTGATTGTTCTCACTGTCAGAAAGTTTCTCCTTATTTCCAGGTTAAATCTCTCCTTGTTCAGTTTGTATCCATTATTCCTTGTGTGGCCTACAGGCGCTGTTTAATGAATAAAGTAAATAATAATAACAACATAATAATATTTTCCCAGCTCCTAATTTCTACTTCTATTACTCAACCAGTCATAAAACAAATCCCATATTTGAAAATATTCCATATCTTCCTTTTCTTTTATCTTTAATGTCAGTCTATTTATTTCTGTGCAATCTAATATTTTTTTAATTACATCTTCTTCTCTCTGAGTTTCCTCATTTTTCCGATATTGTGCAAATACAATTCTTGCTGCTGTCAAGACATGCCATATTAAATACAAATTCCCTTTATTGTACTGTATTTTTCTGGTACTATCTCGAACAGGAATATTTCTGGCTTATAATCTATATGTAGCTTTACCATTTTTTTCTAATCATATATGCATTTTTATCCAGTAATTCTTTGCTTTCACACGTGCATTACATATGATAATACGTGCTTGGTGTCTGATTACATTTGCAGTATTTGGCAGACAAATTTTTAAACATCTTTGCTAATCTTGCCGGTGGTAAGTGCCACCTGTAAAACATTTTATGTCGGTGAATTTTAATGCACCCAGGAAGATCTTGCAAGCCATGTTGCAGACTTTTGCAAGCAAGGATTTGAAATCTGGGTGGATGTGGGGGTCTCCTTGTGGGTGAGGGAGGGAGTTGGGTGGCAAACCCTGACCTCTTGGTCAGCCTTGCTCCACTCTGGATTGGTGTAAGGTGGAGAGTTGCAAAGGATGTGGAAGCTAACAGGGGCCATGTGGAAATTGTGTGCAAGTGTGTTTGTGAGCATGTGAGTGTGGGTAGGAGGCAACAGTGCTCTGGTGAGATCTGTGTCCCAGACCTACCTTGGTGGGCACCATTCTTCTCTCCTGTCTCTAATCAGAGATCTCCAAAGTTGACAACTTGTGGACTTCAACTCCAAGAATTCCACAGCCAGCATGACTGGTTGAGGCATTCTGGGAATTGAAGTCCACAAGTCTTAAAGTTGCCAAGGTTGGAGTCCCCTGCCTTAGCTAATGGCTCACACCTTAGGAAGTTCCTCCTGATTTCCAGATTCTACGTTTCTCAACTTTGGCTATGTTCAGATGTCTGGACAGACTGGGGAATTCTGGGAGTTGAAGTCCAGACTGTGACTGAGTTGGTGAAACACCATCCCAAAGAGATTCAAACTTTTATCGTTTCCACTGTAGATTTCTATCTGTGAGGGACCAAGTCATACAAGTAGACAGAAAACAGACACACAAAAACACTTCCAGAAGGTAGGAATGTTCCCCATTTGTCAAGACAAAGCATAAAGGTTTTCGACTCAGCTGATCACCAGATCTGGAAATGGTACTTCTGTAACAAGCTAATGATGGTTTAGGTCTGTGTTTCTCAAGTTTGGTAGCTTGAAGAATTATGGACTTCAACTCCCAGAATTCCCCAGCCACTATGGCCAGCTGGGAATTCTGGGAGTTGAAGTCCATATTTCTTCACATTTCCAAATTGAAAAATTCTGGTTTAGATCTTCCCAGGACAAGACATGACTCTCCTGACGCATCTTCCAACATCTGAAGCCAATTTGGCTGAGGTAAAAAAATCCATTTTCAGTGAGCCCAACTCTCATGAGCAGTGTTGGGATTCCACATTTTGTCCTATCAGTTCTATCATGAGAGAGCGCGTCGCATACTCGTGCAACACTAAAAAACTGCCCTGTTGAGCTGTAAAAAACAGGTGAGCTTTTTTTTTAGCTCAGCTGAGGTGCGACGATCTGCTCTGCGCAAATCAGCTGAGGTAAAAAAGAAGGACAGGAAAAGGGGGGAGGAGGGCGGGGCCTGCCCTAGGTTGTATTTTCCAGTTCTCCAAACTGGACAAAATCTCAGCTACCGGTATGCCAGAACCGGTCTGAACCGGCTGAATACCACCTCTGCTCATGAGGGAACGGGATCTACCTTCTGAAAGCCAAATATAAATATTTTTTTTCCATCTCATCCACGTGTCCCTTCTGGTGGCGTCTAGTGGAACATGGTCCCATCCTTTTCATTCATTAAAAGCTGCTTGAACTGAGATCACCTACTTGTCAATCAATCTCCTCTCGAGGGAATCTGTTGAATTCTGGATTTTAAGTGCAGGAAGTCCCCAACTTACAACCATTCCATTCGAAGTTACAACAGCACCGAGAAAAGCATCTTATGGCCGTTTTTCACACTTAATGACCGTTGCGGCATCCCCGTGGTCAAAATTCAGATGGTTGGCAACCGACTCATATTTATGATGGTGGCAGCATCCCCAAGGTCACGTGATCCCCTTTTGCGACCTTCCGGCAATAAAAGTCAACGGGGAAAGCCAGATTCACTTAACGACAGTGTACCTAACTTATCGACTGCAGTGATTCCCTTAACAATGGAAGCCATGGAGGTTGTAAAACGAGGCAAAATCCACCTGAACAAAATGTCTCGCTCAGCGACAAAAATGTGGGGCTGAGTTATACACTACCTATACTCTAAGAAAATTGAGTCAGTGGTTGGACTGCAGTCTTGAAAGCAAGTTGAAGCTTTTCGAGTTACTCTTGTTTAGAAAAATAAAGAGAAAGAAAAAAAGAAAGTTAAGCAGAGGAGAAATATTTTTACTGTCCTTGGAGAACCAAAACACGGGTTGATCCAAAACAAATGGCCAGCATCCAATTCAGAAGCAGAAACAGCTTCACATAACAGATCTCCAAAGTACTTTTTTTCTCCCGTCCCCAAAACACAACTGGACTTTGTTTTTCCTTGAAGATGTTTCATTTCTCACTCAAGAAGCTTCATCAGTTCTAGCTGCAGGGTAGAAGAGATGGATGGAAGGATTTATATTCCTTGCAGTCAAAAAAAGTCAACGCAATCCTAAATTGCATTAACAGAGGGATACAATCCAGATCAAGGGAGGTACTAATACCACTCTATAAAGCCTTAGTAAGGCCATACCTAGAGTACTGCATCCAGTTTTGGTCACCACACTATAAAAAGAGATGTTGAGACTCTAGAAAAAGTAGAGAAGAACAACCAGGACGATGAGGAGACTGGAGGCTAAAACATACGATGAACAGTTGCAGGAACTGGGCCTGGATAGTCTAGGGAAGAGAAGGACCAGGGGAGACAGGATAGCAGCCTTTCAATATTTGAGGGGCTGCCTCAGAGAGGAAAGCACCAGAAAACAAGATAAGGAACAATGGCTGGAAACTGATCAAGAAGAGATTCAATCCAGAACTAAGGAGAAATTTCATGAAAGAACAATTAATCCGTGTTTAATTTGGAAGTTATGGGTGCTCCATCACTGGAGGTTTTTAAGAAGAGATTGGAGAACCATTTGTCTGAAATGGTATAAGGATAAGGTGTTCAGTTTGAATAGGGGGTTGGACTAAATGACCTCCAAGGTCCCTTCCAATTCTGTTATTCCATTATTTTTATTCATTCCTATTCTGATATTCTATAATCTTTATTCACCTCTAAGCCCCTTTTTACACATATATCACATCCAGTTTTGGTCACTACAATATAAAAATAATGTTGAGATTCTAGAAAGAGTGAAGAGAAGAGCAACAAAGATGATTAGGGGACTGGAGGCTAAAACATATGAAGAAAGGTTGCAAGAAGTAGGTATCTTTAAACTAATGAAGAGACGGAATAGGGGTGACATAATAACTATTTTCCAATATTTGAGGGGCTGCCACAAAGAAGAGGGTGTCCACCAATTTTCCAAAGCATCTGAAGTAAGGACAAGGAGCAACAGATGGAAATTAACCAAGGAGAGAAGCAACGTAGAACTAAGGAGAAATTTCCTAACTGTGAGAGCAATCAACCCATGGAATAGCTTGCCTTCAGAAGCTGTGGGTGTTCCTCCACTAAAGGCTTCCAAAAAAAGAGACTGGGCAATCATTTGTTTGAAATGGTGTAGGGTATCCTGCTTGAGTAGGGGGTTGGACTAGAAGACCTCCGAGGTCCCTTCCAACTCTATTGTTCTATGTTCCACCTGGTTGTTAGCATTCTCTCTTTGAGCCGTTGAGGACACTTGGGGGTTAAATTTGTGCCCTCAGGGTCAGATGAATTGTGCAAATGGGTGTGAAACTTTCTTGGAACTGCTGAAAGGGTTGCCTTGTAAACTGGAGATAAACATGGCGTCTTACCCCTCCCCCTCTGTTAAGGGAGGGCTGTTGAAGGCTCAGATAGATGGCCTCTTTGACCTCTCTTTCAAACCAGACATCTTCTCTATCCAGAATATGATCTTCATCTTTCCAACGCAGATGGACCACCAAATCTTGTCCTGAAGGGTTTGTTCTCCTATGTTATGCCATGTGGTTGCGAAGTGGCTGTTTTGTTTCCCCAATGTCCCGATCTGCATAGGTCTTAGAATAACAGAAAAATGGGAAGGGACTTGGAAGAATTTTTCTAGTCTAACCTCTGCCCTTCTTAAAAACCTCCACTGATGGAACACCCACAACATCTGAAAGAAAGGCATTCCATTGGTTAATTGCCCTCACAGACAGAAAATTTCTTCTTAGTTCTAGGTTGCTTCTCTCTTTGGTTGGTTTCCAAACCATTGTTTCTTGTCCTGCCTTCAGGTACTTTGGAGAATAGTTTGACCTGCCTTCTTCTTCGGAGCAGCCCTTAAGATATTAAAAAACTGCTCCCGTGTCACCCCTAGTTCTTCTTTTTGTTAAACTAGATATATCCGTTTCCCATAGCCTCCAGTCTCTTAATCATCTTCATGACTCTTCTCTGCATTCTTTCTCAATATCTTTTTTATATCGTGGTAACCAAAACTGCATGCAATATTCCATGTGTGGCCTTACCAAGGCCTTATAAAATGGCCTTAACACTTCATGTGATCTTGAAACTGCCCCTGTTAATGCAGTCTAGGATTGCATTGGCTTTTTTGGCTGCAACTACACACAGCTAGCTCACATTTAAGCGATTGTCCACCAGGACTCCAAGATCCCTCTCTCAATTCCTGCTGTTGAGCCAGGTGCCACCTATTCTGTACCTGTGTATAAAATAGGTGCCATCCGACGTCAGGATGGGGTTCTTCCAGATGTTCCTCCACCCAGATCCAGCTCAATCTTTTGGGTCTGTGTTGACTGGTTCATCATTCAAAAAATGTTTGGGTAGGCAATCCATAAGCTAGGTCTTCAAACTTGGTTAAGTTTAAGACTTGTGGACTTCAACTCCCAGAATTCCTGAACTAACATGATTGGAGGAGGAATTCTGGGAGTTAAAAGTCCACAAGTCTTAAAGCTGTCAAGTTTGAAGACCCCTGCCCTAAGGGATGTCCACCCAACCATCAAAGAGATGGTCAAGTAGCAGAAGCCCTAACTTGAAAGATTCTTAGTCACTTTCTCCATGACCCTCCACCACACACACACACACACGAGTTGTGCAAGGCAGCGGTTGATGTGACAACCTCTGGAGAACTATTTAGGGATGGAGGTGTTGTGGTGAAGCGAGAAGAAGGCCAACCTTTCCTGTGCTCCCAAGATCTTGTGATCACATCAGACACAACCAAGAGGCCTCGAAGAGAATATTCCACTCCAAACCAGAGTCCTCAACTTTGGGTCTCGGCCTTCCTTGGACAATCAAGGCCCAGTTGTCTGAAAGTTCTCCCTTCTTCTTCAAAACAGAGGTAGAAACCAACTAACTTCAAGGTAAGCCACTACCCCCTATTGCATCATCTTGTGAAACTGACTGTTACACCATCAGGAAGGAGAAAGAAGTGTACCACAAACCACAAGCACCCTTCTCTTCTCTCCTTGCCCTCTGCAAACTCTACCGACCCATCTGGGAACCTTTGAAACCAGGCATCCCAATAGAAGGACAGACAAAAAGCCCAGCCCAGACCCTGAAAAAAGGGGTTGGTCGATCCTTCTTCAGCTCTCCATCTGGATCCTGGAGCAGAGGGCCCCATCAGTGGTCCAAATTCATTCACCACACCACTTTTTTCTTTTTCTTTTCATCATCGTTGCGGTACTTCTCTGTTTCTCGACCGCGAAGGTACACCTTTTCCCGTTCCTCACACAACCTTCTCAGGCGTCCTGCAACAGGCGCCTTTGCGCAACCTTTCTGCTGATCTGGAAAGCTTCCAGGAGCTAACATCACGAACGCCAGAAGAAGACCCAACAGAGATAAGAGGAGGCCTGTTGGCAATCAAGGTCAGGTCCAAGGGGCTCTTGGAGAGCAGCACCCCTTAAGGAATTAAAAACATATATATATATCTTCCAACCTTCCCAGCATGCTCGGAGGAGAAGCAATGTTTCCTCAGAAGAGAACTCAAAGACTTGGAAGTCTCTTGACCAAAATTCTGTCTCAGAGCAATTTTGCAGAAGCCAATGGACTCACCCCATAAGATAGGCAAAATGACACCTGTTCTTTGGCATTGGTGTAGAGGTGGTTTTCAGCAGGTTCTGACCAGTTCTGCAGAACTGGTAGCGGAAATTTGTAGTAGTTTGGAACCGGCAAATACCACCTCTGACTGGAGATTTTACAGTATCCCTTCCTCTGCCACGCCCATCAAGCCACGCTCACAGAACCAGTAGTAAAAAATATTTGAATCCCACCACTGGTGTAAAGGGCTTTCCCAGTTGCAACGCGTAGCTGTGGAAGTTGGACCGTAAGGAAGGCTGGGCACCAAAGAATGGAGGCCTTTGAACTATGGTGCTGGAAAAGACTCCAGTGAGTCCCTTGGACTACAAGGCAATCCAAACTGGTCATCCCAGCAACCGGTTTGCTGCCCAGTTGCTCGGTGCATGTGGCCTACCAGAACTTCCGGGAGGGCTGTTTCTTGCCTTCCCCAGAGTCTGGAGGCTTCCCTTGGACCTCTGGGAGGGCGAAAATAGCCTCTCCCAGGCTCCCGAGGCCCTCTGGAAGCTGGAAACAGGGCCGTTTCCGTACTTCTGGAAGGCCTGTTTTCCACCCTCCCAGAGCCTCCACGCAGACCCTGCACTTACCTCCATTGAAAATGGGCCACTTGGAGACCCCTGGGAGGGAAGGGGCAAGGTGGGCAGGGCGAGCCAGTTGGTTCAAATACTGGTTTGGCAAACCAGATGCAAATTTAGCATCCGGTTCTCCTGAACGAGTCCTAACCGGTAGAATCCCATCCCTGGGTCAGTCCTAGAGGAGATTAACCCTGACTGCTCTTTAGAAGGCCAGATCTTGAAGATGAAACTCAAATACTTTGGCTGCCTCATGAGAAGGAAGGGCTCCCTGGAGAAGATCCTAATGCTGGGAACGATTGAGAGCAAAAGAAGAAGAAGGGGACAACAGAGAAGGCCGTGGCTGGATGGAGTCACCAAAGCAGTCGGCGTGAGCTTAGACGGATTCCAGAAGATGGTAGAGGACAGGAAGGCCTGGTGGAACGTTGTCCATAGGGTCGCGACTTCACAATTAACAACAACAAAGGGCAGGGTTCAATGCAGGGCAGGACAAAACCACACTCACCTACCCTAAAATCCGGTTTTGCATTTCCTGGTGGGAACTAGATCCGAACAGCCTCCCTGTTGAGTTAGACAATTCGTCCAGTCCCCCCCCCCCATCATCACCATGTTTGCAACTAAACAAAATGTTTCTGAAGGTGAGACGTCTTTCGTGCAAATTGCTCAAACCATCTAACTTCATCAGAACAATGAAGGTCTTGGAGGTTTCAGAAGGACCTGTTTTTTTTTCCAGAAGGACAGGTGTGGCTTGAAAATATATCCCTTGGGCTATGCCTGGGACACACTGATATATCTTCATGTTCCCAAGACATAGTGATAATTTTTAATTTTGGTGAAAAAATTAAGAGGGAGAAATGCTAAAATATTTGAAATCTGATCAGGGAAAGCCTGGGCACCATTAAAGTTCATTCCGAGTTTTACCTGTACAAGCATGTAAAGTTTGAGGACCTCTGCAATACATGGGTTAAACTGTAAACACAAAAAGTAGGTGATTGATTTCTGGCCCAACCCTAATCTAATGAGGTCATTAAATTGATCCTGTGAAATGTTTGCTCAAATCCATTTCTCATTTTAGGGGACATCAGTAGTACAAAGCATGAGAACTCTTGCAGTAGCTGCTTAACAGATTAACAGAGTTGGAAGGGACCCAGTAGGATATCTAGTCCAACCCCCCCCCTGCAACCAAGGAGACCCTACACCATTATGAACAGATGGTAGTCCAGTCTCTTCTTGAAAGTCTCCAGGGATGAGGCAACTTCAAAGGCAACTTCTAATTGTTCTCACTGTCAGAAAATATCTCCTTATTTCCAGGTTGAATCTCTCCTTGATCAGTTTCCCACACATTATTCCTTGTCTGCCCTTCAGGTGCCTTGGAAAATAGCTTGACCCCTTCCTCTCTATGGCAGCCCCTCAAATATTGGAAGGCTGCTATCCTGTCTCACCTGATCCTTCTCTTCCCTAGACTAGACAAGCCCAGTTCCTGCAACCATTTTTCATATGTTTTAGTCTCCATCATCATCCTGGTTGCTCTTCTCTGCACTTTTTCTAGAATCTCAACATCTTTTTTATAGTATGGTGACCAAAACTGAATGCAGTGTTTCAATATACACAGTTTTTGGAAGAGGAAATGTTCAGTACTAGCCATTATTGGCAGCACTAATGATGTTATCTAGTTTGGGTAATGAAATGTCTGGAAAAAAAAAAGACCAAATTCAGAGAGCATCGAGGAACCTTCCTTTCAATGCTAAAAAATATTCTCCATTACTGGAAGCAAAACAGTTAAATTTCTCTCTCCCATCACAAGGTTTTCAAGGCAGCATTAAGCTGAGGAGAAAACATGGATGCTTTTTTTCAAACAGGGTTGGGGGAAAAAAACAAACAAACTTAGAAGGTTTACGAGAATTAGAGGCTTAGGTTAAGAGACTCTGGAAAGAGTGCAGAGAAGGCAACGAAGATGATTAGGAGACTGCAGGTTAAAACATATAAACGTTTGATGGAATTGGGAATGTCTAGTTTAATGAAAAGGACTAGGGGTGACATGATAGCAGTGTCCCAGTATCTGAGGGGCTGTCACAAAAAAGTGGGGGTCAACCTATTCTCCAAAGCACCTGAAGGCAGGACAAGAAGCAATTGGCAGGAAACTAATCAAGGGGAGAAGCAATCTAGAAATAAGAGGGAATTTCCAGACTGTTAGAGCAATTAACCCGTGGAACTCCTTGCCTCCAGAAGTTGCGGGTGCTCCAACACTGGAGATTTTTAAGAAAGAGATTGAACAACCATTTGTCTAATATGGTAGTTTTCTGCCGAAGCAGGGGGTTGGACTAGAAGACCTCCAAGGTCCCTTCCAACTCTATTATTCCAAAAGTAAAGTTCTACTTGTTTTACTTAAGGTAAAGCAAACATTTACAGCAATTTTAACACTCATTCAACCACTGCTGTGCTGCCCAAATAACAGTAATTCTGAATTAGAACATAAAGGATAATACTTATAGCTCAGGGTTGAAATGAGGGGCTCACTCCTTACTAGCACTGATGATGCTATCTAGGTAGGTTAATGAAACGTCTGCAAAGAAACAAACAAGCCCAGAAAATACACACTGGACAAATTCATTCAACGCAGATAGTCCCCGACTTACGACCACAAACTGAGCCCCAAATTTCCCTGGTGTAGTCAGTTTTGCCCCATTTTACGACCTTGCTTGCCACGGCTATTGAGTGAATCACTGTAGCCGTTAAGTTAGGAACACTGTTGTTAAATGAATCCGGCTTCCCCCCGCAATTTTGTGGGTCAGAAGGTCGTAAAAAGGGAGTGTGATTCCCCCCCCCCAGGCGTTGCAACCGTCATAAATGCAGATCAGTTGCCATGTGTCTGAATTTTGATCAAGTGACCACGGTGACACTACCATGGCCGTATGTGTGAAAAATTGTCCGTCCCTTTTTTCAGGGTCATTGTAGCATTCATGAAGGAAATGGTTGTATCATAGCTGTATACAATTTGCTTATGGAATTAATCTGTTTCTGGATAATCTGCATGGCTATCCAGAAACAGGGAAATACAGTCAAGATCCAAGGAGCTACTAATACCACTCTATAAAGCCTTATTAAGGCCATACCAAGAGTACTGCACCCAGTTTTCGTCACCACATTATAAAAAAGATGTTTAGACTCTAGAAAAAGTGCAGAGAAGAGCAACCAGGATGATTAGGGGACTGGAGGCTAAAACATATGATGAACGGTTGCAGGAACTGGGCTTGGCTAGTCTAGTAAAGAGAAGGACCAGGGGAGACAGGATAGCAGTCTTCTAATATTTGAGGGCTACCACAGAGAGAAGGAAGGGGTCAAGCTATTTTCCAAAGCACCCAAAAGCCAGACAAGGAATAATGGATGGAAACTGATCCAGGAGAAATTCAGCCTGGAAATAAGGAGACATTTTCTTACGGCAAGAACAATCAACCGATGGAGCAGAGGTTTCCTTCAGAAGTTGTGGGAGCTTCATCCCTGGAGGCTTTCAAGAAGACTGGACTGCCCATCTGTCAGAAATGGTGTAGGGTTTCCTGCTTGGGCAGGGGGTTGGACTAGATGACCTACAAGGTCCCTTTCAACTCTGGTAATCTAATCTAAGGAATAATGGATGGAAACTGATCAAGAAGTGATTCAGCCTGGAAATAAGGAGACATTTTCTGACAACGAGAACAATCAACCAATGGAACAGAAGTTTCCTTCAGAAGTTATGGGAGCTTCATAACTGGAAATTTTCAAGAAGAGACTGGACTGCCATTTGTCAAAATGGTATAGTTAGGTAGGGTCTCCTGCTTGGGTGGGTGAGGGGTTGGACTATATAACCTTCAAAGTCCCTTTCCAACTGTATAATTTGTATCTGTATGCACAACTCTTGATTAACTGAACCCGTTTTCAAATTTGTGCAATGTGTTAAGTGCCTCTGGAAAAACAAACCAGGATTAAAACTGACGAGGTTACTTTCAGATATGTGCAAACAAATGAGGGTAATATTTGAAATGGTGTTTGGAAGGGAAGGAAGAGAAGATAATTTCCAAGGGGCAGGAAAAAAAAACATGGGACCGGTTTAGAGAAAGGCATTGACATAAACATGATTTTGCTCCGTTCCTTTTCTTTACACCTTTAATTCTTCACACCTTTAATTTCTTCGGGTTAATATTTCTTATTTCTTTCCTGTGTTTATAGGGGGAAGCAGCATCAGGTAACTCGTGATGCTAGCAGGCAGATGACTCTTAATGGTAGGAATTACACAATCTACTACATAAATGATTATCTTATGACTTGGGTGATGTAATAGCTCTATTCGAACTCTGGATATAGAGGCTTATTCTGAAAGGAAACAGCAAGATGGGTATTGGTGTATGAAAAAATACAAATACATGCAGACAATAAATATTTTGTTTCAATGCAAATATTTTGTTTCAATGCTATTTCCCTTATGTCTTTAAGACAGAATTCTCCCAACTTGGCAATTTTAAGACTTGTAGACTTCAACTCCCAGAATTCCCCAGCCAGCGAGGAATTCTAGGAACTGAAATCCACAAGTCTTAAAATTGCCATGTTGGGAAACCCCTGATTTAAGACTTTCCCTGCCAAAGTAGAGTTTTCACAGAGGATGCCAAAAAAGGACCAGGCTTGGATTTCATTTGTGGTGGCCATCTTGACTTTTCTAACCTCCAGGCCCATAGGAAAGCAGTCCAATATTTCACAAACCCAGCCCTGTTAATCAAAGGATCCTGTTCATCAAACAACTACAGAAATAGATAATAACTTGAGTCAGCAGTTGGGTTGTTTTAACCATCGTGTATCAAATAAACTGCAATTGGTTGGATTTGCATTAAACCATGATTCACCCAACATAGACCAAATGCTAATAAATCCTGTGTTGGCTTGATGCATCTCATTAATCTGATCTTCTTTCAAAGAAAGCCAGTTACTAAGAAAGCCTCACTCAGCTGAGTGAGAAAGACACTCCAGATGTTTATCCTTGGGCTAAAATTCCCATAATCCACAGCCAAGGGAGCTGTAGTCCAAGAGATAAAGTCTGGAATGGCTGGTGAAGTTATCCATTAAAGCAGTGTTTTACAAACATGGCTACTTTAAGATGTGTAGACTTCAGTTCCCAGAATTCCCCAGCCAGCATAGTTGCTGAAGAATTATGAGTTGAAGTCCATGCCTGTTATAGCTGCGAAGCTTAAAAAACACTGGGCTGAAGAATCAGTAGGGCTTCTAGTGGTCAGAAGTGGAATTACCTAAGAGAGCTGAATTTATCCCATATTTAACACACCTGTTGAATCTTTGAATAACAGAATTGGAAGGTCACCTAGTCTGACCCCGTTCAGGCAGGAAAACCCATACCATTTCAGACAAATGGTCATCCAATCTCTTCTTAAAAACCTCCAATGATGGAGTTCTAGGTTGCTTCTCTCCTGGATTAGTTTCTACCCGTTGCTTCTTGGCATAGGGTTCTCCTGCTTGAATAGGGGGTTGGACTAGAAGACCACCGAGGTCCCTTCCAGCTCTATTCTGATTGGATGGATTGAATTCCCCAGCCTGCCTGCTTTTAAAGTTTTCAAGTTTGAAACATACTGCCCAACTTACATCCCAGGACCAGGAAAACGCAATGTGAAGCTGAAATCCTTTCCTTAAAAAAAAAAAATTACATTCCTACTTGCCAATCAGTTTATGGATTTCCACCACTGTCCAAAGATCCAAGGCCTGGAAGATAAAGAGAGTTAAAACTAAACTTTTTAGCTGGGGTCTTCAAACTTGACAGCTTTAAGACTTGTGGACTTCAATTCCCTGAATTCCTCCTCCAGTCAAGTGAGCTCTGGAATTCTGGGAGTTGAAGTCCACAAGTCTTAAACTTGCCAATTTTGAAGACCCTTGCTTTTTAGCTTCTGGTTTCTTAGGGACGTTTTGCAAATGGCAAAATGATGGATAGAGGCCTCCTCCAGGATACCTTGGGCCTTTACGTCAGTCGGTTCATGTAGCTAAACCCTAAAATTTGTTGGCTCTCTTGCAGTTGCCTTTTCCAGGCTGTTTTAAATATGGTGTGTCTTTATAGCTTGCCCACGAAAAGGGTCTAATAAAGATTATCCCTCTCCTCCACTACTGTGATTTTTAAATTTTGATTTAGCAGATTGGGTGGGCCAAGGAAATCCCGGTCGAATCTAAAAAATGCATTACAGGCTATCCTCCACTTATTTTTTTCACACTTACAACTGTCACAGTCTCCCCATTGGTCACGTGATTGAAATTCAGACCCTTGGCAACCGATTTGTATTTATGATGGTTGCAGTGTCACGTGATTCCTTTTGCGACCTTCTGAGCAGTCAAATAGGGAAGCCAGATTCACTCAACGGCCGTGTGACTGACTTAGCATTTGCGGCAATCCACTTAATAACTGTGGCAAGGTCATAAAATGAGGCAAAATTCCCTTATCTGTCTCACTTAATGATGTAACTTTCGGGCTCAATTGTGGTCGTAAGTCAAGGACGATCTGAATTAATCAAACTAAGAAGTGGGTTCTAGAACAGCAATGAATAGTTTGCTCTATGAACAGTCTGTTTTTTTTTAAATTTCACAGGTTGTTTAAGCCAGAATAGAGTCTCAGTAATAAAGATTAATTTTTCTCTGTTGATAAATCTCATTTAAGTGATTTATTCTTGGCTGATCAAGATCTTGGTATTCATGCTTATCTTAAGATCTTAATAAGCAATTTCCAAGCTCTAAAATAGTATGTCCAACTATTCATCGTTGACTAATGATACTCTGGGAAAACGTAATTTAGATGACATTTTAAATCCCTTGCTAATTTGTCCTTTTACTGTGTTTTCACGATTTTTTTTTAAAGAGAAGGGAGGAAAGGGGCTAGAGGGGGTGATGGAGGAAAAAAAGGTAAGAAACGGGGAGATGAAGGAATAAAAGATAGGAAGGAAAGGAAAGGAGGAAACAGGGAGGAGGGAGAGAAGGAAGCAGGGAAAAAGGAAAAAGAAAGAAACAGGGAGGAAATAGGGAAACAGAGGAAGGGGTGAAGGAAGAGGGAGAGAAGGATGGACAGAAGGAAGAAAGGTAACTGAGGGAGGGAAAGAAGGTAACAGGGAATGAGGGAAAGAAAGAAAAGGAAGGAAGGGAAGGGGCAGAGGGAGGTAGCGAAGGTGAAAAGGAAGGAAAAATATGGAGGGATGGAAAGAGGGGTAGAAGGAGATAGAGAAGGAGGGAAGGAAGGAAGGAAACAGAGGGAAGAAAGAAGGAAAGGGGTCAGAAGGAGAGAATGAGGAAAGAAAGGAAGATAAGGTAGAGAGATTGGGAAGCAAGGAAAGAAACAGGGATGGAAGAAGGAAACAAGGTGGGAGGGACATAGGGAGGGAGGGAGGCAAGGAAGGAACAGATGAAGAGACTGGGACAGGGAATGAAGGAAGGAAAACAGAGTTAGGAAGGAAGAAAAGAGGGAAGAAAGGAAACAGGGAGCAAAGGAAGAAAAGAAAATGAAAGAAGAGGAAAGGAAATGGGGCAGAGGGCAAAAGAGGCAGAGAAGGAATAGAAGGAAAGAAGTAAGGAAATAGAGTTAGGAAGGAAGAAAAGAAACAATGAGGGAAGAGGAAAGGAAATAGGGACAGAGGGAGAAAAAGAGGGAGGGAAGAAATAGAGGGAAAGAAACAGAGTTAGGAAGGAAGAAGGGAGGGAAGGAAAGAAACAATGAGGGAAGGGAAGAAAGAAGAAAGGAAATGGGGCAGAGAGAGAGAGAGGAAGGGAAGGAATAGAAAGAAAAGGAAGAAAAATATCAGTCTCTCCCCCATATTTCAGCACACAACCCAACATTTAATCCATTGCATTTGCTAAACAATATTTTATTTTCATATTATTCAGGGTTATGGAAAGGCCTTGACAGCAGCTGGTGGAAGACATCCAGAGAAATCACTCTCCCACCCCCCAAAAAGGATAGGGGACAGAAGGGAGAGTGTGCCACAGTCTGCCTCAGTCTTGTCGGGCTGTGGCCGCCACTTCTCGGTAAAACCGTCCCGCCAAATCTGGCATCTCCTCTTCCATCTGCCGGACAAACTCGTTGCGCTCGGCCTCCGACCAGTTGCGGAACCACTGGTTCCAGAGGCGCATCTGGCACTGGTAGATGGACGGGGGCTTCCCAAATTCCACCCGGAGTCCCGAAAGGCTCTCCAGCAGGGGGAACAGCTTCCAAGGGACGGCCTTGTCCACCAGATCTCGGAGGAAGCATTCCTGTTGGGCGGGAGTCCAGATGGACAGCCAGTGCAGGAGGCAACGCATCTCTTGGGCCGTCACATAGGACAAGGGTAGAGGCTCCGTCATCCTGCAGGGGAGGGCAGAGAAGCAAGGGGGTGGAGGGGAATTTCAACCAGTCCTTGACTTATGACAATATTTCCCTCCCTTCCATCTTTCTTTCCTCCTCCCTTTCCTTCCTTCCGTCTTTCTCTTCTTCTCTTCATCCTTCCAAGCAGGCAGCACTCAAATAGTATCTATTTTAAATTATATATTAATTTCCCTCCCTCCCTTCCATCTCTCCTTTTCTTCCTCCCTCCCTCCTTCCCACTTTCTTCTCTCCTTCCCTCCACTTCCTCCCTCTCCTTCATTGCTTTTTCTTCTTCCCTTCTTCATTCATCCTTCCGAGTGGGCAGCACTCAAGTTGTGTATATATTGAATACCTTTGGAAAACAAAATTAAAGAGCCAATGGAATGAGGAAACGTTGAAAAGGCAGACACCAGAAAAGCTAGATTAGGGAGCAAAAATTTAGGCAAAATCCTATCCTACTTAGATATGTTATAGGACCAGGGTCACAACTACATATCACAGTTAACATTTGTACCGAAAATAAACGGCACACCGCATTTCCCAAAGATTGTTTTTATCCAGGAAATATTATCAAGAGCTTGGAAGATTAAACCAGCTGTGAATTTACAATGTAAAGCACCAACAAACATCCTAAGGATACAATTAGCATAGCTAAATAACCAAAAAGGTTTAAAAATAACATGTAAATTGTATTAAAAGGGCCGCTGCAGCATTTCAGACAGTCTCAACTCTTATTTTCCCGCAGTTAAATAGCTGAACTCTTTCTAACAATTTCTTCCTTCTTGTTCCCCCAAAACAGCATCCTA
Organism: Hydrophis major; assembly: GCA_033807585.1. Lineage (NCBI taxonomy): Eukaryota > Metazoa > Chordata > Lepidosauria > Squamata > Elapidae > Hydrophis > Hydrophis major. Next base: position 4,752,921 of record CM066343.1, read on the forward strand.
TTATAAATATTGCATAAAGCTAAAATTTACACATCCAAAGGGATAGAAAATATTTTCAGAGGAAAGGAAGGAAACAAACTTGTAGGAAATGGCCATGGCAGCCACAAAAGTAAAATTAAAATTCCTTCAGGAGAAAGAAAAACTTTCATAAAGTGTTTTTTAAACTTTGGAACTTTAAGATGAGTAGATTTCAGCTCCCAGAATTAGGAAGGAAGGAAAAAAGGGGGTAAGGAGGGAGAAAAGGAATTAAGGGGAGGAAGAGAAGACAAGAAAGGCTGGGAGAGAAGGAAAGAGAGAAGGAGAAGGGGAAGAAAGGAAAAGAAAGGAAAGCAGGAAAGAGGGAGGTGCACAGAGAAGGAAGAAGGCAAGAAAGGGAAGGAAAAAAGATAGGCAAGGAAGGAATGATGAAGAAAAGAAGGGTTAGAGGAAGAGGGAGAAATGGAGGAAAAAAAGCAAGGGAAGAGAAAGGAAGGCAAGAAAGGGAGGGAAACAAAGAAAGGGAGAGATGGAGGAAAGAAGGGTTAGAAGTCCTTTCTTCCTTCCTCTTTCTCCCCTCCCTCCCTTCTCCCTCTTTCTCTATCTCTTTCCATCCCATTCCTTCAATCCTCCCTCCTTCCCTTCCATTCTTCCTTCCTTTCTCCCTTTCCTTCCTCTTCTTCCTTAATAACTTTCTCCCTCTCCTTCCATCATTCCATCCCTATCCACCTTCCCCCCCTCTTCCGTTCTTCCTTCCCTCCTCCCTTCCTCTCCTTCCTTAATAACTTCCTCCCTCTCTCCTTCCGTCCTTCCTTCCTTTTGTCCCTTTCCTTCCTTCCTCTCCTTCAGTCCTCCCTCTCCTTCCTTCCCTTCTGTTCTTCCTTCTTTCCTTTCTCCCTTCCTCCCTCCTCTTTCCTCCCTCTTCTTAATAACTTTCTCTCTCTCCCTCCCTCCCTCCCTCCCTTCCTTGGCTTTAATGTTGGGAATTAAGCCCACACATCTTAAAAGTTACTACGGTTGGAAAGCCGTTTGAAAGCAACAGGGAAGGCTTTCTTTCAATGGAGCAGCGCAAACGTTGAGTACAAAGACTCCAACAAGCCAGCTTGAACGGAACTCAGCTCGTACAAACCCACAATGTTGGCCAGCCCTGCACAAACCCAGTTTGCACCTGGCTGCTAGCAAAGCAGAATTCCAGGCAGGTAGGGCAGCCACTCCTTCGTCCTGGGTCTCGTCCACTGTCGGAATGCCGCCCGAGACACGTGCCCTAGATTTATTCAGCACGATGGGACTTGTAGTCCACCGTGCAAACGATTGCATCACGCCAAACCCAGCCATGCAGGCGCGGCTTTCGCAATCCCTTTCCTTGCACGGCCGGTCCCTGGAGCCGAAGACAAGCCAGCATTGCCTTTTTCTCACCTGCTTTGGCTCAGATCCAGGTTTTTCCCATCGCTGCGAAAGAAAGTCGGGGCATTTTCGTCTGCTTCGCTTTCGGTAGGAGGAAGAGCCTCGGGCGGATCTGTGGAAGTCGGCGAAGTCATCCGGAAACAGCCGAACACGAACTCAGCCGCCAGGCTTCCGTTCGAAGGCGCTTTCTATGGCGCTGGGCGGAAGTTACCGAGGGTTTCCGTGTCCGCCCCCCTCGGAGGCCGAAGATCTCCGGAAGTTTCCGAATCCTTCTCAAAACTCTTGATTGAGAAGCCTCCTCGAAAGACCCGGAAATGCCCGAGATAGCCCGGAAAGAGTCGCCCGAGCGACAGCGGCCCCTCTGCCCCTCCTTTCGAACGCCGAACGGAAGTCTCCGAAACCAGACGGCGCTTGACGAAGGGCGGCCGGACGTCCACGAGACGTCGCGAGCTCCGGGTCGGAGGTCGCCTCCGAGCGCCGAGGCCGTCTCGGGAACTTCCCGAACGCCCCCGAAGCTCCGGGGAGGGCAGGCAGCAGCGCCACACAAGATGGCGGACGGGGAGGAGGTTACTCTGGACGGGAGGCCGCTTCAGGCGTTGAGAGTCGCCGACCTGAAGGCGGCTTTGGAGCAGCGGGGCCTGCCTAAGAGCGGGCAGAAGAACGCCTTGATTAAGCGGCTCCGTGGGGTAAGGAAAAAAGGCCCGACGGGAAGGGGCCCGGGGGCCCGGGTTGCTTTCGCGCATGCGTAACCAAGACGGGCAGGGTTTTTTTTGGTTTTTTTTTTTTGGCATCTAAGCAACGCGGACCCCTGTCCTTGGGGGTGCCGCCGCTGCTGCACATGCGCGGGGGCAATAACCCACTACTGCCACCAAGCGGAGGGGGTGAGGAAGGGATCCCCGTCGGCTATAGGGAGAAAAAAAAAGAGGGTGGGGGGGAGGAAGTCCTATTGGCGGGAGAAGCCTTGACATCACTTTGGGGTTGCCCCATAGGAATGGGGAGGGGGAATCCCCTTTTAAGTGAGTTGGGGGAAACCCTTGCAGAAGTTTTAACAGCCTGTTGCTGATGGGGGGGGGAAATGAGCACTTCCTGGCCCCACCAGTGGGGGAGAACTATGGGGGCGGCCCCATAGCAGCCTAATCCTCTCCCACCCTTGCCAGTTTTGCAACTTGTCGTTGACCCACATTTTGGGGGTGGGGAGGGTTTCCATTCATTTTCTAAAAGCCCCCTCCAAGCCCCATAAGTTTTCCTAGCAGATGTTCCTGCAATGAGATAGCCAGCAGGGCTCTGCTCTTATCCCTGCCTATTTAATTCAGATTTTAATTCAGGTTCAAAAGTTTTCACCTGGGGTCAGATAGGTACTTGCCCTTACAACGGTTCGCTTAATGACCATTCGGAGCGACAACAATGGCACTGAAAAGAAAGGAGCCTGGGAGCGTTTTCCCACACTTTAAATGACTGTTGCAGTGTTTCCCCTCGACAGTCAGGGCGGGATTGGCAGGTGGGCACTCGACTCGCAGTTGTGGCGATGGCAGGGATTTCCCCCCCCCCTTTTTTTTTTGCCATTTTTGGAAAAGCTAAAAGCCAAAGGGGGGAAATTAGCTTATCAACTCTGTGTGGCCGATTTAAGGACCAGAGCGATTCGCTTAGTAGCAAATGTGGCCAGAAAAGTCATAATAACAGAGCAAAACACGCTGAGCAAATTTCTCTCTTAACAACTTAAATTTTGGGCTCCGTTGTGGTCGTACGTTGAGGATTACCTGTATAGTTGTTGGGGTTTCTTTTTAGGATGAGGAGGGTGGATGGATTCAGATTTAGAATAAAGATCCTGCCTTTGAAGGATTTAGGATTTTGAAACAGTTGTGGGCTGGGGAACAGCTTGCCACCAGAAGTTGTGGATGCTCCAACACTGGAGGTTTTTAAGAAGAGATTGGACAAACTTTTGTCTGAAATGGTATAGGCCTTCCTGCCTGACCAGGGGGCTGGATTAGAAGACCTCTCAGGGTCCCTTCTACCTCTATTCTGATTGATTGATATCTCGATCTGGAACTAAGGAGAAACTTCCTAACAGTGGAATACTTAATCACTGGAATGGCTTGCCACCAGAAGTTGTGGGCGCTCTATGACTGGAGTTTTTTAAGAAGAGACTGCATAGTCACTTGTCTCTGAAATGGTGCAGGGTCTCCTGCCAGAGCAGGGGGTTGGACTAGAAGACCTCCAAGGGTCCCTTCCAGCTCTATTCTGATTGATTGAGCTGGCATGGCTGTGTAGAAGGTGCTTTGTAGCCCAGATCATGCAACAAACTTCATGGCAGGAAGGGCCAAAAAGTGGGGTACATATAGTACTTGACTTACAATAGTGGCCATTTAAAGTTACAGAAAAAAACGGCTTACGACTGTTTTTCACCCTTAAGACTGTTGCAGCATCCCTGTGATCATGGGATCAAAATTCAGGCACTTGGCAACCAGTTCGCATATATGACAGTGGCAGTGTCTTGGGCTCATGGGATTCCCTTTTGCAACCTTCTGATCAACAAAGTTAATGGGGAAGCCAGATTTACTTAAACTGTGTGGCTAGCTTAAGAACGGCAGTGATTCACTTAAATACAGTGCCAAGAAAGGTGATAAAATGGGGCAAAATTCACAGAACAAGGGACTTGCTCAGCAATGGAAATTTGGGCATCAATTGAGGTCATAAGTTGAGGACTACCTCTGATGACGATTTGCAGATGGTGTGGGCCACGCTGTGGCTTTTGAGAGGTTTTTCATTCTTGTTCTTGATGGGTGGAGTTAGAAAGAGGAAAAATGGGTCTCAAAAAAGTTTGTTTGTATGTTACTTTTATTACTTTTACAAAACTCAAGGTGACAAATCTACCCAATACACCTTTCCTCCTCCTGTTTTCCCCACAACAACAACCCTATGAGGTAGATTGGGCTGAGAGATTTTGACCGGCCCAAGATCACCTACGGTAGCTGGTTTTCATGGTTAAGGCGGTACTAGAACTCCCCATCTCCTGTGATTGGCCCAAAGGCACCCAATTGTCTTTCATTCCTGAAATTACCCAATGGTCTTTTTTGTCTAAGGTGGAACTAGAACTCACCATCCCCTGATGATTGGCTCAAAGTCACCCAGCTGGCTTTCATGTCTAAGGAGGGACTAGAACTCTATGTCTCCTGGTGATAGGCCCAAAGTCACTCAGTCAGCTTTCATGGCTAAGGGACTAGAACTCCCTGTCTGCTACTGATTGGCCAAAGTCAACCAATTCTCTTTCATTTCTAAGGTGAGATTAGAACTCTTTGTCTCCTGGTAATTGAAAGTCACCATATTGTCTTTCATGGCTAAGGCGGGACTACGGCTCACCGTCTCCTGTGATTGGTGCAAAGTCACCCATCCAGCCTCATGACTAAGATGGGACTTGAACTCACCATCTCCTGCTTTTTAGCCTGTTAGCGCCTTAACCACTAGTCCCAAATTGGATCAAACCTTGTTACCTCCCTGTTTTATAACCAGTTTTTTTGGCAATGAACTCCTTTTCTTGCCTGGGGCTGTCATTTTCACTCCTCGGAAATAGTACGGCTTGGGATGATCAGTATTAAATATGATAATAATCAAACTTCATGATGGAATTGAACCAGTCAATGTAGCATCCTAGTCAGTGTGGTTTCACACAGATGGTGGCAGAACTGAACTTTGTGCCTAGACAGTTTCTCTCCAAAGGATACTTTTTTGTACAAGAAGTCCTCAACTTATGGCCTCAATGGAGCCCCAAATTTCTGTTGACTAAGTGAGATATTTGTGAAGGGAGTTTGGCCCCCATTTTACAACCTTCCTTGTCACCGTTGTTAAGTGAATTGCTGCAGTTAAGTGAGTCACACAGTTGTTAAGTGAATCTGGCTTCCCTCATTGACTTTGCTTGTCAGGAGGTCGCAAAATCTGATCACCTGACCCTGGGACATTGTGACTGTCATAAATATGAGTCAGTGGCCAAGCGTCACATTTTGATCACCTGATCATGGTGTAGCTGCGTTGTAACTTTCGTCACTAAAGAACTGTTAATAAATCAAGGACTACCTATGTTAGGGTGGGATTTGAATGCAGAACTTAAAATATTTGGTGCCTTATTTGTGAATCATTGACTGCTTATAATGCAATTCTGAAAATATTAAAGTTGTGTTCTAGGGGGATTGTGCTCAGTTTTAATTCATTTTTAATCTTTTGGAAGTAAACTGATTTGGACCCTAAGGCAGCATAGTACAGTGGTTAAAGCCTGCACTGAGGCAGGTGACTCTGATTCGGTTCATAACTCACCCAGGGGCCAAATAAATATATTTTCCTTAGCATTTCCTGCCCCACAACATTGTTGGAAAATAAAATGACCCAGGAAGGGCTACATGCTTTAGCCTAAGAACTCTTGGAGAAATAAATAGAAAGATTAAGAAATAAGTACAAGTGGTCCTCGACTTAAGACCACCATTGAGCCCAAAGTTTCTGCTGTTGAGACATTTGTTAAGTGAGTTTTGCCCCATATTACGATCTTGCTTGCCACGATGGTTAAGTGAATCACGGCATTTGTTAAGTTAGTCATATAGTTGATAATTTGGTTTTCCCATTGATTTTTTTGCTCATTGGAAAGTCTCAAAAATTTGATCCTGTGACCCCGGGACACTCTGTCATAAATACGAGTCAGTTTCCAAGTGTAAGAATTTTGATCATATAATCGAGGGGGTGTTGCAAATGTCGTAAGTTTGAAAACGGTCACAAGTCCTTTTCTTTTGTTCAGTGCCATTGTAACTTTGGAGCAGTCACTAAATGAACTGTTTTAAATCGAGGACTCCCTGACTGTTTTTGCTTGGAGGAATTCAGGTGGATCAGGGAAGGTGGAACTCTGTCTCAAAGTTTTTAGCACAGCTGCTCTTTTGCCTTCAATTGGAGAAAACCCAGCTTAATTTAAATCATGATTTATCAGGTGTTATCCTGTTTTCCCGAAAATACGACCTACCCTGAAAGTACGTCCTAGCTTCATTTTTACATGTGCGCCCAATATAAGCCCTACCTGCAAAATAAGCCCTAATTAAGATTCCACCCAAAAATTAAGCTAGGGTGAGGATGGGATGGTGGTGGAGATGCCCTACTACTTATCTTTGGACATTGTAGCCAGGCCTCACACACACCCTGATACCTGCCTTGCCTGCCCATTTCTTCTGCAGCCAGCAAGGCCGGCAAGGCTTTCCTGAAGGCCTCTGGAGCTAATAACAAAGCTCTGTTATCGGCTGCAAAGGCCTTCAGGAAAACCTTGCTGGCTGCAGAAGAAGAAGCTCCTGAAGGCCTCTGATAACAGTGAAAAGGAAGTCGGAGGTGATGGATGCAAGTGAGGTTAGTCAGTGGATGACACCCCTGAAAATAAGGCCTGGTGCCTTTTTGGGTGGCAAAAAATAATATAAGACAGGGTCTTATTTTGGGGGGAACACGTTAGGCCTTGAAGTGCTTGGTGGGTCATGAAAAAAAGGTGCAGTGTATCCACAAGACAACAAACAGCCCCACATCTCCCAGCGAGAAGTTAGATTTTGTAGACAGGTAGTCCTCAACTTACGATTTAGTGAACTTTCGTAGTTACAACGGTGCTGAAAAAAATGGATTTAGGGGGATTTTTCACCCTTAGGACTTTGGCAGCATCCGATGACCACAGGATCAAAATTCAAACACTTGGCAACCAGCCTATAATTATGGCAGTTGCAGTGTTCAAGGGTCATGACATTTTTTTTTACAACCTTCTGGCAAGCCAAGCCAACAGGGAAGCCAGATTTCTCACTTAACAATTGTAAACTGCAGCAATTCCCCTGAGCAATTGTGGCAAGAGAGATCAAAAAACAGGATGAAGCTCACTCAACAGTTACTGTCTTGCTCAGTCATAGAAATTTGTGTGTGTTGGGGGGTCAACTGTGGTCGTAAGTCGAGGATTCCCTGTATGCAATTCGACTGAGAATTATTTTGGACAGGGGTGTTTAGCTACATTTGTGGCCAATAGGGCAAATCTAATTTCAGGTGTGCAGATGGGAAACTTGTAAAAGCATCTGAATTTTTCATCTCTCATAACTGTGAAAAACAAGTCTCTTCTTTCAGCACCATTGTAACTTTGAACAGTCACTAAATGAACCATTGTAAGTCGACTGCCTGTACTCTCTGTGGTTCCATGGCGTTTTTCATATTCCAATGCTGCTGATATTCAGCCAAGGAAGGGTATTAAATATTTTGAAAGCAATGACAATGTACAGAAATCGTAGCCATTCAAAAAATGTTCCAAATCCGATTTTACTGCATTTTTCTACAGCTTTGCTCCACAATCTTTTATCCTCACAAAAATGCTCTTAAGTTAGGTACATGAAGGATAGGTATGCTTGAGGATTATCTAATGAGCTTGCAGACTGGGAAAAAAATATGGATCTTTCAATTTCTCTTTTAACCCTTTGCTCTTTTAGTCTGGTTGAAGCCACAGGATATGGTGTAGCCTGGTTTATTTGATATTGGCCTGTGTCTTTTGTTGTTTTGGTATCAATAACCAATGGCGTAAGCAAGCATCTGAACCCATTAAATGTGTCCCTGCTTTGAACAATTCACCAAAAAGTTAATAAGAGTTGAAATTCTAAGAAGGGCAAGAGATGATGGATAGCTGTAGAATATTTTTTTAACATGGTGGTTATTTTATGAAGTGTTAGAAAAAAGTAGAAAATAGAAATTGGGAAAATAGCGATGAGTTGTCCTGCAGTGACTTGGCCAAGGTGAATTAGTTGTGGTGAATTGGTTGTGGTGAGTTGTCCTGCAGTGACTTGGCCGTGATGAGTTAGTCATGGTGAGTTGTCCTGCAGTGAGTTGTCTGTGGTGAATTGGTTGTGGTGAATTGGCCATGGAGAATTGGTTGTGGTGAGTTGTCCTGCAGTGAGTTGGCCGAGGTAAATTGGTTGTGGTGAATTGGCCATGGTGAGTTGGTTGTAGTGAGTTGTCCTGCAGTGACTTGGCCGAGGTGAATTAGTTGTGGTGAATTGACCATGGTGAATTGGTTGTGGTGAGTTGTCCTGCAGTGACTTGGCCATGATGAGTTAGTCATGGTGAATTGTCCTGCAGCGAGTTGTCTGTGGTGAATTGGTTGTGGTGAATTGGCCATGGAGAATTGGTTGTGGTGAGTTGGCCGAGGTGAATTGGTTGTTGTGAATTGGCCATGGAGAATTGGTTGTGGTGAGTTGTCCTGCAGTGAGTTGGCCGAGGTGAATTGGTTGTTGTGAATTGGCCATAGGAGAATAGGTTGTGGTGAGTTGTCCTGCAGTGAGTTGGCCGAGGTAAATTGGTTGTGGTGAATTGGCCATGGTGAGTTGGTTGTAGTGAGTTGTCCTGCAGTGACTTGGCCGAGGTGAATTAGTTGTGGTGAATTGACCATGGTGAATTGGTTGTGGTGAGTTGTCCTGCAGTGACTTGGCCATGATGAGTTAGTCATGGTGAATTGTCCTGCAGCGAGTTGTCTGTGGTGACTTGGTTGTGGTGAATTGGCCATGGAGAATTGGTTGTGGTGAGTTGGCCGAGGTGAATTGGTTGTTGTAAATTGGCCATGGAGAATTGGTTGTGGTGAGTTGTCCTGCAGTGAGTTGGCCGAGGTGAATTGGTTGTTGTGAATTGGCCATAGGAGAATAGGTTGTGGTGAGTTGTCCTGCAGTGAGTTGGCTGAGGTGAATTGGTTGTGGTGAATTGGCCATAGGAGAGTAGGTTGTGGTGAGTTGTCCTGCAGTGACTTGGCTGAGGTGAATTGGTTGTGGTGAATTGGCCATAGGAGAGTAGGTTGTGGTGAGTTGTCCTGCAGAGAGTTGGCTGTGGGAAGTTGGCCACGGTGAATTGTCTTGCGGCAAGTTGGCTGTGATGAGTTGGTTATGGTGAATTGGCCATGGAGAATTGGTTGTGGCGAGTTGTCCTGCAGTGAGTTGGCCGAGGTGAATTGGTTGTTGTGAATTGGCCATGGAGAATTGGTTGTGGTGAGTTGTCCTGCAGTGAGTTGGCCGAGGTGAATTGGTTGTGGTGAATTGGCCATGGTGAGTTGGTTGTGGTGAGTTGTCTTGCAGTGACTTGGCCGAGGTGAATTTGTTGTGGTGAATTGGCCATGGTGAGTTGGTTGTGGTGAGTTTTCCTGCAGTGAGTTGGCCGAGGTGAATTGGTTGTGGTGAATTGGCCATAGGAGAGTAGGTTGTGGTGAGTTGTCCTGCAGAGAGTTGGCTGTGGGAAGTTGTCCATGGTGAATTGTCTTGCGGCAAGTTGGCTGTGATGAGTTGGTTATGGTGAATTGGCCATGGAGAATTGGTTGTGGCGAGTTGTCCTGCAGTGAGTCGTCCGTGGTGAGTTGTCCTGCAGTGAGTCATCCATGGTTAGTTGTCCTGGAGTGAGTTGTCCTATAGCAAGTTGGCTGTGGTGAGTTGGTTGTGGTGAATTGGTCTTGGCAAGTTGTCCTGCAGAGAGTTGGCTGTGGTGAGCTGGTCATGGCAAGATGGCCATGGTGATCCAGTCCATTCTGTCAGTGGCTTTGCCATGGAGCTTCCCTCTTAAGACCACAAGTGAAAAGTTTAGATCAAGATCGGTTGTGTGAAAGATGGAGGGATGGGATATACCCGATTTCTCCCAAACAGAATCGGTTCTGATCAAGTTTATGTCTTCAAATTTGGTTTGCTAGTTCTTGCCCTCCAACAGTTCATTTAGTGACCATTCAAAGTTAAATGGCACTGAAAAAAGGGACTTCTGATCATTTTTCACACTTATGTTGCAACATCCCTACAGTCACATGGTCACATTGGCAACTGACTCATGACGGTTGCAATGTCCTGAGGTCATGCAATTCCCTTTTGCGACTTTCTGACAAGCAAAGTCAGTGGGGAGGGAAAGCCAGATTCACTTAACAACCGCGTTACTTAACAGCTGTGGTTTCACTTAATCATTTCATTGTATGCATACTGTGTATATACATACAATGACAATAAAAAATTCAATTCAGTTGTCAACTGCAGTGAGAAAGGTTCTAAAATGGGGCAAAAATTCACTCGACAAATGTCTCGCTCAGCAACAGGAATTTCGGGCTCCATTCTGGTTGTAAGGCGAGGAGTACCTGTATAGGACGAGGTGATGAAATATTAGCAGAAATAAATAAACAAAGCAGAAACTTTGGAGTGCCCGTTCCTGGTTGGCAGAGGAACCCGGTAGATCATATTAAAAAAAAAAAAGAGTAATTCTCAGATCAGGTAACCTGGAGTGAAGCAATCAGAGTTTTACTAAAGAGGCCGATTCAGTGAGCTCCTCACTGCGAATTGAATGGAGATTAAAAGGAGATGTTTGTTTGATGATGGTTCTGCCTTGAGGGCTGAGAATTGCACGGCTAATGTCACTCTGCCTTCTAATGCAGGGGTCAGCCGGCAGGCCAGATTTCGCCTGCGGGATGCTTAGTTCTGGCCTGCAGGATTGCCCTGGGAACAGCAAAGGACTGGCCCTCCCAAGGTATGTTTTCACTGGCAGAGGGTTGCAGGAGGCCGGAGCAGCTGAAAACTGACCTTGGGAGACCATTGTCTCTGGCAGAGCACTAAGGCCACCACAGGTGTTCCCCCCCCCCGATATGAGTGATGTCAAGCTGGTCACACCCTCCCACCTGAGGTCAAACACAGCCCCCGATGTGGCCCTCAATGAAATCGAGTTTGACACCCCTGTCCGAGTGGGTCAAGAGATGGGAGGCCTTGCTTGATAAGCTTCAGGGTAGGTTTCCCAACAACAGTGCAGAGTAGAGCAACTAAGATGACTCAGGGCCTGGAGACTTAAATATGCGAATGGTTTCAGGATTTGGGTTTGGCCAGTCTTGAGAAAAGAAGGACTTAGAGGGAGACATGATAGCAGTATTTCAGGATTTGAGGGGCTGCCCCAAAGAAGAAGGGGGGGTCCACTTACTTTCCAAAGCACCAGAAGGCAAGACGAGAAACAATGGTTGGAAACTAATCAAAGAGAGAAGCAACCTGGAATTGAGGAGAAACTTCGTAGAAGTGATAAACAATTAACCAGTGGAACAGCTTGCCACCAGAAGTGGGCACGCCAACACTAGAGGTTTTTAAGAAGAGATTGGACAGTCGGTTGTCTGGAATGATGCAGGGTCTCCTGCTTGAGCGTGCGATGGGGGGTGGGGGGGTTTGGATTAGAAGACCTCCAACTTTATTGCATAAGGAATTCTGTAAGTGGAAAATGAGTTCAGGATTTAGAGACCGTCTTTAATCTCATCTCCTCTTTCGTTTGTAGGCCCTGATGCTCGAAAACCTCCAGAAGCATTCAACCCCACATACCACCTTCCAGCCCAATTCCCAGGTAAGATGTGCGAGCCCATCCTTTGTCTGTGGTTTACCTACTTCCCTTTTTTTGTCCCTCTCTTTTCTTTTCCAGTTGACATGGAAATTAATTCTAGGCCTCCTTGTGGTCCCAAATAGAAGATTTAATTACCAGTTATCTCCCTCCTTCTGTGGCTCCCACGCCTGAGTAGTGTGTCAGACCTTACTCTAGATCTGTTCTCCAAATTTGGCAACTGTAGGACTTACGGAATTCAACTCCCATAATTCACAGCATGGCTGGCTGAGGAATTTTGGGAGCCAAAGTACACAAGTCTGAAAAGTTTCCAGGTTTGGAGATCGCTGCTCCAGGTCGGTATTTCCCAACCGTAATCATTTTTTTTAAGATGTGTGGGGTCCTTGGCGTTCTCTGAGCTTGGTTGCTTTCTTGCAGACGTTTCATGACCCAACTAGGTAACATCATCAGTGCTAGAAGGGAGTGGAGTTTGGGGAGAGGGGGGAGGGAAGGAGGATGACTGTCGGGTTCTTGGTGCTCTTTGAGCTTAGTTGCTTTCTTGCAGATGTTTCATTTCCTGGCTAGATTACATCAGTGGTAGAAGAGAGTGGAGATTGCTCTGTTTATATGCAAGTCGCTTAACACTAGACCAACGATCCAGAAGTAAACAATACCCCAATAAAGGAACTACTGTGCACTTGAGAGAAACAAGTTAACGGGAAGCAGCCCAACCAATAAACCACCAAGAACATTCCCAGCAACGCTTAGGGGGTAAGCCACTACATAAACAAGAAGTAAACCCTACTTCCTTCTAGGACTGAAAATATTACCTAGTTGGGTTATGAAATGTCTGTAAGAAAACAGCCAAGCTCAAGAGATCCTCTTCCTCCTCTTGTCTGTTGAAGAGACAAGAGGCAAGACTGCTAGGACAAGCCATTAATATATAAATGATAAGATTACCTGGTTGGGTCATGAAACGTCTGCAAGAAATTAACCAAGCATAGAGCACCAAGAACTACTCTCCTCCTCCTCCTCCTCCTCCTCCTCCTCCTCCTCCTCCTCCTCCTCCTCCTCCTCCTCCTCCTCCTCCTCCTCCTGCCATTTCACAAAACTTCCCCCTTTCTAGCACTAATTATGTTCCCTAGTTGGGTCATGAAACTTCTGCAACCACCAATCTCAAAGCGCACCAAGGATTCCCCCCTCCTCTTCCTCCCCCCCTCCTCTCAAGCCCCCCTCCCTTCTTGCACTGATACTGTCACTTAGTTTGGGAATGAAAGGTCAAGAAAACCAATCTCATAGAGAGCACCAAGGATCGCACACCCCTCTTCCTCCTCCTCCACCTCCTTCAGCACTGATGATGTTACCTAGTTGGGTCGAGAAAACATCAAACTCAGAGAACACCAAGGGACTCCACAGTCGTCGTCCTCCTCCTCAAGCCCCACTCCCTTCTTGCCCTGATAGTTTGGTCTTGCAAGAAAACCACCAGGCTCAGAGCACCAAGTATCCCTCAGGTCAACCCTGATCACAATTATTCTCTTCTATTGGCGCGGTGGCTTAGTGGTTAAGACGCTCAGCTTGTCAATCAGAAAATTAGGTGACCGTTCAAATCCCTAGTGCCACGTAATGGAGTGAGCTTCCGTTCCTTGTCCCAGCTTCTGCCAACCTAGCACTTCAAAAGCACGTAAAAAAAGGCAAGTAGAAAAATAGGGACCACTTTTGGTGGGAAGGGAACAGCGTTCTGTGCGCCTTCAGCATTTAGTCATGCTGGCCACATGACCACGGAGATGTCTTCAGACAGCGCTGGCTCTTGGGCTTTGTAACGGAGATGAGTACACTGCCCCCTAGAGCCAGAAATGACTAATACATACTGTATGTGCAAGGAGGGGAACCTTTAACTTTATTGGCATTTTTAAAAACGCATAGACTTCAACTCACCAGATATTCCGGGAGTTGATGTCCGCTCATCTTAAAAATGTTTTTAAGGTCGAGCAAAGAATCCTAAGGGTTGGATCAAAGGCAGGGTGTTCTCCTGAACCTTGTTTTGTCTCCCGCGTCCAACCAGATTGGAGAGGAGATGAGCCAGAACACCATCATCAAGCAATACCTGGAAAAACAGCAGGAGCTGCTGAGGCAGCGTCTGGAACGGGAAGCTCGGGAAGCCGCTGACTTAGAAAGTAAGTGGAGTTTGCCCCCATGTCCTCCCTCCCCTCCTTCTCTTAAGCCATAATTCATGGGGAGAAACCCAGCTTGTTTTTGAACCAAACGCATCTTCAAGCTTCTTCTTGCTTCAATCTTCCTTCTGAGCTCCATCCAATCAAGAAGAAATCTCTTCAGCAGCTGAACATGCAAAAATTGCCTTGCAATAAAACAGACGTTGTATACCATCCATCGATCGATCGATCAATTGATTTGTATCTCACCTTTATTATTTTTACAAATAAGGCAGCCAACATATCCAACACACCTTCCTCCTTCCTTTTTCCTCACAACAACAACCCTGTGAGGTGGGTTGGGCTGCGAGAGAGGGACAGGCCCAAAGACACCCAGCTGGTTTTGTTGCTTAAAGCAGGACTCTCAAGTCACCCAGCCAGCTTTCATTCCAAGGCAGGACTAGAACTTGATCTCTTGACAATTGGTCCAGTTACCCAGCTGATTCTGATGCCTAAGGCGAGACTAGAACTCCCACTCCCCTGGTGATTGGGTCAAAGTCACCTAGTTGGTTTCTATGCCTAAGGTGAGACTAGAACTCCAACTCTTCTGGAGATTGGATCAAAATCACCCAGTTGGCTACTATGCCTAAGGCGGGACTAGAACTCCCACTCTTCTGGAGATTGGGTCAAAGTGACCAAGTTGGTTCAATGCCTAAGGCGGGACTAGAACTCCCACTCCCCTGGCGATTGGGTCAAAGTCACCCAGTTGGCTTCTATGCCTAAGGCGGGACTAGAACTCCCACTCTTCTGGAGATTGGGTTAAAGTCACCCAGTTGGCGTCCATGCCTAAGGCGAGACTAGAACTCCCACTCTTCTGGTGATTGGCTCAGTCACCCAGTTGGCTTCCATGCCTAAATCGGGACTAGAACTCCCACTCCCATGGTGATTGGGTCAAAGTAACCCAGTTGGCTTCAATGCCTAAGACAGGACTAGAACTCCCACGCTTCTGGTGATTGGGTCAAAGTCACCCAGTTGGCTTCCATGCTTAAGGCAGGACTAGAACTCCCACTCTTCTGGTGAGTGGGTCAAAGTCACCCAGTTGGCTTCTATGCCTAAGGCGGGACTAGAACTCCCACCCTTCTGGAGATTGTGTCAAAGTCACCCAGTTGGCTTCCATGCCTAAGGTGAGATTAGAACTCCCACACCCCTGGTGATTGAGTCAAAGTCACCCAATTGACTTCTATGCCTAAGGTGGGACTAGAACTCCCACTTCCCTGGTGATTGGATCAAAGTCACCCAGTTGGCTTCTATGCCTAAGGTGAGACTAGAACTCCCATTCTTCTGGAGATTGGGTTAAAGTCACCCAGTTGGCTTCCATGCCTAAGGCGAGACTAGAATTCCCATTCTTCTGGAGATTGGGTCAAAGTCACCCAGTTGGTTTCCATGCCTAAGGCAGGACTAGAACTCCCACTCTTCTGGTGAGTGGGTCAAAATCACCCAGTTGGCTTCTATGCCTAACGCGAGACAAGAACTCCAAATCTTCTGGAGATTGGGTCAAAGTCACCCAGTTGGCTTCTATGCCTAAGGTGGGACTAGAACTCCCATTCTTCTGGAGATTGGATCAAAGTCACCCAGTTGGCTTCCATGCCTAAGGTGGGACTAGAACTCCCACTCTTCTGGAGATTAGATCAAAGTCATCCAGTTGGCTTCCAGGCCTAAGGCGGGACTAGAACACCCACTTCCCTGGTGATTGGATCAAAGTCACCCAGTTGGCTTCCATGCCTAAGGCGAGACTAGAACTCCCACTCTTCTGGAGATTAGATCAAAGTCATCCAGTTGGCTTCCAGGCCTAAGGCAGGACTAGAACTCCCACTTCCCTGGTGATTGGGTCAAAGTCACCCAGTTGGCTTCCATGCCTAAGGCGAGATTAGAACTCCCACACCCCTGGTGATTGAGTCAAAGTCACCCAGTTGGCTTCTATGCCTAAGGTGGGACTAGAACTCCCACTTCCCTGGTGATTGGGTCAAAGTCACCCAGTTGGCTTCTATGCCTAAGGTGGGACTAGAACTCCCATTCTTCTGGAGATTGGGTCAAAGTCACCCAGTTGGCTTCCATGCCTAAGGCGAGACTAGAATTCCCACTCTTCTGGGGATTGGGTTGAAGTTACCTAGTTGGCTTCCATGCCTAAAGCGGGCCTAGAACTCCCACTTCCCTGTTGATTGGGTCAAAGTCACCCAGTTGGCTTCAATGCCTAAGGCGGGAATAGAACTCCCACGCTTCTGGTGATTGGGTCAAAGTCACCCAGTTGGCTTCCATGCCTAAGGTGGGACTAGAACTCCCATTCTTCTGGAGATTGGGTCAAAATCACCCAGTTGGCTTCTATGCCTAAGGCGGGACTAGAACCCCCACTCTCCTGATGATTGGGTCAAAGTCACCCAGTTGGCTTCTATGCCTAAGGCGGGACTAGAACTCCCACTCTTCTGGTGAGTGGGTCAAAATCACCCAGTTGGCTTCTATGCCTAAGGCGAGACTAGAACTCCAACTCTTCTGGAGATTGGGTCAAAGTCACCCAGTTGGCTTCAATGCCTAAGGTGGGACTAGAACTCCCATGCTTCTGGTGATTGGGTCAAAGTCACCCAGTTGGCTTCTATGCCTAAGGCGGGACTGGAACTCCCACTCTTCTGGAGATTGGGTCAAAGTGACCCAGTTGGTTCAATGCCTAAGGCAGGACTAGAACTCCCACTCCCCTGTTGATTGGGTCAAAATCACCCAGTTGGCTTCAATGTCTAAGGCGGGACTAGAACTCCCACGCTTCTGGAGATTGGGTCAAAGTCACCCAGTTGGCTTCTATGCCTAAGGCGGGACTGGAACTCCCACTCTTCTGGAGATTGGGTCAAAGTGACCCAGTTGGTTCAATGCCTAAGGCAGGACTAGAACTCCCACTCCCCTGTTGATTGGGTCAAAATCACCCAGTTGGCTTCAATGTCTAAGGCGGGACTAGAACTCCCACGCTTCTGGAGATTGGGTCAAAGTCACCCAGTTGGCTTCCATGCCTAAGGCGGGACTAGAACTCCCACGCTTCTGGAGATTGGGTCAAAGTCACCCAGTTGGCTTCTAGGCCTAATGCGAGACTAGAACTCCAAATCTTCTGGAGATTGGGTCAAAGTCACCCAGTTGGCTTCTCTGCCTAAGGTGGGACTAGAACTCCCACTCTTCTGGAGATTGGATCAAAGTCACCCAGTTGGCTTCCATGCCTAAGGTGGGACTAGAACTCCCACTCTTCTGGAGATTGTGTCAAAATCACCCAGTTGGCTTCCATGCCTAAGGCGGGACTAGAACTCCCACTCTTCTGGAGATTAGGTCAAAGTCATCCAGTTGGCTTCCATGCCTAAGGCGAGACTAGATCTCTCACTCTTCTGGAGATTGGGTCAAAGTTACCCAGTTGGCTTCCTTGCCTAAGGCGGGACTAGAACTCCCACTCTTCTGGTGAGTGGGTCAAAGTCACCCAGTTGGCTTCCATGCCTAAGGCGGGACTAGAACTCCCACTCTTCTGGAGATTTGGTCAAAGTTACCCAGTTGGCTTCCATGCCTAAGGCGGGACTAGAACTCCCACTCTTCTGGAGATTTGGTCAAAGTTACCCAGTTGGCTTCCATGCCTAAGGCGGGACTAGAACTCCCACTCTTCTGGTGAGTGGGTCAAAGTCACCCAGTTGGCTTCCATGCCTAAGGCGGGACTAGAACTCCCACTCTTCTGGAGATTTGGTCAAAGTTACCCAGTTGGCTTCCATGCCTAAGGTGGGACTAGAACTCCCACTCTTCTGGAGATTGTGTCAAAATCACCCAGTTGGCTTCTATGCCTAAGGCAGGACTAGAACTCCCACTCTCCTGGAGATTGGGTCAAAGTCACCCAGTCGGCTTTCATGCTTAAGGCGGGACTAGAACACCCACTTCCCTGGTGATTGGATCAAAGTCACCCAGTTGGCTTCCATGCCTAAGGCGGGACTAGAACTCCCACTCTTCTGGTGAGTGGGTCAAAGTCACCCAGTTGGCTTCCATGCTTAAGGCGGGACTAGAACTCCCACTCTTCTGGAGATTTGGTCAAAGTTACCCAGTTGGCTTCCATGCCTAAGGTGGGACTAGAACTCCCATTCTTCTGGTGATTGGGTCAAAGTCACCCAGTTGGCTTCCATGCCTAAGGTGGGACTAGAACTACCACTCTTCTGGAGATTGTGTCAAAATCACCCAGTTGGCTTCTATGCCGAAGGCAGGACTAGAACTCCCACTCTCCTGGAGATTGGGTCAAAGTCACCCAGTTGGCTTTCATGCCTAAGGTGGGACTAGAACTCCCATTTCCCTGGTGATTGGATCAAAGTCACCCAGTTGGCTTCCAAGCTTAAGGCGGGACTAGAACACCCACTTCCCTGGTGAATGGATCAAAGTCACCCAGTTGGCTTCCATGCCTAAGGCGGGACTAGAACTCCCACTCTTCTGGAGATTTGGTCAAAGTTACCCAGTTGGCTTCAATGCCTAAGGTGAGACTAGAACTCCCATTCTTCTGGAGATTGGGTCAAAGTCACCCAGTTGGCTTCTATGCCTAAGGCGGGACTAGAACTCCCACTTCCCTGGAAATTGGGTCAAAGTCTCCCAGTTGGCTTCCATGCTTAAGGCGAGACTAGAACTCCCACTTCCCTGGTGATTGGATCAAAGTCACCCAGTTGGCTTCCATGCCTAAGGCGGGACTAGAACTCCCACTCTTCTGGAGATTTGTTCAAAGTTACCCAGTTGGCTTCCATGCCTAAGGTGAGACTAGAACTCCCACTTCCCTGGAGATTGGGTCAAAGTCACCCAGTTGGCTTCCATGCTTAAGGCGAGACTAGAACTCCCACTTCCCTGGTGATTGGATCAAAGTCACCCAGTTGGCTTCCATGCCTAAGGCGGGACTAGAACACCCACTTCCCTGGTGATTGGATCAAAGTACCCAGTTGGCTTCCATGCTTAAGGCGGGACTAGAACTCCCACTTCCCTGGTGATCGGATCAAAGTCACCCAGTTGGCTTCCATGCCTAAGGCGGGACTAGAACACCCACTTCCCTGGTGATTGGATCAAAGTACCCAGTTGGCTTCTATGCCTAAGGCGAGACTAGAACTCCCACTCTACTGGTGAGTGGGTCAAAATCACCCAGTTGGCTTCCATGCCTAAGGCGGGACTTGAACTCCCACTCTTCTGGTGAGTGGGTCAAAATCACCCAGTTGGCTTCTATGCCTAAGGTGAGATTAGAACTCCAACTCTTCTGGAGATTGGATCAAAGTCACCCATTTGGCTTCTCTGTCTAAGGCAGGACTAGAACTCCCATTCTTCTGGAGTTTGGATCAAAGTCACCCATTTGGCTTCTATGCCTAAGGTGGGACTAGAACTCGCACTCTTCTGGAGATTGGATCAAAGTCACCCATTTGGCTTCTATGCCTAAGGTGGGACTAGAACTCCCACTCTTCTGGAGATTGGGTCAAAGTCACCCAGTTGGCTTCTATGCCTAAGGCGGGACTAGAACTCCCACTCTTCTGGAGATTGGATCAAAGTCACCCATTTGGCTTCTATGCCTAAGGTGGGACTAGAACTCCCATTCTTCTGGAGATTGGGTCAAAATCACCCAGTTGGCTTCTATGCCTAAGGCGGGACTAGAACTGCCATTCTTCTGGAGATTGGGTCAAAGTCACCCAGTTGGCTTCTATGCCTAAGGCAGGACTAGAACTCCCACTCTTCTGCTGTGTGGGTCAAAATCACCCAGTTGGCTTCTATGCCTAAGGTGGGACTAGAACTCCCATTCTTCTGGAGATTGGATCAAAGTCACCCAGTTGGCTTCTATGCCTAAGGCAGGACTAGAACACCCACTTCCCTGGTGATTGGATCAAAGTCACCCAGTTGGCTTCTATGCCTAAGGTGGGACTAGAACTCCCACTCTACTGGTGATTGGGTCAAAGTCACCCAGTTGGCTTCCATGCCTAAGGCGGGACTAGGACTCCCACTCTTCTGGTGAGTGGGTCAAAATCACCCAGTTGGCTTCTATGCCTTAGGCGAGATTAGAAGTCCCACTTCCCTGGAGATTGGGTCAAAGTCACCCAGTTGGCTTCTATGCCTAAGGTGGGACTAGAACTCCCACTCTTCTGGAGATTGGATCAAAGTCATCCAGTTGGCTTCCATGCCTAAGGTGAGACTAGAACTCCCATTTCCCTGGTGATTGGATCAAAGTCACCCAGTTGGCTTCCATGCTTAAGGCGGGACTAGAACACCCACTTCCCTGGTGATTGGGTCAAAGTTACCCAGTTGTCTTCTATGCCTAAGGCGAGACTAGAACTCTCACTCTTCTGGTGATTGGGTCAAAGTCACCCAGTTGGCTTTCATGCCTAAGGTGGGACTAGAACTCCCACTCCCTTGGTGATTGGGTCAAAGTCAGCTTTCACAACAAGGTGGGTCTAGAACCCAAAGTCTCTTGATGATTGGCCAGCTAGCTTTCATGCCTAAAGAAAAACGAGAATTTATAACCTCCTGCTTTCTAGCCCAGTGCCTTAACCACTAGACCAAACTGGCTTTTCGTTTTTCTTTTCTTTTTCTTTGTCTTGTCTTGCCTTTTTTCTCTCTTTTCTGTTTTCTTTTGTTTCCTTTCGCCTTCCCTTCCCTCCTTCCCTTCCTTTTCTTTCCTTTCCTTTTTGTCAGATTGTGCTAAGGGAGGGGACTGACCAAAAGGCACTGTGAAAGTTTCTGTGGCTAAGAGACCTTGGATCTCCCCAGTGCTAGTACAATACCTTCACCACTACCTATACCTTGTCCTCGATTTAATAATCATTCCTTTAGCATTCCATTCAAAACCATTCCAAGTGAAAAAATGGTCTTCACACTTCCAACCCTTATAGCATCCCCAGGATCATGGGATAAAAATCCAGGCAGATGGCACTTGGTGTTTATGACTGTTGCAGCACCCCGCCGTCCTCTGAGCACCATTTATGACCTTCCCAGTCGACTCCCAATAAGCAAAGTCAACTGGGGAGGGGGGGGGGAAGCAAAATGTTCCCCTTAATGACTGTGTGGTCCACTTGGTTAACAGCCATGGCAAGAAAGGTTGTAAAATGGGACACGACTCACTTGACAAAACATTCTGGCTTAGAAGCAGACATGCTGTTCTCAACTGGCGTCGTAAGCCAAGGACCGCCTGCCCTAATTCTTCCTTAGAGAGCCCGAAGGATAACGTTCTCACTAGTTGCAAATCCTGTGTTAGCATTAAAACAGCTGATGAAAATTATCCTTAAGCTGAGAGATTATTTATTAAGAAAATGTATGTGAGCACCCAACTCTCTCCGACTCCAGCTTCTCCTTTTGTCTATGTATTCAAAATAGATAGTGATTAACATTTATATGTGTGGGTCTAGTAATAAAATATGTATATATGTTAATGTCTATGTATATGTGTATATACGTCTCTCTCTCTGTCTCCCTTTCTCTCTGCACCCCCCTATCATCTCGTCTCTCTTTCTCTCTCCTTCTTCCTCTCTGTCTATTTCTCTCTTTCTCTCTATCTCTATCTCCCTCTCTGTCTGTCTGTCTGTCTGTCTCTCTCTCTCCCTTTCTCTCTGCCCCCCATCTCTCTCTCTCTCCTTTTCTCCCTCTGTCTATTTCTCTCTCTCTGTCTCTCTCTCTCTCTGTCTCCTTTCCTCTCTGCCCCCCTCTCTCTCGTCTCATCTCTCTCTTTCTTCTTCCTCTCTGTCTATTTTTCTCTCTGTGTCAATCTCTATCTCCCTCTCTATCTGTCTCTTTCTCTCTCTCTCTTCCTTTCTCTCTGCCCCCCCTCTCGTCTCGTCTCTCTCCCTCTTCCTCTCTGTCTATTTCTCTCTCTCTCTCTCTCTCTCTTTCTCTCTCTCTCTCCCTCTCTGTCTCTCTCTCTCTCTGTCTCTTTCTCTCTCTGTGTGTCTCTGTCTATATATGTATGTATGTATAGCATGTTTACACGGGTAATCCTCTACTTACAACCACAACCGAGGCCGAAATTTCTGTTGTTAAATGAGAAATTTGTTAAGTGAGTTTTGCCCCATTTTGCCACCGTTGTTAAAGTGAATCATTGCAGTCAATAAGTTTGTAATCTGGTCAAGTGAACCTGGATTCCCTGTTGACTTTGGTTGTCACAAACGGGCATTGACATGATCTCGGGACACAGTAACGTGTTATAAGTCTGAATCTGTTGACAAGCATCTGAATTTTGATCATGCAATGGTGGGGATGCTGCAAAGCTTGGTAACTCTGAAAAACGGTTCTAAGTGACATTTTTTTCCAGTGTCATGGTAACTTTTGCACAGTCACTAAATGAACTGTTGCAAGTCAATTACCTATATGTGTGTTAGGTAAGTGTACACTTTTGAGAGCGGACAACAGAATTTCATTTTTAATGTGTGCCAGTGTGCCCAGAATAAAAAAAAAAAAACACAGTAAAGGTTATCCCAAAAGTGCTTTTTTCAAGAGGCAACTGGACTTTCTGGATTTTGTTTGAAGACGTTTCGTTTCTCATCCAAGAAGCTTCTTCAGCTCTGACTGGATAGTGGGGAAAAGAAGGATCACCATCCAGTCAGAGCTGAAGAAGCTTCTTGCATGAGAAGTGAAATGTCTTCAAACAAAATCCAGAAATGTCAGCTTTCCAAATATCAAACTCCGACCCAACATTTTCTTGAAGTTCCCTTTTATTGGAGTTGTCATATTGGCACATCTGGGAAAACCCAAATCCAAGAGTTCTGGGTTCTCTCTTCCCAATAGAAAGTCAAATATCCAACCCCTGCACCCACCAGTCCATCACATGGTCCAATCAAACACCTCCCACCTGGAGGCATTCCTTGAGCCACTCCTTTCCGGGTGCAGAGTAACTTGTCCTTGACTTGTGAAGAATGTTGTGTCTAATCTTCCACCTCTCTACGAAATCCCCCCTCCCAATTTCCCGGCAGAGGGGGAAATGTGGCAGCCTCGAAACTTCTAAGTAAAATATGGCTTCCTTGGCTGACAGTCCAGTTGCCTCTTGAAAAAAGCACCGTTGGGACAGCCATGACTTGGATGACTGAGAATCCCCATAGTGTCAGGGTTCTGGCAATTGTCTTAATTAAATCGTGAGCCTCTAAGCCAATCTTCAAACGAATCCAAAAGATTTATTAGGAGCAACATGCCGACATTAACCTAAATGAAGCTAACTCTGGAATGAGTAATTCACAGTCACCTGTGACCCTGTTTCTCCCCCTGGTTTGTCATAAATCAGATTATCCAATGAAGCACTTTCAGGCTGGGTGTCCTCAATCACATTCTCCAATTAAGGATTATCAATACCAGAAGATTTGGTAGCCTAACTAAAATATTTTTAAGATAAGGGTGGAAAGTACTTCTGGTTTTAAACTGCCGTATGCTGGCAGAACCACCTCTTCAGGACTTTGTAAAAGTACCGGATGAAGGGGTAGGCAATCTTCTCTCTACAAGGATGATGTTCTTCAGAGAAGGAGCCACCACTAAGAAGGCCCTTCTTGGTCCCGCTAGATTAGGTGTGTCAAAGACAGGGCCCGCAATAGGTCCCAAAGTGGCCCCCGTGTGGCCTTCCTGGAAATGGTGAGGGACTGTCCCTTGAGTGATGGTAATTTTGATCCAGAAAATTTTGAAGAAACGCTTCTCCAAAAAAGTCGTGCTTTTTCACTGGTTGAAAAAAAGAGAAGGAAAGCAAAAATAATTGCCCCACCCCAAAAAAAGGTGGCAGAGAGATATTTGTTGCCTGTTCTCCTGCTTTTCTTCTTGTCCTAAGCAGGGTTGTCATTTTGTTATTGTGTCGTCTTTAAAAAAATAATAATACATGTAGTCCTTGGCTAGCACTAATGACGTTACCTAGTTGGGTCATGAAATGTCTGCAAGACAACAAGCAAGCTCAGAGGACTCCTCTTCCTCCACCACCACTTCCTCTCCAAATACCTCACTCCCTTCTAACACTGATGAGGTTACCTAGTTGGGTCATGAAACATCCCTAAGAAAACCACCAAGCTCAGAGATCACCAAGGACCCCATTGGTGGTCTCCTCCTCCACCTCTTGTCCATTTATATACTAGTGGCTTGACCACCAACACTGCCATGACAAGCCACTAATATGCAAAGGATAAGCAAATCCCATTCTCTTCTAGCACTGATGATGTTCCCTAGTTTGGTAATGAAACGCCTGCAAAAAAACCATCAGGCTCAGAGAGCACCAAGGACCCCACACTCCTCCTTCTCTCCACATACCTCTGTCCCTCTAGCACTGATGATGTTACCTAGTTAGGTCATGAAACGTCTGCAAGAAAACAAGTAAGCTCAGAGAGCACCGAGGACCCCTCAGTCCTTGACTTCCGACCACAATTGAGCCCAAAGCTTCTGTTTCATTACCCAACTAGGTAACATCATAGAAGGGACTGTGATGGAGTTTTGCCCCATTTTACGACCTTTCTTGCCACCGTTGTTAACTGAATCCCCGCAGTTGTGAAGTAACACAGTTGTGTGAAGTGAATCCAGCTTCCCTCTTGACTTCGCTTGTCAGGAGATTGCAAAAGGGGATCATGTGACCCTGGGACACTGCGACCGTCATAAATGTGACTCAGTTGCCAAGCTTGTCTGAAGTTTGACCCCCGGGCTGTGGGGAATGCTCTAATGGTCGTAAATGTGAAAAGCAGTCCTAAGTCCCTTTTTCACTGCCACTGTAACTTTGAGTACTCGGTGAATAAACCATTGTAAGTAGAGGACCGCCTATAATTAAGTCCTAAAACTGCTGATAAAAGTTGTTTGTTCTGAAAGACTAACCATAAACTATTATGTGATTATTCTCCCTCATTAGTTTTATTGTTTTATTTATGAGGTTTTTATATTTCTGTAAGCTGCCTTTTGAGTTGCCATGTGTGAATAGGTGGCCATATAAATTTCCTAAAATAAAATATTCTTTTTAAAAAAAACTAGAACACATTTAGCTTGGGGGAAATTAAAAGAACTTGGAAAAAGATCTAGGTATTAAGTACATTGAGAAAAGAGGAGGAAGAAAAACAGGTTGTTCTCAACTTATGACCACAATTGAGGGCCAGATTTCTGTTGCTAAGCGAGATATTTGTCCTATTATACACCTTTTCTTCCCCACAATTGTTAAACAAATCGCTACAGCTGATACCTTGTTTCCCCGAAAATAAGACATTGTCTTCTTCTCCTTCTTCTTCTTCTTATTATTATACACAAAAACAAGTGTACACAGCAAATGAGATGACTCTGCTGGGTTTTGTATCACAAATCACTAGTCGAACACTTCCCAAGTGTTTAGGACTGCATGATCAGCAGATTATGTGAGCAGATCCCAGTAAAGTGGCTTTCTGTAGTTGACCAATGGTGATTTTCTCAGCGCCAATTGTTTCCAAGTGCTTGCTTAGGTCTTTAGGCACAGCACCTAGTGCGCCGAGTAGCGCTGGAACCACCTTTATTATTATTATTATTTATTATTATTATTATATCTTTGGTGAGATTCACAGCCTTTGGGGCTGGTTGGCAGCTTAACAACTCGAATCTTAACTCAGGTAGCATCAGAGGATATAAGCTGATATATTGATGATGATGATGATTTTTATTATTTACCACCCAAAAAGGCACCAGTTCTTATTTTGGGGGCATGTCACCCACTGACCAACCTCACTTGCATGCGTTGCCCCCTGGCCTCCTTTTTGCTGTCAGAGGCCTTCAGGAACTTATTCTGCCACCAGCAAGGCTTTCCTGAAGGACTCTGCAACTGATAACAGAGCTTGGATCGATCCTGAGCTTTGCTATGAGCTCCGGAGGCCTTCAGGAAAGCCTTGCCAGCTACAGAAGAAACAGGCCGGCAAGGCAGGTATCCGGGTGTGTGAGGCCTGGCTACAACTGTCCAAAGGTAATTAGAAGGGCAGCTCCACCATCACCCCATCCTCACCCTAGCTTAATTTTTATCCGTCCACTCTGGAGTGGACAGGATCTTAATTAGGGCTTATTTTGAGGGGTAGGGCTTATATTGGGCACAAGCTAGGACTTATGTTCAGGGTAGGTCTTACTTTCGGGAAACTGGTAATTCAGTAGCATGGTTGCTAATTGAATCCGGCTTCCTTGTTGACTTCACTCATCAGAAGGTTGCAAAAGAGGATCACGTGACCTCCGGGACACAGCGAGTGTCATAAATATGAACCGGTTTACTAAACAGCTGAATTTTGATCATGTGACCATGGGGAATGCAGCAACCATCGTTAAATATGAAAAACAGCTTTTTTCCAGTGCCATTGCAACTTCACACAGTCACTGAACAGACTGTTGTAAACCAAACATGGCCTGAACCGAAATCATTTTTTTGCGGTCCCCTCTGGCGATCTTCGTGGTGAGCCAAGCCAATGGGGAAGCCCATACTTGCTTAATGACCAGGTTACAAACTCATCAACCGCCGTGATTCACTTAACAGCTGTGGCGAGAAAAGGTGTCAAACGGGGCAAAACTTGTTTTACAAATGTCTCACTCAGCAACAAAAATATTGGGCTCGATCCTGGTCGTAAGTCGAGGATTACCTGTAAGGTACAGGTAATCCTCAATGTGCAACGGTTTATTTAGCAACCATCATGGTCACAAGTCAAGGATTACCTATATTTAATGTGTAAGCTCCCTCCCCCCCAGAGTTACCTCATAGTAAGATGAGCAGCCAATAAATTTTATATAAAATAATAATAATAAACGAATGTTTTGTTCTTTCACCAGGCAAAAGCTGTGTCCTCTCGCGCAAGAGGGATGAATCGGATGAAGAGGAAACCCGGAAACCGGAAGAGCATCTCTCTCGGGTCAGGCAGGTAAATGACAGGTGGGACGGGAGGGTTCATCCAGGGCAGACACCCATGTGCCTGTGAAGAGGGAGGTGAAAGGGGACGATGGGCGAGGTGATCGGAAGGAACAGACAAGGGGGGGGGGCTCCCCATGTTTGAATAAATGTTTTTCTGGGCACATTTGGGAAGTCTTCGAGTGATTTCTCCATTATTATTATTTTCATCCGTTTGTGCTTTTCTACAAGCCAAGAACAGCAGCTTAACGCACTTGTTTTCCCTTAATTCCTCTTTGAATATAGGTGACAATTAGTACCGCTTATTATTCAGGGTGGGTAGGTGGCTGGCTGCTGGATGTTGGTGGTTTGGGCTGCAGGGGGATTGTTGGCTGCTAAAAGAAGCTTTATAAATGGTCCCTTCAACGCATCATAGCATAGAATAGAAGATAATAGAAAATATAGCATAGAATAGAAAATAATAAAAAATAGAACAGAATAGAATATAGAACAGAAGAGAAGATAGGAGAGAAGATAGAATAGAATAGAACAAAGAATAGAATAGGAATAGAATAGAACAGAACAGCAGAGTTGGGAGGGATCTTGGAGGTCTTCTAGTCCAACCCCCTGCTTAGGCAGGAAACCCGTTACCACTTCAGACAAATGGTTCTCTTCTTAGAAACTTCCAGCGTTGGTGTATTCGCAACTTCTTGAGGCAAGTTGTTCCACTGATTAATTGTTCTAACTATCAGGAAATTTCTCCTTAGTTCTAGGTTGCTTCTCTCCTTGATTGGTTTCCATCTGCTGCTTCAGGTGCTTTGGAGATAGGTTGACCCCCACCCATCCCTCGTCTTTGTGGCAGCCCCTCAAATATTGGAAGGTGGTACCATGTCTCCCCTAGTCCTTCTTTTCATCAAACTAGACATCTCCAGTTCCAGCAACCTTTATATGTTTAGTCTCCAGCCCCCTGATCATCTTGGTTGCTCTTCTCTGCACTCTTTCTAGAGTCTCAACATCTGTCATTGTACAGGGGAATGATTGAGTCTGTCATCTGCACCTCTGTAAACCATCTGGTTTGGCTCTGCGACCAAACAGGACAGACAAAGACTTCAATTGATAGTTAGGACTGCAGAAAAAAAAAATTGCAACCAGTCTGCCTTCCATTGAAGACCTATATATTCTATACATCAGAAAGAGGGCTGAGAAAATATCCCGTCATATCTTGGACATAAACTGTCCCAACTTATTTCCTTGAGATGACACTATGGGGTATCGCACACCAAAAACAACTAGACACAAGGACAGTTTTTCCCCCATGCCATCACTCTGCTCGACAAACAGGAATACTTAGTAGGGCTGCGTTGCTATTGTCCTTCTCCTATTTCCTACGACCTATTTCCTTATCTTCTTAGGACTATAATTTATAGCTTATGATTTATATAGCTTATGATTTATAGCTTACAATTTATATTACAGGTAGTCATCAACTTACAACACTTCATTTAGTGACGTTGAAAATTACAATGCTATTGAAAAAAAGGGATTTGTGAGCCTTTTTCACACTTAAGATCTTTGCTGCATCCCTTGTTGTAAGTCAAGGACTACCTATATATTTAGCCATGCTGTATGGTTGTAATAGTAATATTATCCTTCTCATCTTTTCTACTAACCCTCTATCGGAATCATTATTATGATTGTTGTTACTCTGTTGCTTTGCATATACAGGTTAGTCCTCGACTTACAACAGTTCATTTAGTGACAGTTCAAAGTTACAACATCACTGCCAAAAGCGACAGGGACACTTTTCAAACTTACAACCATTGTAGCATTCCCCACGGTCACCATGATCAAAATTCAGATGCTTGGCAACTGATTCATATTTATGACAGTCGCAGCGCCGGGGGTGGGTGGGTGTCACATGATTCCCTTTTGCGACCTCCATCCGAGCAAAGTCAGTGGGGAAGCCCAATTCATTTAACAACTAACTGCGTTACTAATTTACCAATTGCAAGGATTCTTAATCCCTGCGGCCAGCAAAGCTGTAAAACAGGGCAAAACTCACTTGGCCATAGAAATTTGGGGCTTGATTGTGGTCGTATGTTGAGAGCTTTTGCATCCGAGACAAATCCCTCATTATGTCTAATCAAACTTGGGCAATTAATTCTGCTTTATAGGCCAAGTATGATTAGACACAAGGGGTTTCCCAAACCTTTCCAGATTGGTGGGAGAAGGGATGAGTCCACTTGAGCGGCCAGCAAACGCACTCATGCAGATCCATTTTTGCAAGCATCAAAGACACGAACAGCCACTGCTCATGCACAGGTCACGCAGGTGGGGATGGCCCGACGTTTCTGCGGCCCACTTGCAAACAGTCTCACGCTCAGTAGCGGACCATGGCCTCTGAGTTGAGGACCCTGCCATAAAGTAATCTATTCTACCCTTCTCCTTTAGACCAGAGCGGTGAAGACCGCAGGAGGCGGCCATGCAGTGGTGAGCGAAGAGCGGGAAACTTCCCTTCGAAGTCGGAGAGCTACTCAGCGGGTGCCTGTCAAAGAGGAGGAAGAGGAGGAGGAGGAGGAAGAAGAAGAAGAAGAGGAGGAAGAAGAGGAGGAGGAGGAGGAGGAAGATGCACCCCCTTTGCTGGTCGGCCAGACACCCATGAGGCCTGAGGAGCCGGGCATGCCAGCTCCCCAAGAGACGGGCATGTTCCAAGCTTCCCTGCCCTTCGTCCTGCAAGCCCAGCAAACAGAGGCTCGCTCTCAGATGCCAGACAGCCCAAGCGGCGAAGCCGCCATGCCAGTCCTCGCACACTTGCAGAGATCAGAAGACGAGGAGGCTCAGCCTTGGGCAACAGACCCCGGGGAAAAGCAACAGGCAACTCTAACCCCAGGGGAATCCCCCATGGAAAAGGATCCCCTCCCAGATACCCCAAAAGAGGTTGCACCCCAGTTACCCGAAGCCTTAAAAATGGAGTCCGAAGAAGACCCAGGCCTTCTGAAGGAGCCGAAGTTGACCGAAACTCTCCAGGAGAAGGAGGAGGAGGTGATGGAGCAGGGTGAGACCCCAGTGGCTGTTGTCTTGCAGAAGGAGGGCGAACCCCAGAACAAGGGGACCCCAGAAGCAGTGGCAACCCAGGCGCTGCGCAGCCTAGAGGAAGAGGCATCTGCTGCCGCCGCAGCGCTAGTACAGCCCTCTCCGTCTCCCCCGCAGCTGATCGAAGCACAACAGTCGCAACAGGATCCCCGGGGGGATGAACTGCCTCTGCCGCTCCTGACCAAGGAAGCCCCTGCGGGACTCGCTCCCGCAGAAGACGAAGCCCCTCCTCAGCTCTCTCAGCCATCTCCCCCCGCTCAGGAAGCACCGGCTGCAGCCAGCCTCGGAACCTCGCCATCCCCCTTGGCGCTCCCGCCACACCAGCCCTTACGGCCCAGCAGCTCCCGCTCCTCCTCCTCCTCCTCCTCCTCCAGCTCCTCTCGTTCCCGCTCCCGGGGCAGCTCACCACTACGCTCCCGGGCTAGGAGGACCCGCTCCGCTTCCTCTGAATCACCTGCTCGGAAACGGCCAGCTTTGGAATTACAATCCCGCTCCAACTCAGAGCAGCGTAGCAGTTCGGGCTCCCAGTCCCGTTCCAGCAGCAGAGGCAGCAGCAGCAGCAAGGTGAGTAGGTTCGGGAGTGGTGTCTTTACAAATTTAACAGGTTGTCCTCGACTTACAACAGTTCCGTTAGTGACTGTTCAGAGTTAACAGCCTTGAAAAAAAGTGACTCATTATAGTTTTTCACACCATTGCAACATCCCCTTGGATGTTAATGGATGGATAATGGATGGATGGATGGATGGATAGATAGATAGATAATTAGATGATAGATAAGAGATGATAAATAGGTAGATAGATGATAGATAGTTGGATGATAGATGATAAAATAGATAGATAGATAGATAGATAGATAGATAGATAGATAGATAGATAGATAGATGTAGATGACAGATTAGATTATACGAACAGATAGATTGAATAACTTTTCCCCCAAATGTTTTTTATTTATTTTAAAACATACAATCCATCTTCCATTTAAACTGTGTGTCACCTGGGTATAAATTTCTTGTACAATAACAATTACAATGTACATATATTAATTGTATTGGTGTTAATACTCTATTCTTACTTAATACTGATATACATAATAAATCTAACTGTAATAATCCTCCCTATCTTAACATTTTAACTGCATTAACATATTTTCTATACTTTACTCATCTTTTAAAATTTCTAATTCCAATATTTATTCTCCAACTATCGATAAAAAGATTCCCATATTAAATAGTATTCATTTTGTTCTTTCTCTTCAATGATAAGCGTTAGCCTATTCATCTCTGCACATTCTAAAATTTTCCTAATCACCTTCTCATCCATAGAAAGAATAACTTTATTGTCACTTTGAATATCCACTAATCGGCATACATTAAAATGAAATTTTTACGCATCCAACTCTCAAAGGATCACCACCTCCAATATATACCTTATAAATATGACAGAATAAATAAATAAATACAAAACTACACAAATACGTATATCATATGACACATGATCTTTTCCCATGCATTCAGGTTTTTTTTTCAGCTTGCTATATATTACTTACAGGTTTTTTCCCAAGTTTTCCGTAGCTTTAAAGCTAGTCCTCGACTTACAATGGTTTGCTTAGTGACCGGGGTCACATGATTCCCGTTTTGCGAACTTCTGATGAGTGAAGTCAGTGGGGAAAGCCTGATACACTTAACAACCAGGTTACTAGTTAAATAACTGCAAGGATTCGATTAACAAATGTGGCAGGAAAGGTCGAAAAATGGGTCAAAACTCACTTAGCAAATCTTTCACTCGACATAAAATTTGGGGCTCAGTTATGGTCGTAAGTCGAGGACTACCGGTGTAGACATGCTATATACCATGCATATACTCAGTGGACAGAAATTTGGTACCCAATTATGGTCATTAAGTCAAGGATGAGCTGTATAAGCGTAGCTGTGTGCTAGCAATGGCTTGTTTTGAACCCAGGGCCTAGAGCTAGGGGCTTTTAAATCAGAGGTGCAGGAGCCTTGTGGGACGTTGCCACTTGAGCACGGCTGTGTCAAACATTTTCTAAAAATAAATATATGTATTTCCAGCTCAGAACAAGTTGATTTTTTTCAGGGGATAATTTCTTTACTTGATGTAAAGAAATCAGATTTTAGACACCTTCCTGCTTGTTTCTAGACAGTGTTTTCAAGTTTTGTATCTTTAAAAAAAAAGATACATTTCAAAGCTTGCCCAAAAAAGGGAAATGAGGCAGGGAGCTTGGTTTAAAGCACTTCAGGATGCCTTTTAAAAAAAAACAATAATTTTTTTCAGTGTATTGTTATACAATTTGAGAGATGCTATCCCTCCAGTTGTTTGTCCACAAGTGTCTTCAAAGCCAACGAATTTCATAAAAAGACTATAAATATATCCAGAATTTATAAAATCCAGCAGCTTCTTTTTAAAAAGGCATCTTCATTTAATTGCTTGGCATCACTCGATCTTTTGAAAGTAAAGAAACTGCAGAGGTCTTTACAGGATATGTCTTCTGTGTGAAAAGTGTTTGGTCAGGCAGCAGAAACTGTATAAATTCGATGAAAACATTTAAAAACGTACATTTTCCTCCTTGAAAACAACAATTCTTTCTCTAATGTTTCCCTGAAAATAAGGCCCAATTGGAAAATAAGCCTTCAGGATGCTCGTGATATAAGCCCAACCCTAAAAGTAAGCCCCAGTTAAGATTGTCAGTCAGAGAAACACATTTAGAACTATATTTCCCTGAAAATAAGACCTAAGTAGAAAATAAGACCTAAAGTGTCCTTTGGAGCAAAAATTAATATAAAACCCTGCCTTATTTTCGGGGAAACATAGCATGTAGATTTTCAGTGGCAAATCCATAGAATTAATCCTATAGTTTGTGAGGTCCCTGTTGCTGTCTGAGTTTGGTGGTTTTCTTGCAGATGTTTCATGATCCAACTAGGTAACATTGAGGAGGATGACTATGGGGTCCTTTTCTATGGGGAAATTCATAGAATTAATCCTATATTCTGTGAGATCCCTGCTGCTCTCTGAGTATGGTGGTTTCATGACCAAACTAGGTAGCATCATCAATGCTCAGGGTGGATAAAAATTGACTTTTTTTAAAAAAAAAAAAAATGATTTTTTAAAATTTAAATCAGTTTTTTAAAATTTAAATCAGATTTTTATCGAATTTATTTTAATAAAATGCTTTTGGAATAAAAAGCAATCTAAAGATAGTTCTCTATTTGAGATTCATTCATAATTGAGCTTGTTCAGCATGCAATAGTGATATAACATGAGGCTGTATATAGTCTGCAATATTTATATTTTTGGTAAACTCATTCCACAAGTCCAAGCTCTACAAGCTAACAGGCACTACCTTGATGCATTCACACAATTTCACAGCAGGGATGACAATTATTCTTTAAAAATTATGTTTTAAATTGTGTTGATTTAAATCGAGCCTTTTTACTAGTGAATTAAATCGTGATTTAAATCGAGTTGATTTAAATCAAGTCCACCCTGTCAGTGCTGACATGATGTAAGTCCTGGCACTGAGGATGTTACCTAATTTGGTTATGAAATGTCTGCAAGAAAACCACCCAGCTCAGATACTACCAGGGACCCCCACCGTTCACCCCTGAGCTACATAACACAGGTAGTCCTTGACATGCGACCACAACTGAGCCCAAGTGAATTGTGCCCCATTTTATGGCTTTTCTTGCCACGGTTGTTAAGTGTGAATCATTGCAGTTCTTAAGTTAGCAACACTGTTAATTAGGCCAATCTGGTTTCCCCCAGAAGGTTGCAAAGAGATCACATGAACCGTCAGAAATATGAGTCAGTTGTCAAGCATCTGAATTTTGATTGCGTGATCGTGGGGACGTTGCAATGGTTGTACATGTGAAAAATGGTCCTGAGTCACTTTTTTTCAGGGCCATTGTAACTTTGAACGTTCACTAAATGAACTGTTATAGGTTGAAGGCTACCTGAATTCTTCTATAGGAAATGAATGAATAAATGAATGAATGAATGAATGAGGGAGAAGAGAGAAGAGAGTGGAAGGGAGGGAGGGAGGGGAGAAAGAAATGAAGATAAAAGAATAAAAGAGTAATACACTTAATAAAAGAGTGAGGAGATAAAGGAAGGATGGGGAGGATGGAAGACAGGAGAGAAAGGAAAGGAGATAGGAAGGAAGTGGAGGAAAAAACGAGGGAGAGGAAGAAGGAAGGAGAGAAAGGGAGGTAGGAAGGAGAGAAAGGAATGAAGGAAAGAAAGGGGAAGAAGAGAAAGAAAGGAGAAAGAAAGAAAAGGAAAAGAAAAAGAAGATAAAAAAGAGAAAGAAAGAAAGACCTATACTTCACCTAAACCAGCCTTTTTGGAGAACACTGGGAAAACCAAGAAGTGCCAAAAATTCTGTTTTTCTTTTTCTTTTCCAGTCCTGCAGCCCTGAAGCTTCACGGGACAGCACCAGTTTTCCCCCCACCAAAGAGCCCTCCCCAACCCACAGCCCCAAGGCCCAGCCCCAAGAGATTCTCTCCAGCTCCAGGGACAAAGAAAGAAGCACCCTCTCCCCTCCTCCGAGGCCACACAGCCATACCCCACAACAGCAACCACCAGCATGCGGCATGCAGGCCGAGACCACGTTTCCAGAACGAGTACGGGGGCATTCCGGGGGTGGGGTGTCTCCTCCTTGGGGTTCCCAGCTCTGCTTCAGCTTAGAATTTGGGGGGGGGGGGTTGGCAGTCAGGAGACCCGCCCCTGTGGCCCCTTCCTGCTAAATTAACCCTTTCCCCCACAGGGCAGCCCAGAGCCCCTCTTTCCCACGGAGGAGGGGTCTGGCCTAGACATCGGGGGCCTCATCTCAGAGCTGCAGCGTCCGATTGAGCCGCCGCACAGCAAAATGTGAGTATAGGGGGTGGGGTCCTGAGCCATGATGGGGTAGCTCATGTAGAGTGCCCGACTTGGGATGGTTGATCCATTGGGGGGGAACGGGGCACCCCAAAAAGCACAGGAGACAACACTAGGCTCTCTATGGCTCAGCACATATCAAGCACTGTGCAGTCCCTCACCAATCCTAGACAGAATGGCTGCAGGAAAGAGCAGACGTTCAAGACCTGATATCATTGAGAAACTGACCGGACTGTGGCCCATTCCAGTGGGGTGGAGTCAACCTTGGTTTCTTTAAGCCAGAGTCCTGTATGGGTGACTCTCAGTCCTTTCTCACATCCCAGGGTTGCAATTCAAGAAAGTAGGTAGGTAGGTAGGCAGGCAGGCAGGCAGACAGATGTAGATATAGATTAGATATAGATTAGATAGATAAGATAGATATAAATTAGACATAGATTAAATAGATTAGATAGATAGATAGATAGATAGATAGATAGATAGATAGATAGATAGATAGATATAAATTAGATATAGATTAGATAGATTAGATAGATAGATATAGATTAGATAGATTAGATAAAATAGATGTAGATTAAATAGATTAGATAGATAGATAGATAGATAGATAGATAGATAGATAGATATAAACTAGATATAGATTAAATAGATTAGATAGATATAGATTAGATATATAGATTAGATAAGATAGATATAAATTAGATGTAGATTAAATAGATAGATATAGATTAGATAGATAGATATAGATTAGATAGATAGATTAGATTAGATATCAATTAGATGTAGATGTAGATGTAGATGTAGATGTAGATGTAGATGTAGATGAGATAGATAGATAGATAGATAGATAGATAGATAGATAGATAGATAGATAGATAGATAGATAGATAGGCAGGCAGGCAGGCAGGCAGGCAGGCAGGCAGGCAGGCAGGCAGGCAGGCAGGCAGGCAGGCAGGCAGGCAGGCAGGCAGGCAGGCAGACTTGGCCAGTTGAATGGGGGACTGGCCTCTTAAGAGAGGGATCCTGCAGCCTCTAGGGCAGTGGTGGCTAACCTTGTGGGCTCCTGTGCCAGAAAATCGTGTGTGTCAGCACCCAGAAGGCCATGCATGCGGGGCACCTCTCCCCATGCCTCCTGTGCATGCACTTCAAACCCCCCCCCAATGTGCGTCTCTGTGCAGGAATGCACGATCCTTCCCGTGTGCCATGCATCTGCGCCTGCATGTGAGACCCCCCTGCGTACGCCATGCGTCTCTGCAGGCATGCACATCCCCCGCGAGCGCCTGCCAGATACCCGATCCTCAGCTGGTGGTTGGGCACAGTAGACTTGCTAGCATGCCATAGGTTCGACATCACGGCTCTAAGAGAAGGTTCCTGTACGTTTGACTGGTTGGATTTTGTGATGGGGGAGATGGATCCTGCAGCCCTTCCAAGGGAAGGTTTGTGAGCGCTTGACTGGTTGGATGGTGGCTGGTCTTTAGAAGGCATGGATCCTGCAGCCTCTAGTCTAAGGTTCCTATATGAGTGGGGGCGGGGGAAGGAATGGATCCTGCAACCTCCTAAAGCAGAGGTCTCCAACCTGGCAACTGTAAGACTTGTGGACTTCAACTCCCAGAATTCTCCAGACAGCTGGCTGGAGAATTCTGGGAGTTGAAGTCCACAAGTCTTAAAGTTGCTAAGTTTGGAGGTGAAGGTTCCTGCACGCTTGACAGGTTGGGTGGAGGGGCTGGGATGGTTGCTGCAGCCTCTAATGTAAGTTTCTGCCTGCTTGACCGGTTGGGTGGGAGTCCCGGCCTTTAAAAGCTCCTGCAGCTTCTAATCTAAGGGAAAAAGGTTCCTGCTCTGCGCTTGACCGGTGGGATGGATGGGGGGGGGGTCTGGCCTTTAGAAGGGGGGGGCCTCCCGCAGTACCCACCCACATGCCGTATTGGGGAGGGGGTATCCCAAAAGCGCGGCGTGGAGTGGGGGTCGGGAGTTAATCCAGGCTCCCTCCTCGGCCTCGCAGCTCTGCCCGGCCCCGCCCCTCGGGGGTCCCTTCAGCCCCCCCTCCTCTCTCTCTCCCCCCTCCTTTATCTTCTCCTCCTCCTCCCGGGGGCTGCCGGGAAAGCCTCGGCGCCGGCAAGATGGCCCCGCCGCCTGTCCACGGCTCCGCTCTTGCGCCGGGGCTGGTCCCGCCGTTGCCGCGGCCGCTCGCCGCCGCTGCCCCCCCTACCGAGCCGCTGCTGAGGCGCCCGCGGTACTGCTAAAGAGGCGGAGCCCCAGGAAGCCGCCCCGACCCCGGCCATGCTGCTCTCCGAGAGCAAGGGAGGGTGAGACCGGGAGGGCCCGGCCGGCCTCGGCTGCCTCCGCAGCCCCCTCCCCAATCCCTCCTTCCTTCCTCTCCTGCGCTATTCTCTCTCTCCTCCCCCCCCCGCTCCATTCATTCATTCCCTTCCTGCGGCCCCTCCCCCCCCTTTTCTCTGCCTCGCGCCTCCTGGGCTCCCTCTCCACCCCCCTCCTTTTTTCTCCTCCTGCCCTCCATTTTCTCTCTTCCCTCCAGCCAGACCTCCCTCCCCAGCGCATCGGCCCTTCCCTTTGACAGGGTGCCCCCCCTCCCGCGCGCCTCCCTTTCTTCCCAGGAGGTCTCACTTTTCACTGCGGGTCCCCCCCCCCCACTTTTGCTTGGCTGGCTGGCTGTTCCCCTTTTCTTCAGTCTGTCCCTCTCCTCCCACTCTCTCTTCCCCCACCTCCCAGTCGGGGTCCTCTGCTGGCCTCCCAGCTGCTTCCTCCTTTGCCCCCCTCCCTTCCCAATCTCCCATCAATCTCTATCTCCTCCCGCACAATCCACTGCTTGCCTTCCTGCTGCTTCCTTCTCTGCCCCCTTCCTTTACGTCTGTCTGTCTGGCCATCCATTCCCTCCCCCCCCAGGAGTCCAGGTCCTTTGCCTGCCTTCCCTTCCCCCTCCATCTATCTATCTATCTATCTATCTATCTATCTATCTATCTATCTATCTATCTATCTATCTATCTATCTATCTATCTATCTATCTATCTCTCTGCCCTCCCCCCTCCAGGAGTCCAGGTCCTCTGCCTGCCTCCCAGCTGCTTCCTTCTCTGCCCTTTTCCTTTACGTCTGTCTGTCTGTCTGTCCATCCATTCCCCCCCCCCCGCCCAGGAATCCAGGTCCTTTGCCTGCCTTCCCTTCCCCATCCATCCATCCATCCATCCATCCATCCATCCATCCATCCATCCATCCATCTATCTATCTATCTATCTATCTATCTATCTATCTATCTATCTATCTATCTATCACTCTGCCCTCCCCCCTCCAGGAGTCCAGGTCCTCTGCCTGCCTCCCAGCTGCTTCCTCCGCCTGGATTTTCCTCCTCCCCACCCCAGGGATCAGCCACCCATCCTTCTCCACCCCCCCTCCCTTTTTTTTTCCTTTTCACCGCCTGCCCTTTTTCTCTGCAGAGATTTTTTCTTCTTCTCCTCCTCCTCCTTCCCCCTCCCTCCCTCTTTTCATCCCCCATGTGTCTGCCTTCTTGCCTGCTCTTCTTTCCCCTCTTTTCCGCCTCTCTGGCTGCTGCTTTTCTGCTCCTGACCCGCCTCCCCCTTGCCCGAGCAACAGTGGTGGTGGTGGTGGGAGGCTGGGACGAGGCAGTCTGGGTCCCCAGGGATGAATGAGGGGGGGTGGCTCTGAGATGGGGAGGCAGTGGTGTAATTGACCGGGGGATGGAATATGCGACATGAAAGGAGGTTCAGGTGGGTGGTTTGGGAAAAGGGGCCATTTGGGGCTCTGGTCTGTGTGCCTGCCACCCCCTCCCCTTCGTATTCTGATTCCTCCCCTTGTTTGGACATGGGGCAGAAAGAAAGGCCCTTCTCTTGTAGTCTCTGTGTGTGGGGGGGGAGGTATTACTCTGGAGTTGGGGGAACAATACTCCAAGGATGCTCAGGGATGGAGAAGTGACCTTTAGATGGACTGTGATGAAGGGAAGGAAGGAGAAATGAATGGGGCAGGGGTTTCTTGGGCCCTGCTATATGGGGCAGAGGCTCCCTGGGACCTCTTTGTAAAGGCTGCTGCCCTTCCCAATAAAAGTGAGGCACTCCTTGTCTCCTAGTGACCCCCGTTCCCCCGCCCCCCCCCAGTGATGGCCTCTCCCTCTTTCCATGCAGCGAGGAGAAGCAGACAGTGCCAATGGAGCTGTCGGAGCCCCAACCGGAGAACGAGGCCCTGGAGCCTGGTGGCCCCGAGGATCAGCCCTCTGCAGACCCCTCGGGCCCCGAAGCAAGTCCCGAAGACGAGGAGAAGAAAGAGGTAGCGTGTTGGGAGGCACTCTTCAGCATAGAGGCAGGGGGCCCTTATCCATATGAGTGGCTGAGGAGGGTGGGGCTTTTTGGGGGCAAATGAAGGGCCGTCCAGCACTACCCTGGAGGGGGGGGGGTGCAGTGGGAAGAGAGGGAAGGCCTGGGGAGGATCTAAGCTCCCTAGAAAAATCTTTGCACGAGGGACTTGATGCCCCAAATTCCCCACTTTGTCATGCAAGGAGATCTTGAAGGCAGAGGAGTATCGATGCACCACAATTCACCAGTTTTTTTTCCTCCAGAGTATACAAATCTGCTTCCTGAGAATTTTCACTTGGGTGTGCTTGGGGGAAATGGTATTTCTCCCTGCCCTTAATTTTACAAAATAAACCACTGCTGTTTGAAAATATGTTAGGCCTATCAGGCTGAGAACGAGCAGAAATGTGAAATAAGCCTTCCGGGCTGTGTTTTTCAACCATAGTCCCTTTAAAATCCACCCACCTTAAAGCATGCCAGCTGAGGAATTCTGGGATTTGAAGTCCTCACTTCCCAAAAGTGGCCACGATGGACAAACACTGTACCAATGGCTAGCAGAGAGAAACAATCACTTCTTGCCTTTTTAAATTTTTCTTGACTAGCAAATACCTGCATTCATGTCCCAATTTACTGACAAATTGTACCCAAATAAGAGAAAATATGGAATATTGACATGGAATTCAGAATCCCAGGGATGTTTTTATTTTATTTTTTTTGGTCCAGTCCGGAAGGCAGAACCTACATTCTCAGCCTGATGCTTCTCCCATTCTCCCTGCCTTATGCCAAGATTGGTTTGAGTTTTTTCAAAGCAGTGAAATAACCCCCCACCTAGACCAGCCGCTTAACCAGGATTCCTGCCCTCAAGCACATTTTGGCATGCTTAATTTTTCTTGTGTGTGGTGGTGGTTGTTTACTAAAGTAGATCCATTGCAAAGATTTGGTTTACCTTTTGGCCATTTCTGATATTTTGCCTCCCCCTCCCCTTTCCACTTGTGAGCCAGTGTAAAGAATTGGTCTCTTTCCCCTGTGTTGTATAAAGAGGTGGGCAGGTGGGTTTTGTGATAGGAGGGCGCTGGGAGGTCTGGGGAAGGGGGAAGGGATTGAATACATTTGTGCGTCCCCACGTACATATTTGCACTCACAATTCAGATCCTGGCTTTTCCGTGCTGCTGAGGAAGAGGGGTGGGTGGGGACAGGCCTTGCTTCTCCCCTCACCCTAAAGATAGCTACCCCGCACAACCCCCCTCCCCCGTTGACGTTCTCCTCTGGACTCGTTTGTTCTGAATCCCGTTTTAAAGAGGCATCAATCTCCTGGGAATGCGAAAGAGAGAGAGAGTGAGAGAGAGAGAGAGAGAGAACCGGAAAGAGAGAGAGCATGGATACATTTGAGCAGGCCGCAGCCGGGCATCTGTGGAGGTTGGACAGGGCAAAAAAAAAAAAAAAAAACCCAAAAAGAGAGATTTTGGAGATGGTCTTTCTTGGCCTTTGTTGGAACTGTTTTCTGCCTTCGTTCGGTGGGAAAGTCCTCTTGACATCCGTAGCTGCGCAGAGAAATCATGCCTCTCGGAGTCCCACCTGCTCTGGGAGTCTTCCTTTGTGGATCCAAAAATTTGATGGTGCACCTCAACTGGTTCCTTGTTCGTCTCCACCATCTGTGAAAGCTGCAGCAGCTGCTGCTCTTGGAAGGCCACCTGGTCAAAATTCAGCCGGCCTTCAGAACGATGTGTCCCAAAGATGTCACCCAACACGTCAACCTGTTCCATCACATCTCTGGGGAAGTCTGAAGCCACATCTCCTTCACCATCCCAAGGAAGGCTTCCGTGGACGCGAGATGAATTCCCGCCCTGAGAAGAGCTATCCAAATTCTCCCGGATCTGGTCACCGATCCCGTCGCTCCTAGATCCTGCCATTCTCCCTGATTTTGGGGAAGTTTCGGCACCCGAGTGACTTTTCCATCCGCCAAGGGGGGAGTCTGTTGTCCCACCTGCCTGGATCGCCAGTCTCCAAATCCCTAGGAACCAGGTTGATGCCAGATTGCCATCCATCTGCTGATCCTAAGATTGGGCTCCAGAATTTGGGGAGAAGTCCCTCTGTCTTCCGTAACGCTGCGGATACACAGAGGTCTTCAACCCGTTTCGCCGACCTCCTGCACGTCGTCTCTCGTGCGAGTCCTGATTTCTCCCCACCAGTGCTGCGAAGGACCTGTTTGTGGCCTTTTTCTGGTAGGCGCTGAGGGTCGCCTAAGAGGACTTGGTGCGCGGAGTGTCCCACAGATCCTGGAGGACATCCATGCCATGTGTTATTTCTTACAAAAACAAAAACAAAACCCAAAAGGACTGTCTGTTCCAGTTAACCTGTTTTGCCAGTCGTCAGGATGTCTGTCCCGTTGTGAATTTTGACTCTTTTCACTTAAAAAAAAGAGTCCCCGCCACGAAACGGGACAGTGCCATATCCCGCTGTCCCAGCGGTCTGCCTGCCAAGAACTGACCAATGCCTTGACCCTCATGATGGCTCCCCCACTTTCGCCCTTGTGTGTGGGGGGGGCGACTTCTGTCTCGCCCTCTCTCTTCCGGGACACTTTGACTTCCGACCACCAGCCAATCAAGCGCTAGGTTCCTACCTACCGGCCAACCAATCAGCACCTCTCTTGTCACCCAGCCCAACCAAGCCACGCACCTTTCAGGCCAGGGAGGGCTCGTTCCGATTGGACCAGCCGTTGCCTAGATACAGCGCACACACACTGAGGTGTGATTGGCTGAACAGAAGACCGTGCCCCAGGTGTGAGAGGGTACCTGGAGCGCTTGTCCTAATTTTATTTTATTTTTTATTTTTTTAAGTTTTTTTTTTCTTGTTTCGTGTTCTTAATTTAAATAGAAAAATATATATAGAGAGAAAGGGAGAATTGGAATAGCTTGCGGGTGTGGGGGCGGATGGATGGGTCCCTTTATGATTTAAAATGGAGGGGTTTCCTCTCTCCCCTCAGCTTTCTTCGTTCCTTAAATGATGGGGGAGTCTGGGCATTAGCTTAGGAGGTGTGTCAGCTCAGTTGGGTTTCTCCCCCCCCATCCCCAAAACCCTTACTCAAAGTGACCCCTGTGGTGACCATTGGGGTGGTACCTGGTTTCCATTCACCTGCCCCATTCCAGGGACACCTGCTGTTCAGCCATGAAGTGGAGAAAAGCAGTGTTGGAAGGGACCTTGGAGGTCTTCTAGTCCAACCCCACTGCTCGTGGGGTGGGTGGGAGGGGGCTGGCCTAAATAAAAGAGGGTCAGAAAAAGGAGAAAACTCACAAAGCGAGGAACGAGCGAAAATACTTTTTTTTTTTCATAGAAATGAAAATACCTGGGTCTCGGCAGCTGCTGTGGGGTCACAGGTGACATAGATCTGTCCAAAGCCTCATGGGCAACAAATCTTTTATTGTTGTATATGTTGCCAGAGTTTAGCGTGGGTGCTGTCTCTGAGCTTGGTTGTTTTCTTTCAGGTGTTTCCTTACCCCAATTAGGTAACCTCATCAGTCTGTTGAATGGCCTGTCAAAGTTACTACAGCACCGAAAAAAGGTGACATGTCCGTTTTTCACAGTTACGACCTTTGCAGCAGCCCCATAAATCACGTCATAATTCAGATGCATGGCAACCAATTCATATGTGTGATCAAGGTCGTTTGATCTCCTTTTGTGACTTTCTGACACGGGAGAACCAAAATCACTTCACAACTGTTAAACTATTGAAGTGAGTTAAACCACAATAGTAATTTAAACCACTGAA
The DNA here is from genome assembly GCA_033807585.1 of Hydrophis major. Taxonomy (NCBI): domain Eukaryota; kingdom Metazoa; phylum Chordata; class Lepidosauria; order Squamata; family Elapidae; genus Hydrophis; species Hydrophis major. The sequence continues at coordinate 4,795,689 of CM066343.1, forward strand.
GTGATTCCCTCAGGTTGGATAAAAATCGATTATTTTTTAAAATGTTTTTTTTTAAATCAGGTTTTTCTTTTACTTAAATCAGATTTTTTAAAATCAAATTTATTTTAATTAATAAAATGCTTTTGGAATAAAAATCTTATCGAAGGATAGTTTCCTATCTGAGATACATTCAAAATTGAGTTTGTTCGGCGTGAAATGGAGCTTAGTGATGGAGCATGAGACTGTAGATATTCTGCAATATTTGCATTTTTGGGTAAATATCATTTCACGAATCCAAGCTCCACAAGCTGATATAACTTGTGCTGCATTGATGTATTCACCCAATTTGCAGCAGAGGTGACAGTTGCTCTTTAAAAGTTATGGTTTAAATTGAGTTGATTTCAATCAAGGCCTTTTTATTAGTGATTTAAATTGTGATTTAAATCAACTTGATTTAAATCCACCATGGCTTCCCTTAACAACTATAGCAAGAAAGGACGTAAAAAGGGTAAATCTCACTTCACACATGTCTCAACCACATAAATGTTGGGCTCGAAACTATACTGCAATAAATCACCCTGAGCTACAAGTATTCTCCTTTATTAGAGTTTAGCCTGATTTGCAAAATACTTCCTTTGATTTCCTCCCCACCCCCTCAAAAAAAATAAAAAATAAACCATGCCAGAAAGCAGAACCAGGAAGGAGTGGAGATAATTTGGTCTGAGATAGAAGGAATTTTCCAGATAACTTTCCCACTTGGATTTGTGTGAATCCAGGCTTGGGAAAGGAACAGTTCTTTGAGGGTGGGAAAATCAGGAATTGGGTAAGCCATCAAGAATAACAAGAGCTGGAAGGGACCTTGGAGGTCTTCTAGTCCAACCCCCTGCTCAAGCAGGAGACCCTATGCTATTCCAGGCAAATGGCTCTCCAGTCTCTTCTCTAAAAGTTTCCACTGATGGAGCCCCTTACCACTTCTGGAAGGAAGCCATTTCACTGATTAATTGTTCTCACTGTCAGGAAGTATTTTCTTCAACTATGGTTAGTCCTCAACTTATGACCACAACAGAGCTCAAAATTTGTGTCGCTGAGAAATTTATTGAGTTTTGCCCTGTGTTACAACTTGCCACAGTTTTTAAGAGAATCATTGCCGTGGTTAAGTTAGTTCCACGGATGTTAAATGAATCTGGTTTCCCCATTGATTTTGGTCATCAGAAGGTCGCAAAGGGGGATCATGTCCCCCCCCCCCCCCCCCGCGACACTGCAACCATCATATGAATTAGTAGCCGAGCCTATGAATGTAGGTCACATGACCATAGGGAATACTATAACGGTATTATAAGTATGAAAAACGGTCCTAAGTCACTTTTTTCAGTGCCGTTATAATCTCGAACAGTCACTAAGCAAACTGTCATAAGTCGAGGACTACCTGTACTCCGGGGTGGGGAACTATGGTCCTTTTATGACTGGCAGAGTTCAGCTCCCCAAATTCCTGAGTCAGCCATGCTGTCTCAGGAATTCTGGGAGTTGAAGTCCTCCAGTCATAAAAGGGCCATAGTTTTCCATTCTGGCTGAGGAATTCTGGGAGTTGAAGTCCGCCAGTCATAAAAGGGCCATAGTTTTCCATTCTGGCTGAGGAATTCTGGGTGTTGAAGTCCTCCAGTCATAAAAGGGCCATAGTTTTCCATTCTGGCTGAGGAATTCTGGGTATTGAAATCCGCCAGTCATAAAAGGATCATAGTTTTCCATTCTGGCTAAGGAATTCTGGGAGTTGAAGTCCGCCAGTCATAAAAAGGCCATAGTTTTCCATTCTGGCTGAGGAATTCTGGGAGTTGAAGTCCGCCAGTCATAAAAGGGCCATAGTTTCCCATGCTATCTCAGGAATTCTGGGAGTTGAAGTCCTCCAGTCATAAAAGGGCCATAGTTTTCCATTCTGGCTGAGGAATTCTGGGTGTTGAACTCCACAAGTCATAAAGGGGCCATAGTTCCCCACTTCAGAAAGACATAATTAGAGTTACTTGAAGAATCTCCTGTAGCTGAATAAATGTTGCAGCTGAGTAAAATCTCTCCAAAATACCAGAGGGAGTTTTAAAACTTGTCCATTCTGTTGAACCTACTCCAATGGCTAAAATTCACAAGTGCTTCTACATTATTCTCTATTCTTATTATTTCTCTTTCCCCTCCCCCCCAAACCACAAGCTGGGCCTGTCTTAATGAACTTGTCAACCTCGTCCATCAAAGTAGGATATTATTTGCCTGCTGACCTGTGTTGATTGAGGATTTTAAAATAATCTGATGTCATTGTTTGAGTCCTTGTTTCAAAACAGATAAGCCGTATTTGAAAGGTTTTTTTATATATATAAACATAAGGGAAACTAACCATTAGCAATATATCCTGTTTCTTTTTTTAAACTGAAATATTTTTGTCCATTTTCTGGATTTTTTTATTGATTGATTGAGAGAGATACAGATACAAATGCAGGCAGAAATAGTTCAATTTAAAAAAAGAAACAGGATATGCTAAAGAATTGCTAGTGGTGGGTTTCCCATACATTTGTGTAGGTTTTGAATTCCCATCATTTCCAGTCAGAGCAGGAAAGGTAGGCTGGCTGGGGATAATGGTACCTGTAATCCCATGCAGCTGAGACCCAAGGATTTGGGCTTCAGCAGTTTCAGCCTTTGCTGTCACTGTGGCTTCCTATTTTTTTAATTAAAAGCATCCAGTCTTATTTCCATAATACAGAAATAAACATTGAGGAGAAAATATTAAAAGCAAGAAAAATAACCATAGAATCCTTTTTTTTTATTAAAACCTTTCTTATAAAAACAATAGTTTGCCTATTAAAAAATATTGCTAAAATCATGAAAGTCAGCTGCCTGTTTCCGAATAAAAGGGGAATCTGAGTAGAAGTGGTAATTGTTCCACAATTTGGTGCCACAACTAACAAGGCCCTGTGTGTTTTGCCCACTGGTCACTAGTGGGATGTGGACTTCAGTCTTAGACAGATGAAGGTGTGTCGTTATTCCTTAATAACATTTCCTATCCCTGGAGTAGTTTTAGTTCTGGAAACATTTACACCTATCAAAGAGAATATTTATAGCTCAGGGTTGAACTGCTACAAACCTCCTTCCTTTCTAACACTGATGACGTTACCTAGATTGGAAAGGAAACAACCCCACCCCACAGAACCGTTTCGATTTCTCCTACCAATGAGGACCAGAAACCCTTTTTTAACATTTTTTTTCCTGTTTGACCTCCTGAAAGGCCAGAATACTGGGGGAGAGTTCTAACAGTTTCTAGTCCTTGTGAGGGCCGCTTCCGGAGATGCCACTCCAATTGTGGACATCCCTAGACGGCAGGAGCCCATGTGCAAATAAACTTGACCAGATTTCGTGGCCTTGCAAAGTTAGGGAGGCAGGATTCTCCCTTCTCCACTTCATTGCCAAGGCAGCAGTTGGTCCCTGTCCCTATTTCATCTGGGCCCCTCCATTATTTAGGCCTTCTCTCTCCACCCCCACCCCTAGATGTCCCTCAGATGCGACGGCCGCTTTACAAATCCCCAATACTGACTTGACTTCCCCCTCTACACGGGGTTTTCTTTCTTTTTCTGTCCTTCTCCCATTCCTCCCTCTCTCTTTCTCTCTCTCTTTTGCCCTTCCTTTCTTCCTTCCCTTTCTCCATAGGGTTCGGCTCAGCCCAAGGCCTTCAAGAGGAAGATCTCCGTCGTCTGTAAGTAAAAGGAGCAGGTTGTCCACCCTTTGAGCTCAACCATCCCTTGACCAGCTGGTGAGACTTCTGAGGAGGGTTGGAGATGCTCTGGAGTCCCATCTCCCACTCCTGAAAGTTGAGGTCTCCAGCCAAGGCAACTTTAAGACTTGTGGACTTCAACTTCCAGAATTCCTCACCTCAGCATTGCCGGCTGAGGAATTCTGAGAGTTGAAGTCCACAAGTTACCAAGATTGGAGAGAGAGCCTTGCTTTAAGGAGTGGGAGAGCACATGCCTTCTGTTTGGCTGCTGGGATGGAGGAAGGATGGACATTCCTCAGGAGAGACAAGGCCACTCTCTGGAGCAGAATGCAAGGGATTGTATTCACTGAAATACAGGTAGTCCTCACTTAATAACTCATCTCCAAATGACCAACTGAAGTTACAACTGACCTTCCCAGAAGGTGTTTGCTTTGTTAAAAATTTTCAGCCCACTTTTATAAGTAAAAAGTGAGGAACATACCTGATTCTCCTTCTTCCTCCTGTTTTTTTCCACAACAACAACCCTGTGAGGTGGGTCGGGCTGGGGAAAAGGGACTGGGGCAAAGTCACCCAGCCAGCTTTCATGCCTCCTAAGGCAGCACTAGAACTCCCAGTCTCTTGCTTGATTGGCCCAAAGTCATCCAGCTGGTTTTCATGCCTAAGGTGGGACTAGAACTCCTGATTTCAGAGTCAACACCTTATCCACCACACCCACCTGCAAACTGCATTTTTGGGCACTTGGCTACCAGCTCGCATTTATTCCTGTTTGTAGCCTCCAGCAGTCACACGACCCGTTTTTGACAGATTTCTAGTGTTTCCGATTTCCAGCTAAAAAAAAAATTCCCCATTGGGTATAATGGCTTTGTTTTAATAACCGTTTGCAAAATAAAAAATAAAAAGCTTATAACAAGAGGCACAATCACATAGAGACTTGCTTTTAACGGCGACTTAAGACTTAATTCTGCACTCAGTTGTGGTTGTCATTCCAGAATTCCCTGAATGCGTTTGATGGGATGGGATGCGTATTTCTTTAGTTTTAAAAGATACACCTGGTAAAAAAAAAAAATTTTTTTTCAGTGGTATTGTCCTTGGCTCCAAATGCTTCGGCCAGCTTACTATATGTAGCATTGGAGTAGCAGGAACATAGTTCATTTAATGCCTGTAGTAGTGAAGGCAGCTGGGATTTTACCAGGAAAGGGGTAGCTCAAGTATTTCTCAACCTCCGCCCCTTTAAGATGGGCAGACTTCAACTCCCAGAATTCTATGCTATGCTGGCTGGGGAATTCTGGGAGTTGAAGTCCACCCATCTTAAAGAGACAGGTTGAAAAAAATTGAGCTAGATTCTTTTTTATCCCAATATATAGCCCTAAGCTTACAACCATTCATTTAGTAACTATTTGAAGTTACAGCAGCATTCAAAAAAAGTGACACATGACCATTTTTCTGACAACCATTTTTTACATGGTTGTTGCAGCAGCCTCAATACTTGGCACTTGGCCACTGGTTCACATTTATGACGGTGACAGCGTCCTGGGGTCATGTGATCCCCTGTTTGTGACCTGACTAATAAAGTCAATGGGGGAAGCCAGATTCACTTAATGGTTGTAGCAAGAAAGGTCATAAAATGGAGCAAAACTCTGTTGCCTCACTTATAGCAACAGAAATTTTGGGCACAATTGTCATAAGTTGCAGACTATGTGTACTGGCATGCAGAACTGGGAATGTGGATCATGCAGAAATGGGATTGCGGCTTAGGGAAAACGGGTGGGTGTGAACTGGCTCGCCTACTCGAGCCAGCCTACAAACCAAGTTATCCCAATTGTGTCAAGGAAGGGTGTAAAATGAAGCAAAGCTCCATTGTCTCATTTAGCTACAGAAAATTTTGGGCTCCATTGTGGTTGCAAGTTGAGGACTACCTGTATTGTCAGATCATGCAGAAAAAGACATGAGGGTTAGGGAAAGTAGGACATGAACTGACTCGCTCATACAAGCCACCTCAACAAGAGCAAAGCTGTCTCAACCGTGTTCTGGGGAAACTGCTCCGGTTTTTAACTCCTTTCCTCCCTCCCTCACTTTTAGCATCCTCCGTGGCCAAAGGGCCAGTTGCCACGAACAGCGACACTGAAGGAAGCCAGCCAGCAGGCCGCAAACGGCGCTGGGGCGCCAGCACCGCCACAACCCAGAAGAAACCTTCAATCAGCATCACCACCGAGTCCCTCAAGGTAACCAGCTAGCCATGACAAAAGTCGACTCAGGGACAGCCAAGATCAGACCTTGATGTGTTTTTCTCCTTCCTCTTCCAGAGCCTGATCCCAGAGATTAAGCCACCACCGGGAGGCCAGGAAGCCGTGGTGGACCTTCATGCTGATGACTCCCGCATCTCTGAAGACGAAGCTGAGCGCCACTTGGAAGAGCCAGCTCACGAGAAAGCGCTCAAGATCTGCCGTACTGTCACACAGGTTGGTGCTTGGGGGGACAGGGGAGAACGATGGCTCCCAATCAGCCCCCAGGGTGGAAGCAGCGCACGGACTGCAAAACTCTGCAAGCCACGAACCTGCGCACAAGCTGGACGGCTGATTTATTCAGCTCCGTTGTTTTTACTGCTCTCTCGTCTCCCATCGGTTTGGGTATGGTGCACAGCCAATCTCTCGTAAATGAGATCATTAATTGCAACACTTTTTTTTAAAGGCAGATGCTAATTGCAGTGCTCTGATTTAGATGCCGTGAAAAACAAAAACAAAAAAAATCCTAAAACCTGAGACAAGGATCTCGTGTAGCTGTCAGATTCTTTGTCTGCAGGGAGATCCATCCCCCTGCCCAAAATTATTCTTGCAAAACGTGCTTGGCTACCAAAGATCTCTGGCCTTTGCCCAGCGAGGCAAGAGAGAGAGGAACCACTGTCGCCTCCCTCTCTCTGTGTAGATGGAATTCAGCTTGCCAGGATCACTGATGATGTTACCTGAATTGGTAATGAAACGTCTGTATCCAAGCTTAGGAATGCCGCAGAATATGAGATTTATTCTATGGATTTGCCACTGAATCAATTGATAAATCTATATAAAAAGGAGGGTGTCCACCTATTCTCCAGAGCATCTGAAGGCAGGACAAGAATCCATGGATGGAAACTGATCAATGAACGAACGAATGAAAGAATGAACGAATGATTCATTTATTGTCCAAGTGTGATTAGACACACCAGGAATTTGTCTTGGTGCCTATGCTCTTAGTGTACATAAAAAGAAAAGATACATTCATCAAGAACCACAAGGTACAACACAATGATAGTCATGGAGTACAAATAAACAATCAAATCATACTAGGAAGCAGTCAATATAAATCGTACAGATACAAGCAAAAAAAGCACAACATTATAGTCATAAGGAGAGAAGCAACTTGGAATTGAGGAATTTTCTGACAGTGAGGACAATCAATGGAACAGATGGAATAGGAATACAGAGTTAGAAGGGACCTTGGAGGTCTTCTAGTCTAATCCCCTGTTAGGCAAGAAACCCTACACCATCTCAGACAAATGGGTGTCCAATCTTTTTTTTAAAACTTAAAGGGTTTTGGAGCATTCACAACTTCTGGAGGCAAGTTGTTCCACTGGTTCACTGTTCTCACTATCAGGAAATTTCTTAGTTCCAGGTAAATCTCTTAATAAGAGACTGGATAACCATTGGTCTGAAATGGTATCTCCTGCTCGAGCAAGGGATTGGAGTAGAAGACCTCCAAGGTCCCTTCCAGCTCTGTTATTCTGTTAAATGCCCGTTGGAGAAAGAATAATTTTCCTTAAAAGAGTGATCAACTTGGGGGTATAATTTGTGTTTTGGTCTTTTATCTTTTTAATTCACCTTTTAAAAAAAATGTTATCTAGCTTTTTTTCTCTCTGTTCATTTTTTCTTTTGGATTTAATTTTATTTTAATTTTCTGAATAAAATAAAAAGTTGAGATTTTTTTTAAAAAAGAAAACAACCGAGCTTAGAGAGTCCCAAGGACCCCCCCAGCCCCCAGCCCCCACTATTTCTCATCCTGTAAAAACCACCATTTTATCAAGTCCAGCCTGGTCCCTTCCAGCTGAGAAACCTCTGTCCCACCCTTCTTCCCCCCCAGGTGGTCCCCGTCGAAGGGCAGGAGAATGGCCAAGGGGAGGAGGAGGAGGAAGAGGAGGAGGAAGAGGAGAAGGTCCACGAGGAAGAACAGCCGGAGTTGGAGCCTGTTATCGCTGTAGAGACCGTGGTTCTGCCTCCCCCAGTAGAGCATGAAGTCAAAAAAGGTACCCAAGGAGGTCAGGGGGCAACCATCAAAAGATGGGGAGCAAAATGTTTTATAGGTGACACTTACCACCAGCAAAATTGGCAAAAATGTTCAGTAATTTGTCCGCAAAATGTTGGAAATGCAATCATAATCCAGGGACTTACTATCACATGTGGTGGACTTGCACCAAAGCAAAACAATTTTGGGAGAAAATAGAGAGCTGGCTGGAAAAAAATAACCATACAGAAGATAGACTGGAAATCAGAAGTATATTTGCTGGGCATATTCCCAGAGGATTATGATAAAGGAACTGCATGTTTAGTTAAACATATGTTAACAGCAGTGAGGATTAGATATGTAAAACTTTGGAAAAATGTGAATACCCCACCAGATGAGGCAATCAGGAAAATCCAGAATGTGTTGAGATGAACCATCTTATTAAAAACAGGGATGGCATATAACTATAATCACTATAGGTACTAAAAATATGAAATACAAAGAATGGGAATTTTACTGTATGGGAACTATCATAGTATTATTAGCATTGTTAATTTATGTGTTATTATATTATTAATAGTAAATAGGACAATATTTTTCACAGTATTAGCTATGTTGTGTGTGTGTGTGTGTGTGTGCGTAAATAATATACCCAGACAAAATGCTGTATTCAAAAAATGTTTATGAATAATAAAATAATAAAAATATTTTTTTAAAAGAAGAAGACGGGGAGCGATTGACCCCCGACAGGTAAGACTCACCTGTGTGGGTTTCTGTCTCCCTTTGCCCCACAGTCACACTGAGCGATACGCTCACCCGGCGGTCCATCAGCCAGCAACGTTCCGGGGTCTCCATCACCATCGACGATCCCGTCCGCACGGCCCAGGTCCCGTCCCCGCCACGGGGCAAGGTCAGCTGTATCGTTCACATCTGCAACCTGGTGAGTGTTTTTGGGGTGCTGTAACTATTTTAGAGGTTTTGGGGGGGGCATTGGGAGCCTTTCTTAACGCCCAGATGTTTGTTCATGAGCATAGGTGAGGCCCTTCACCCTTGGGCAGCTGAAGGAGCTGCTGGGCCGGACGGGCACCCTGGTGGAAGAGTCTTTTTGGATCGACAAGATCAAATCACACTGCTATGTCACAGTGAGTCTTTGAGGGTTTCCACCTCCTTCTCCAGAAATTCTCCTTTCCAGAAAAATATCGGCATTTCGCATCCATCCAACTCGGTTCAGGAGTGCTTTTAAAAGGGGAAAGGTTACGCTATGCTGAGGATCCCAGATTATCTGGATTTGTTTGCTCAATGCCAAATGCTGTCTGGATTTTTTAAAGGGAATTTAGAGAGTGTTTTAAAACAAGTTTTGCTTTGGGGGGAATTTTAACCGGAATGTCTACAGGGATTCTCCATCACCCAGGTAATGGTTGTCCCAAAGGTGCTTTTTTTTTCCTGGGGGGATTTTCCCCCTTCAGAATGTTTTGTTTCTCATCCAAGAAGCTTCTTTAGTTCAGTTTGAGAGGAACACCTTCAGGAATAAAAAAGGAAGGGGAAGAAATAGCTGGAAACACCTCTCTCCTCTCTTTCTCTCCCCCCTCTCTTTCTGTCTCCTCCCTTTCTCTCTCCTCTCTTTTTCTCTCTCCTCTCTTTCCCCTCTTTCTCTTTCTTCTCTCCTCTTTTTATCCACTCTTTCTTCTCTTTCTCACTTTCTCCCCATCTCTCTCCTCTGCTTCTATCTCTCCCCTCTTTTATTCTCTTTCTCCTCTCTTTGGCCCTGTTTCTCTCTCTCTCTCTCTCTGTTTTTCTCTCCTGTCTCTGTCTCCTTTTTCTCTCTCTTCTGCCAATATTGCCTTTCAGTATTCAACAGTGGAAGAAGCCGTCGCGACGCGAAACGCCCTCCACGGGGTCAAGTGGCCGCAGTCTAATCCCAAGTTTTTATCCGCTGATTTTGTGGAGCAGGATGAGGTACGGAGCCCAACGGGGAAGAAAGACATGGGATGGGTAGGGTGAGGGATCTCTGCCCCCGTGCACCCAGAGTTCGGTGCAAGAAAGTGAAACAGGAATGCTTGCTCCAAAAATGGTATGTGTTTTTTCAGGAGACACTTCTCTCTGGCTGTTAGCAATACAGGTAGTCCTCGAGTTACATTTAGTGACCATTCAAAACAAAGGCACTGAAGAAAAGTGACAGTGACCACTTTTTCATGCTTATGATCGTTGTAGCAACCCATGGTTGCGTGATTTACATTCGGGGGCTTGGCAACTGACTAACATTTATGATGGTTGCAGGTCCTGGTGGTCATGTGATACCCTTTTGAGACCTTCTGACGAACAAAGTCAAGGGGGGGGGAACCAGATTCACTTACTGGTCATAAATCGAGGACTACCTGTAAAATGAATCCACAAGATAATGTCTCTTAGCTTTCTCGTGAGATTTTGTATCCCAGAGAGCTTCCACCTGCTAACCTGAGGCTGTTCTTTTCTCTTCCTTAGCTGGATTTCCATCGCGGTCTTCTGGTTGACCGTCCGGCCGAGGCCAAGGCCGATGAAGCGCCCACCTTCCCTGGGGTGGGCCCAACCACGCGGGGGGAACGGGAGCTGTCACGGCGCTCAGAGGCACGGGAGCGGGAGGCGGCCGTGCGGGAGCAGTGGGCCGAACGGGAGCGAGAGATGGAGCGCCGGGAGAGGACCCTGGCGGAGCGGGAGTGGGATCGGGACAAGGTGCGCGAGGGGCCCCGTTCGCGCTCCCGGTCCCGAGAGAGACGCCGCAAGGAGCGGCCCAAATCAAAGGAGAAGAAAGCAGAGAAGAAAGGTAATGAGAGAGAGCTTGGTCTCGTGGTTAAGGCACAAGATTAAAAATCGGGTAACCATGAGTTCTAATCTCACCTTAGCTATGAATGCTGACTGGGTAACCTTGGGCCAATCACGGTGAGTTCTAGTCCCGCCTGAGGCATGATAACTCAGCTGGGTGACTTTGGGCCAATCACCAGGAGACTGGGAGTTCTAGTCCCACCTTCTAGTCCATGAAAGCTGGCAGGATGTCTTTGGGCCAGTTCCTCCCTCTCAGCCCAACCCATGTCACAGGGTTGTTGGGAAAACAGGAAAAGGAAGCAGTGTTAAATATATTTGCCACCTGGAGTTGTTTGTAAAAATAGTAAAGACAGAATCTAAACAAGTAAAACAAATTTGCCTGTTCCCAGCTGGAGGGAAGTCTGGGCATTCCTCCACCCCATCCCTAGAGAACATGGTCGCCTAGTTGGAGTTTCAGCTTTTAAGTTTGAAGCCCAGTTTTATTTCCACATGGTCTTTCCGCTAGGAATGTCCATAGAGATTCTCCATTACCAAGACCATGGTTGTCCCAAAGCTGCTTTTCCAAATGACAACCCAACGTACTTGCTTTTGTTTTTTGTTTTTTCCCCCCCTCTTGAAAACATTTTGCTTCTCCTCCCAGAAGATTCTTCAGTTCTTCAGAAAGCTGCCTCTTGTAGTCGAAGTAAAATGTTTTCCAGAAAGAACCAAACCCCAAGAAAAGTCCTGTTGCTTTTTGGAAAAGCACTTTGGGGGGGCTTCTGCTATGAATGTAGGGATAATATTGCTCGGGTTCTCATATAGGTTTAACCAGCCCCATTTAACCAAGGATTATGCTTTTCAGGCAACAACCAACCTTCTTACTTTCCTCCCCAACAGAAAAGGCCCAGGAGGAACCTCCGGCTAAACTTCTGGACGATCTGTTCCGCAAAACCAAGGCAGCCCCGTGCATTTATTGGTTACCCCTCACGGACATTCAGGTCAGTAGTGGGTGTCAAAACTTTCTCCTACCGGTTTGGTGTGCAGCATTTGCAACTCACCTTCTGCTGCAAGCATTCTGTGTAAAACTCTGGATGCATGGCAATCGGGTTCGCTGCACGAAGCAGGAAATAATGGTCTGTCTAGAGCTCGGGTGGATGGGAGGGCCCAGCAGCTGATCGTCAGAGCAACCAATCCGGCCAAACCAGTAGAATACCACCATTGATTCAGGTGAGACAGGACGGGCAGCAGCCGGGGTAACGTGGTTGTCTGAAGATGTGGTTTCTTGGTTTCTTTAGCCTTGAGGATGAGAAGATACACTTAAAATACAGTTGTCGACTACGGCCACCGATGAGCTTTCGTTGCTAAGTGAGATGGTTTTTTAACTGAATCGTGCCCAATTTATCCGACCTGTCTTGCTGCCGTATTAAGTCAGTCACTGCAGCAGTTCAGTTAGGAACCTGGTTGTTCAGTGAATCAGGTTTCCCCGTTGACTTTGTTTGTCAGAGTGTCGCAAAAGGGGATTGCACGACCCCTGAGACACCGCAACAGTCATAAATATGAGTCAGTTGCCAAGCGTCTGAATTTTGATCCCATGCGGGGATGCCGCAGTGGTTGTAAGTGTGGAAAACAGGTCGTAAGTCACTTTTTTCAGTGCCGTCGTAACTTCCAGTGGTCATTAAATCAACTGTTGTATGTCGAGGACCACCTGTATTTCGTCACAGGATTTTGAGAGAAGAAAATTGTGATTGTCGATGGTTATAAAAAAGTAGAAGGCATCTGAGAGCGCATATTCTGACAAAAGACACTTCAGAAGCTCTTTTGCAAGTGGCAATTTAATGAAATAACAAGCTGCAATTTTAATAAAAATGTTCCCAGATTCTTCCAGATTTCCAGTCACTAGGAGGAAGAAAGAAGATTTAATGACTGGGCTTTTTTTTGCCTGACCCAGAAACTTCCAATATTGGAGTAGTATTTCATGCATAAGTAGTTCTCTGCTTACAACACATTCATTTAGTCAGCATTTGAGGTTACAACGGCACTGAAAAATATGACTTACGACCATTTTTCATACATAGTGACTACTGCAGCATGGTCATGTGATCAAAATTCAGACCTTTGGCAACTGACTTGCATTTACAACAGTTGCAATGTCCTGGAGTCATCTCCTTGCAGGCAAACTGAGCCCAAAATTTCTGTGGCTAAACGAGACAGCTATTAGGTAAGTTTTGCTCCATTTTATGACCTTTGCCAGAGCTGTTAAATGAATCACTGCAGTTGTTAACCCAGTTGTTGAGTGAATCTGGCTTCCCCTTGAACAAAAGGGGATCATATAACTCCGGGACACTGCAGCTGTCATAAATATGAGTCAGTTGCCAAGAAGCTGAATTTTGACCACGTGACTGCGGGGCATGCTGTAACGGTCATTGGTGTGCAAAGCGGTCACGAGTCACTTTTTTCAGTTGTGTTATAGCTTCATTAAATCATATTTTAAGGACCCCATAATCTCTTGGAGCTGAGTGTTTACTGGCCGGATGCCCTTCCTGCCACCAATGTGGAGTTTTTGTTCAGCAGTTATATTCTCATTGTGCCCAGAGACATATCCGCCTCTACCTAGGATCAAACTCACAGCCTCCTGCTTGGGAGGCAAGAGCTGCACCTCTAGGCCACTCTTTATAGCTTCATTAAATGAACAGTTTTAAATCAAGACTCCCTGCAGCGATTCACTTAACAACTGTCAGCAACCGAAATGTTGAAGTCACTTGCCCGTGACAAACTGCCCGTGATGCAGCCATGCTTCAACAGTTACTCTTCCCCTCCTGCTTCTCTCCTCGCAGTGTGTCCAGAAACAGGCCGAACGAGCGGCTCGCGCGCGTGAACGGGAACGCCGGCGCAAAGAACTGGAAGCTGAGGAAGCCCGTCAGCGGGAACGCAACCGTCAAGCTGAACGGGATAAGCGGCGGGAACACAGCAGAGAGCGAGAACGCGAGCGCCCCAATGCCACCAGCGGCAGTGGGGCCAGTCGAGCGGGCGAACGTAGCGGCCGAGGAGACCGCGAACGGCGTGAAGCCAAAAGCCGCCACAGCCGGAGTCGGAGTCGGAGCACGCCTGTACAGGACAGAGGGGGGCGCCACTGAGTTATTCCTCAGCCTTTCTTTTGACCTTCGGGGCAGGGGAAGGAGTTGGTGGTGGGGGCACTTTCCCTGAATCGAGCTCCTGAATTTTGCAGTCAAGGAGGAACAAGGGGGGGGGGGGCATGGAGTTTCTTTGCCCACCACCGGAAAGGCCATGGGGGGGGTCCAGCATGGCTGGAGGGTGGCCGAAGTGGTAGGGCTCTCCCCCCTCCCTCCCCCAAACGTGGGGATAAGTTTGATTTCCAACCTCTCCTGCTCCCCTCTTCTGGAGCCAGTGTCCTTCCCGTTGATTTGTATTTTATTTTGGGAAAAAATTTTTTTTATTCTGCTGATAATACAGGAAAGAGAGCATAATAAAAGAGATGGTGTTAGTTTTAAAGCTGCTGTCCTGCTTCTTTTGAGGAGTGTGCGAAAAATTGTGACACCACCCCCACCCACCCCGCCACCATTGTGGGGAAAATAGTTTGCTATCCTCTTGCAAAGATGCTTGAATCCTGCCCTGGTGTGTGTAGGGCTCTTGTGCGTTTGCACAAAGGGGAAGGGAGACACCCCCCCTTAGCAACTTGTGATGGTAGAATTTGTTCCCAAGCCAGGAGCAAAACCACCGAGCTCAGAGAGCACCAAGAACCCCACAGTTCAGCCATGAACTACAAATATTCCATAGGAACAACTATTCCATAGGAACAAATGGTGTACCTATAGAATATTTGTGATCAGGGTTGACCTGAGGGGTCCTTGGTGCATTCTGAGCTTGGTGGTTTTCCTGCAGATGCTTCATTACCAAACTAGGTAACATCATCAGCGTTAGAAGAGACTGGGGTGTGAGGAATGATGGAGGAGGAATGTGGGGTCCGTGATGCTCCCTGAGTTTGGTGGTTTTCTTGGAGAGGTTTCATGACTCAGTTAGGAAACATCATCAGTACTAGGAAGGGAATGAGGTTTGCAAAGTTGAGGAGGAGGAGGATTATGGGGTCTTCTGCGCTCTTTGAGATTGCAGGTTTTCTTGCAGATGTTTTGTGACCCGCCTAGGTAACATCATCAGGGAGTGGGTTTGATAAAATCCCAATCAAGGAACTACCAACTCACACAAACAGTCAAAGAGTAAACAATCAAGCCTAATCAAGGAGTCACCAAGAACACCCTCTAACACTAACAGGGCAAGCTACTAGCATATAAACGCAAACCCCATTCTCTTCTAGAACTGATGATGTTACCTAGTTGGGTCACGAAATGTCTGCAGGAAACCGACCAAGCTCAGAGAGCACCCAGGGCCCCAATTGAATGGCTGGTATGAATGCAGAAAAAGGCCCTTTAAGAAAGAACATTGATTGCAAGGAGCAACGGAATTTCTATTTATTATATTTCATATATTTATTTAAAACATTTCTAAAGCCGCCCCTCTTCTAACCAACTCTGGGCGGCTCCCAATCCAAAGTTAAAACAACCTATAAAATATTAAAACTGCAAAACAAAAAGGATCAAAACGTTTTTCTTCTGTTTTCCTGTTGAGATCTGAGAACCAACCCACCAAATGAGAGCATCTTCCTTCATCAGGTGTTTTTTTAACAGCAAAATAGCTCCACCAGCTGAATGTCTTATGGAGATTCTCAACCATCCAAGTGTCCCAAAGGTGCTTTTTTTTCAAGCGGCAACTGGACTTTCTGGTTTTTCCTTGGAGACATTTCACTTCTCCTCCAAGAAGTTACTTCGGCTCTGACTGGATAGTGGGGAATGGAAGGATTGTCTGCAAGGAATAAAAATCTTTTCATTCTCTGCCATCCAGTCAGAGCCGAAGAAGCTTCTTGGAGGAGAAGGGAAACATCTTTAAAAAAAAAAATCCTCTTGAAAAAAGCATCTTTGGGATTCCACCAGCTGTCACGAATTCCAGAGTTTAGTTTATTCACCGAAATACAGAGCACAGAGTACAGAATTCAGCAGATACAACGATACCTACCCATCTTATTTTCAGCTAAACCAACATTAAGCAAAGCAGAAGAAATAAGACTTTCGAGATCCAATCTGAATCGTTCATCGGGAGCAGAGGTTTAGTCTTCTCAGCTTTCGGATCCGTCCTGACCCATCCTCGGGAACTTCACTCTAGCAGTGTGCTTTGAGCTATTCTGTTTTGAAGCTGCTTAGATTGTTGGCTGAGCAGGGACAAAAACAGCCAGGGAAACAATTGAAGCGTTGGAAACAGACCTTTGTCCACCAACCAGCTTATACTTAGGATCCGCAACAAACAACAGTCTTCAACACCCACTCAGCAACTAAAAAAGAAACCCCCACAACAGGCACCATATAAATATAGGGAGTCCTCGACTTAACAATGGTTCGTTTAGTGACTTCAAAGTTACAACAGTGCTGAAAAATGTGACTTAATGACCGTTTTTCACTGTCACGACCTTTGCAACCTCCCCATGTTCATGTGATCAAAATTCAGGTGCTTGTCAACTGGTTCATATGACTGTGGTTGTGTCCCAATGTTATGTGATCCTCTGTGCGGCCTGACAAGCAAAGTCAGTGGGAAAGCCAGATTCACTTAATAGCGGGGTTACTAACCAATAACAGAAATTCACTTAACAATTGTGGCCAGAAAGGTCGTAAAATGCGGCAAAACTCTTAACAACAGAAACGTTGGGTTCCATTGTAAGTCAAGGACTGCCTATTATTTGCCGCCTTTCGTGAGACTTTTGAGAATTCACCTGCAAAGGAAATTAAAGGCCGGAAAAATATCTGAAGAGAAAAGGGAATTTTAAAATCAGGACTCTTTAAAATTAGGCCACGACATTAATAAAGACCTTTATAGCGGTGGAAAAACAGGCTTCAAAAACCTTAGCTGGAAAACTGGCTTGATGTCTTAAGACTGTTTAGAAACTTACATAAACACGATTATCTTTAATGTTCCAATAAGATCCAAATATAGCTGAATGTCTTGATGCAAGGGCTAAACTGAAAAGATTTGTGCTGGGCTTGGAATTAGCTTGCAAACATTCCCTTTTTTTCCTCCAAGTTAAATAAAAAAAACCTTTTTCAACTTCTATTTTCTCCCTTCTTAAAGAGCTTTTGTGGGGGCATCTGTGTCTCTTTTTCCCTTTCCCTTTTCCTGCTCTGCTCTTACAAAGAACCTAGAGGTGTGATTGATGCACACAACAGAGCTTTCCAGCTAGGATTTGTACGCGCACAATCTGGCCTAACACCACAATGACAGATGATGATTTACGGAAGGTTTCTCTTCCCCAAATGGAAATAAAAAGACCTTCACCAGGATTGGTCCGATGTGGTTGTTCCCTTCTTGGCAGATAGATGGCACCGGTCTTCCACATAACCTGGTCAAAGGATGAAGGCAGTTCACTACTCTTAGATACACAAAAAAACACAAATGCTGGCCAAGGGGGCAAATTGTACAAAGGAAAGGGGCAGAGCAAGAACGGATAATATTTCTCCTCTAAGATCCTGGTCTCTTTCATTTTCTAACCTCCCCCACCCCCCACTAAGATCTTAGTTTGTTGTCCCTCCTTCCCCTTGCTCCAGAACCACAAGACGCTCGACTGGCCCTCAAGGAATATCTGCAGCTGTGACCCTGTCTTTTTTTCCTGCTTCCAGACATCTGTTTTGCTTTCGCTCCCTTGCCGTGTCTTCTTTCTTTTCATCCTTCACACAACCCCAGCCCCCACACTCCCCAAATTTCCCCTCCCCAATCCTGCTCTTATTTTTCTTCCTCCCTGGGCAAGGCTTTGGAGAATGAGAATTGTCATCCAATTTTTCTTTGTTCCTGCCTCCTAGATTGTTTTTCGGATGCCAACATTTGGCATTGGGGCTCTGTGTGTGTGTGTGTGTGTGTGTGTGTGTACCAAAGGAATCACATTTTGCAAGGCTTTAAGGCCCCAACCCATCTTTCATCACTTCCCACCCCACCCCCTAAAAAGACCCCCGTCCTCTCAAACGGTCCAGAGCATTCATGCACAAAGGTGTAAACCATCTATACCAGGGTTGTCAAACTGGATTGCTTCAAGGGACGGATCAGCATTGTAGTTCTCCTTCGTGGGCTGGAGCACCCTGCCTGCCAAAATGTGGCATGGGTGGGCTTCATGAGACTCCCCCCCCCAATACCCTGTTTTTGCTGGAACAGCAGCACCCTGCTGGCCAAATCCTCACATGGGTCCCCCGTACCCTGTTAAAAGAAATATCCTTCTGGGTTCAGTTCCAAGTGGGGAAAAAGACACTGGAAACTTGGGAGCTGTTTGGAAAGGTGGTTTAATGGTGGACAGCAAGACCACATGGCTTGAAGCTCCAAAGTGAAAAGGATGATCACATACTTCAAAGTGAAAAGAGAAGGTCAAGAAGAGCTGAGGTGATGAGAGTGCCTGGGTTTTATAACCTTTGTTGGGATTTGAATTGGAGCTTGTGTTCTGATTGGCTGTCAGACTCCCTTGGGGCCATGCAGGGGCAACTCTGTAGGCTGTCCTGAGTTCCAGACTTCGCTGAACCTTGCTGGATGATGATGCACTGAAAAGGCTTTTGGCAATTGCTATAGTTTTACTTGGAGATCTTTGTTATGTAAAGTATTCTGGCCCAGGTCTTAATGGCCCAACCATAAACAAAGGTGGAGGTGAGTTTCTGCTTCTGAGGAGAGTTGCTGCTTCTGAGTTTCTACTCTTTTTAAGGGAAATATTCTGCCTTTTTAATATTTCCTAGGCTATTTCAATTGTCTAGGAGAGGGGTGGGTGCTAACTTCCTACACCATTTTGGCCAGCAGGGTACTGCAGGAGGCTGTCCAGGCCAAAAACGGGGGGGGGGGCCTTGCACGCCCCCTCCCCCCATGCCCTGTTTTGGCTGCTAGAGGCCCTGCTAGAGGCCCATTTGGCCCTGCTAGAGGCCCTTTGCTACTTCCAGGCAGGCCCTGCGGGCTTGAGTTTGACATCTATACATTCCCCCATCCATGACTTTCCTCTGCAGATCCCAAGATCTGGTGCCTTCTATCCCCTCCTTCAATCCTCCGGCTTGCTTCTCTGGGAGAGACCCCCGTGTTTGGGTGGGGGGTCCAGGAAAAATTGGGTGCTTGGTCCCGACTGAACTTAAAGGCCAGCTATTTTGGCTGCAAGCACCAAAGTACTAAAACTTGAATTGTTTCTGTGAGTTGGGATGTGGTTTGTTATAGATAGCCCTCAACTTACGGCCACAATTGAGCGCAATATTTCTGTCACTAGGCGAGACAGTGGTTATCTAATCCCTACACTGTATGTGTGTGTTTGTGTGTAACGCGTGTGAGAGCTTTGCTCCAGGACTTTGTAGTAAACGTGGGGATGTTTGGGAGCAAAACTGGAGCAATAAAAAGGGGAATTAAGACTTGTTCTCTGGCTGTATTGCTTTCGTACCATGTCCTGGGTCATCCCACCAACTATTGGATTCAACTCACCATTTGGGCAAGGATTTGGCCTGGAAGAGGCCCTCTGGCTCCCTCCTGTTTGGCTCTCGCCCTTTCCTGCACCCAACGATAGAGGGGCCTGACTGCCCCCCATCCTTCCCAGCCACAGCTGGCTCTGGCTGAGGGGTTATTCCAGCTGCTCCTGTGAGGATCACACAGAGCAGCAAAGGGGGAGGAAGAGGAAGATGGCTGAGAAAATGGCCCCCTTTTTTGCTGGGGTGTGTGTGTGCGGGGGGGGAGGGGGGTCTTTGCATGGGGCAGAGAATTTTCCCACATTTTTTTTCTTTTCTCCGACAGGTCTGGTCTATTTTTATCCTTCTCCACGGCTTCCTTTGTTCCCCTTCACCTCTTCCTGGAGAAAGAATTGCTTAGGAAATCTGCTGAGTGGACACCCCAAGAAGAGGTCTGCTTCTGGCAAAGGACCCGGCCCTGGCATGACCTTTGACCTCTTCTCCCCCCAAAAAAACCTTCCCTTCTATTTCTCCTTTTCTTTATGATAGAGGGAGAACTGACAGACTCTATTGATATAAGAAAAAGAACAAGACAAAGGTGCCCACTATCACCTCTGTTGTTTGTGTTAACCTTGGAAGTGCTAAACAGAAATATTAGAGAAGAAAAGGATTTATAAAAGAGATGAAAATTAAAAAGGAAGAATTTAAGTTGCAAGCATTTGCAGATGATCTGGTTTTCATTTTAGAAGACCCACTAGAAACAGCATTAAAATTGATAGAAAAGATAGAGGTATATGGTTTGAAAATAAATAAAGACAAAACAAAGATTTTGACAAAGAATATGTTATCAAGACAAAAGGAAGAATTGGCGGATGTATTGAAAATCCAGGTCACAAATAAGATCAAGTACTTGGGGATACATTTGACAGCAAAATGTAGTACATTGAAAGAGAATAACTATATTAAACGTAAGCAGCAGACAGCGCTAGATTTGGCAAAATGGGAAAATTTACAACTGTCATTAATAGGGAGAATATCAACAATCAAGATGAATATATTACCCAGATTTTTATATTTGTTCCAAACAATTCCAATTAGGCTTGGAAAAGACTATTTTGAAGATTTAAATAAAATTGTGTTGAAATATATATGGCAAGGTAAGAAAGTGAGAATAAAATTAAAACTTTTTCAAGATGCTAGAATAGGAGGAGGATTTGGTTTGCCTAATTGGGAGTTGTATTACCAAGCTACAAATTTGATGTGGGTCAAGGAATGGATAACATTAAGAAATGCTAGATTGTTGACATTAGAAGGACATGATTTGTTGTTGGGGTGGCATGCTTTTTTATGGTATAAAGGAACTAAAACACAGGGGTATTTTAGAAGACATTTTATACAGCAGTCTCTGTGGTTAAGTTGGAAGAAGATTAAAAGGCAATGTTATTTGAAAATTCCTGTCTGGCTATTGACTATTGAAGCATTTTCCTAACCTATAATATACAAAAAGGAACAAACAGTTAGATATGGTGAAATATTGAATGAAAAGGGTGAACTTAAATCTATGAAAAAATTAGAGCCACAAGGTATAAAGATGAATTGGTTTTCATATGCGCAAATACATTCTAGGCATGATAAAGATTCTAAAACAGAAGGTTTCTATGATAAGTTGACTGATTTAGACAAGATTTTGACAGGTACTGATAAAAAGTGATTAAAAAACTGTATGGATATTTATTAGAAATTAAACTAGAAGAAGAAGTTAAAGAAACAATGATTGCTTGGGGGAAGAATTTTGGATATGGCAAAAATTGTGGTCTCAAAATTATAAAATGACAATGTCAACAGCATATAAAGAAAATTTGTATAAGATGTTTTACAGGTGGCATTTCCCCCCGACAAGAATAGGAAGAAAGTTCAAGAACAAGTCTGAAAAATGTTGGAAATGTCATCAGATACCTGGCTCATATTACCATATGGGGTGGATGTGCGCGGATGCCAAAAAATATTGGACTAAAATCCACACATGGTTGGAAAAAATGACAAAAAAGCATATAGACTTGAAACCAGAGATATTTTTATTGGGAATTTTACCTGAAATATAAAGAATTGAAATATTTGATTGTAAATGTATTAACAATGGCTAGGATCGTATTTGCTAAAAACTGGAAAAATGAGAAAATACAAACACAGGAGGAAGTTATTAAGAAAATAATGGAATGTGCTGAAATGAGTAGATTGACATTTGAAATCAGAGAACAAGAAGATAAACAATATTATAAAATTTGGGATCTATTAATGGTTAGACAATAAAAAATGGTAATGAAATATGTAGATTTTTAGAACATAATGAATATATAAAGATGTATTTTTTATTATATCTACAAAACGATTATAGGATAGATTTGAGATGGAAATATGAACTGTCATAAAATAAATTAAGTAAAATATGGATTATTTTGTAAAACATGAATGAAAAATAGTATAGTCAAATGATTGATTAACAATGATATTAATGTATTTAGGAATATTTGATTGACAATATGAGAACATATACAATGTAATTCTAATTGAAGACTTCGAAGTAGAAGCACAAAACAAGTTGTAAACCAACCGATACGCTGTATGTACATATTTGGAAGATGGTTTGATGTTTTTATGTTGTGTTTGTTCATGTTTGTCTTAAAAAAAACAATAAAACTTTTTTTTAAAAAAAAGCAACCAGTAGATTAACACATATTTGCATCATGGCGTCAGTGGCTTAATCCTTTTTTTAAGACTTTTTTTTAAAAAATCTTGTTTGTTGTGTTTTTTTTTCTTTTCTTTTTTCTCTCTCATTATTTTGGTGTTTTGTATTTTAATTTTTAATTATTTTTTTCTCAAACAAACTAAATATTATCAAGATGTGGGGGGGGGAGGAAGAAGCAAAAGGTGGAATGTAATCAAGTAGAGAAGCAACCTGGAATTAAGGATAAATTTTCTAACAGTGAGGACGATTCACCAGTGGAACAGCTCGCCACCAGAAGTTATATTTGCTTCAACACTGGAAGACATTGGAGAGCCACTTGTCTGAAATGGCACATAGGTTTTCCTGGTTGAGCTGGACTAGAAGACCTCCAAGGCCCCTTCCAACTCTTATTACACTCTTATTCTCTTTTCTTGAATTGGGTGGTTTGGGATGGGATTTTCTGCTTGATTTTGTCCCCTCCCTGGCCTCCTTCTCTGCTCCTTTTCCCATGGGGGGGGGAACTTCAGGATGGAGTGTTTGATTTGGGAAGGGGGGCTCTGAGTAGGCTTTCTTCTCCAGTCAGTGGCCCGCTCTGACCCCTCCCCCAATCAAACCCCCATCTTGAACTTCCCAGAGATTAAAAATGGAGAAAACTCCTTGTAACTCTCTCCAGGAAACGAGTTAATGCTGCCCCCCCAGTTGAGACCCCCAACATCTCCCCTATTTCCAGATTGTCCTGCCTCTCGTCTCTTCCAGAGCCCAATTTCCCCCACCCTCTCCCAACCTGGCAGGTTAATTACACTATTTAAATTCCCTCAAATAATCGCAACCAGTTAATTAAACCTCAATCGATCGTTAAAAGCAGCCCAATAATGAATATTCTAGCTGCCTCGCTGGGAGGGCGTAGGTGGGGATGACTCATAGCCCCCCCAATGGCTGTTATCCTGGTTAACACCGCCCCCAAATCAGCATCAGGGGGGACTGCCTGACCTTTGACCCCTAAGAGCCCCATCTTCTGCCTCATTTCAGACCCTTCCTCAGTTTCCTAACATACCGTAAAAATTCCCTTTTTTCTTTTCCAATATTTTCCCCCTGCCTTTCATTTTCCTTCTCAGGTGAATTCGCAAAACGCCTCATGCGTGAAGGCCCATACGGGTAAGTTCTCGCCTTATGGCTACCGTGGAGCCCCAAATTCCCGTGGCTAAGTGAGAAAGGCGTGCTTTTAGTGCATTTTTTCCCTTCCCCATTTTACGCCCTTTCTGACCACCATCATTAAGCGAATCCTCACAGTCCTTAAGTGAATACAACGGTTGTTCAGCGAATCCGGCTCCCCTGCGGACTCTCACTCGTCTGACAGTCGCAAAAGGGGTCCCCCTAGCCCCAGGGGACACTGCAACCATCATAAATACGACGTAGTGGCCCAGCCAAATTTTTAAGTCACTTGACCACGGGGATGGATGCTACAACGGTCTTAAGTATGAAAACCTGGTCAAAAGTCCCTTGTTTGGTGCCTTTGCTATTACAAATGGCTTATTTTTCTGTGGATTATAGGAAGGGGGATTTATTGTTTTTTTATCTTTTTTTCTATACTGTTTTTTGTTTTTGCTTTGCTTGTAAGCTGGGAGCGAATTGGCAGCTCTATAAATTTTCTAAATAAATAATTACATTTTGAAACGGTCACTAAATGAACAGTTGTAAGTCGAAAACTACCTGCACCCTTATTTTTTTCTTTGAAATTGTGGGTCCTTGATTGGCCCCCTCCCTCTTAATCTGCTGCCCCTCCCTTCTCTGCTCCCCCCTCCCTAAACACTAAAAGAAAATGCAACCCTTATTTTGTTCTGCCTCTAAACTCCCCCTATTAATTTTTTAAAGTGAACCCTTGTTAGAAATTCACAAAGTCTCCCCTGGAGAATAAATCTGTGGAACAAAACAAACCGGGCATATTAGGATGAGCAGGAGGGAGAGAAGGGGGGGGAGGCTCTGGGGAGGACGTGTGTCCCCCCTCTTCCAAATTCAAGGGGGGGGGGAAAGAGAGGGAGATTGGCCTTGGATCCCCTCCACTTCTCCCCTTTCTGAGCTGACACCCCAAATTGCAAACAGGCCAAATTCCTGCCTTCTCATTTTTTAAAAAAATTCATTAAAATGCAATTGCAGTTAAACAATTTTTTTGGGGGGGGGCTGTTTATTCACATGGAGTATTTGGGGAGTAGAGTGTTGGAGGAAGGAGGGGGGACCAAGAAGAGTTGAGAAAATTGGATCCCCCTTCGATTTAATTTTTTTTTTTTTAAGGATATTTTCTCTCCATTTGGGTTTTTAAAATCGGGTCTTTTCTTTTTCCCTGCAAGGAAACCCCACCTCATTTCATCTTGGGGAGATAGGAAGGAGGGTGTTGCTGGACCCTCTGTACATGTTCAGAGGTGCCCTCGCTTTCCAGTTTTGGGCGGTGGGAGGGGGGGTTTCCTCTCTTTGTTTGCATTGTTTCGTAAAATCCTTCCAGAAGTCAGTTTGGCTCCAGGGGAAAATCTTAGGAAAGATTTGTGATTGAGGAGGGGGGGGGGCATTTTAAGGGAGGGGGTTTCAACCCTGGAGGAAAGGATCTGGGTTTAAGGAGGGGCTCCTTTAGTTTGGGGGAGGATATATTTTCGGAGGGAGGGGAGATGGCCCTACGACTCCCTCCAAAGGGAGAGAAAGAAGGGGAGAGATAGGATATGTCTGTTCGTAGGAAAGAGGAAAAAAAGGTTTGGGGGGGGGCTCAGTGGGTCAGATCTGGGGATCCATATTACCAAGGTGTGGCAGGGGGGTCAAGATAGAGGTCAGGGTTGAAGCTAGGACCCCCCCTCTCCCTCCCAAGTGGTCAACCTAGAAGGGCTGAAGTTTTGGGGGTGCAAGGGGGAGACCCTGACAATTTGGGGGAGGGGGGTCCCAGGAGAGAAAAGGGGAGGGGGCAGACTTCTGGAAGGAGATTCCTGAAGGGGGGGAGGGAGAGAAGCAGAGGAGATTCCCAGGGAATGTGAGGAGGGGGCTGCCCAATCTGGAGACTCCAGCAGAAGTGTGAAGAGGGGGCTAAACCAGGGTCGGTGGGGGGGGGGAGAAATCTTGTCGCAGTGCCAGACATTGGGGGGGGGTCGGTTGTTCTCTTTCCTCCTCCCCCCCGCCTGAATTTTGGCTCAGGCACCTCTATGTACTCCCCCTCCCCGCCCGACAGAATAGGGGGGAGAGGAGGGGAGGAGAGGGGGAGCGCGTAGTAGCCAAGCAAGACGAACGGAGGGAGGTGGGAGCCTCAGACGAGCATCGCCGCAGAAGACGGGCAGCCCCGCATCCCTCCGTCGCCGCTCCTGCCGCGCTCCCTTCTTCCTCCTTCTGCCCTTTGCCGTCCCGCCGGCTCCCCCTCTTCCCTTGCCTTCTCCTCCTTCCTCTTTTTCTTTCTCCTCCTCCTCTTCCTCCTCCATCCTGACTCCCAGCGACCCAGGTAGGTCCCGTGTCCCTTCTCGGGAGAAAGCCCCCCCCCAAAGAGGTTTATTTTGGATGGGTTGGGGGGGAACCAGCCTCCTGGGTCGTTGAGGGGGGTGGAAGACGATGATCTGCGCAATCTTGAGTTGAGGGGGAAAGAATTGGGGGCAAAGGACAAAGTAGGCAAATTTGGGGTGCTGGGGAAAGGAGGGGTCGCTCAGGTCCTGCTTTTCTCCGTCCCTCCCACTTTCTTCTCCCCCCTCCCCGCTTTTCCCCCGCTGCAGGTGGGCGCCCCTCTTTCTCCGGCTCCTTCCTTCTGTCTCGCCCCCATCTCTCCATCCCTGTCTGGGGGGGGGGGACAGACGGAAAGGGCTCGAAGTTGGATTGGGGAGAGGAGGAGGAGAGGGACTTGGGGGGGGGGTCCCCAACCGCCTGCCCTCCTCCACCCGCCGCGCTTTCTCCTTCCCTCTTTCCAAGTCCGGAGAGAATTCCCAGCGCTGGGTTCTGGAGGGATTCCCCTTCGGGGGGGGGAGATTTAGTGGGGCCGGGGGGGGCGTCTTTCTTTCCCAATCCTCCCATCCCCTGCCACCCATAGGGTCTCTCCCCTCCGCCCCAACACCTCCAGGCTCAGCTGCTTCCACTCCCCACCCCGCGGTTCACGAAGCTCCTGATTAAGGATTGCAAGCACGCAGCTCCGGATTGTAAATCTACTCCGGGAGTCTTAAGACTGCAACGCGAGGGGAGGCGGCGGGGGTGGGTGTCTCGGGGAGGGGGGGGGGGCTGCTCGGGGAGACCCCGGACGGCGGGACGGCGGGAGGGGAGGGGTCCGCGGGGGTCCCCTCGCCCCTCCAGCCCAGCGTCCCCGAGGGGAGGCTGGGCGAGACAGAGGCAGGGAGGGAGCGCGCCTGGGTCACGTTGCTGTCTCTCGTTTCTCGCACCCCTTCATCCCAAGACCCCCCCCCGTCTCCTCTTGCGGGAGAGACCCCTCTGCCCCCCAACCCAGATCTATAACCCCCCCTTTTCTCTCTTTTCAACATCTAACACCCCCCCCAATAACCTCTCCCCTTCTGGGTTGCATCCCGACCTCCTGACGCCCCCTCCCCAAAAATCCATCTCTGGCTATATCCTAACCACCACCCCCTTTGCCCCTCAGCCTTCTTTTACCTCCCCCTCCCCATGAGGATTTTTCTTTGGGGAGGGGCTGCCGGCTCTTGGGGGACCCCCAAGACTGGCCTGTCGCACCCTGCCTGCAACCCAGCAGCCCCCTCCCGACTCTTCCCTATGCCAGCCCCCCAACTGGGACATCATTCCCCCCTGATGGGGGTAGAAGAGACAAGGGGAACCAAGGGGGTCTAAATCTCCCCCCCTCCATCTCAAAAAAATATCCCTTTTCAGCCTCAGCCTCCCCATTTTATCCGTCTGGGATGGCCAGTTTCTCCTCCCCCCCCCCAAGGAAAACTGCACACTTTTTCCGCTGCCTCCTTCAACACACCTTCCCCTTTTCCACCCGATTCTTCTGGAGTCAATTTTCTGACCAGGCAAAATAAGATTTATTGGGTTTTGTTCTCTGGGTTGTTATTATTATTATTTTTCTAACACCCCCGATCTGCATCTGGGAATAACTAATCCTAAACAATCCGCTTAGATTTGGGCAAAGCGAAAGGGAGTAGAAAGCTGCCCAGGAAGAGAGAAGGAAAATGGGGAGGGTGGAGGAATTAATTAAAACAAACAAGACCTGCCGAGGGTTAAATGTAATATTTGGAAATTGGGGTGCCTGTTCATCTGCCCTGAGGGGATGTGCCAAAATATCTGTTTACGGAAGAAAATGAAATTGGCAGCTCAT
Organism: Hydrophis major; assembly: GCA_033807585.1. Lineage (NCBI taxonomy): Eukaryota > Metazoa > Chordata > Lepidosauria > Squamata > Elapidae > Hydrophis > Hydrophis major. The sequence goes on from CM066343.1 coordinate 4,822,967, forward strand.
ACAACACACACACACAAGAAAGGCTCTTTTGAGTCGAGGGGTGGGGAATAAAATGAAGGATGGAGGGAGAAATTAGAAGAATTTGGGCCTGGGGTTCAGGAGGTTGCTTCTGGTTCAGTCTGAAATAAATGAAGAAATATAACATATATTTTATATATATATTGTTCTCCCATCTCTTGACTTCCAGGCCAGAGAAAGCTTTGCTTAGCCCGGTTTGGGGGGGCTGAGGTAAAAGTGACAGGGACAGCTGGGGGTACCCCTTTGCAGGTGAAATGGGAAGAAGGGAGGGTCCCAATAGGGAGAGAGGCCATGTCAAAACGGGCTTCATTGAGATTGTGAGTTAGAGGGACACAATCGCTCTGGAATAACAGGAAAAAAAGGAGCTTCAACAATCACAGGGCTTCAAACAGACCAGAAGTCCCTTTAACAAGGTCCTGAACATTGACTGGATCTGTGGTAAAGGAATTGGGAATGAGGGAGGGAGGGGATGAGGGAGGGAGGGAGGGCAGAAGGAAGAGAAGGAAGGAAAAGAAAGGGTGGAAGACAAGAAGGGTGGAAGTAGAGAAGAAGAGAAGGAACAGAAGGAAGGGAAGAGGAAGGGAGAAAAGCTGAAAGGGAAGGAAGGAAGGCAGGAAGGAAAGAAGAATGTGACTGAAGAAGGAAGGAAGGAAGGAAGGAAGGAAGGAAGGAAGGAAGGAAGGAAGGAAGGAAGGAAGGAAGGAAGATAAGAATGATGGAAGAAGGGAAGGGAGAGAAGGAATCCAAAGAAGGAGAAGAGGAAGAGGAAAAGGAAGGGAGAAAAGCAGGAAGTGAGAAAAGGCAAGACAAGAAAGGGGGAAGGATGGAAGGAAGGGGAAGAGAAATGGGAAGGGAAACAAGCGGAAAGAAAAAGAAGGAAGATAGGGAGAAATTAAGGAAGGGAGAAAAACAGAAAAGGGAAGACAAGGGAAGGAATGGAAGGAAGGAAGAATGTGACTGAAGAAAGCAGAGAAGGAAGGAAGGAAAGGGATGGAAGGGGATGAGAAAGAGGAAGGGAGAAACCCAGGAATGGAGGAAAGGAAATGCAAGACAAGGAAAAGGGGGAAGGAAGGAAGGAAGGAAGGAAGGAAGGAAGGAAGGAAGGAAGGAAGGAAGGAAGGAAGGAAGGAAGGAAGGAAAGGGGAAGAGGAATGGGAAGGGGGACAAGTGGAAAGAAAAAGAAAGGAAGGAAGATAGGGAGAAATGAAGGAAGGAAGGAAAGGGAAGAGGAAGGGAGAAAAGCAGAAAGAAAAGGGAGGTGAAGGAAGGATGAAGGAAGGAAGGGGAAGAGGAAGGGAAAGAGAGAAAAGCAGAAAGGAAAAAAGAAGGGAGAAAGGAAAGAAGTTTTACCTCAGGTTCCATCCCCTTGTCTCCTCCAATCCCATCTCAAAGCTGCTGTTATTATCCACTAGGGAAAAAAAATCCCCCTTTCATCAAAAGCAGCATTTATTTCTTACATCGGTTTGCGCTTACTCGGACTACTTCGAAGCATCGGCACGTAAGCCTTCCACCTAAGCAGTGTATCTTTCCTTAAAAGCTAAATAAAATAATTGGCTACTCCTAGGGCTGTGATGTCCCAAAAGAAAAAAGAAACAACAACAGCAACACACACAAGCTTTAAAAGCGCTGGCAGATGAAAGCCTTCGGATTGCAACTGAGACCAAAATAAGAGAAATTGGGAGCTCCCTGCCAGATATAATCCCGCCGGGTTCCCCTCTTTTAAAAGAAAATTAAAAAATAAAATATAAAATTGGGAATGGGTCCAGTGCCCTCTCTCTCCATTGGCAAAAGCACTAGAAAAAGAAATAACTAGGGGAGTGGGAAATCACACAACAGGAGCTTCCAAAAAAGAAAAAAGCAGGAAAAAAAAAAAAAAGTCTGCCCTTCAAAACTCCCAAAGAGATTTTACTCTCAAATTAATTTTTTCCATTATATAGCACTCAGACATTACTGAGGAGAGAAAACAAATCATTAGATTAAAAAAATAAATAATCACGTGCGGATTAAAAAAAGGTTGGTGCTTCTGCCCTCCAGAACTCCCGGAGAGATTTATCCTCAAATTAATTTTCTCCATTATAACCGTCATGGTTCAAGGTGCATCCCTGGCATAAAGGAAATTCTTCCTTCAGGCAAGAAATCTTAGGTCCCTGTAGAGGGGGCTTCTAACCTCTTTATTGTTTTATTTTTTATTAGTTTACTTTAATTTTATTATTTTATTTTATTACGCTGTAGAGGGGGCCGCTAACCACTTTACTTTATTATTATTATTTATTTTACTTTATTTTATTACTTTATTTTAATCTTTATTATTTTATTTTATTATTTTATTACTCACTGTAATGAGTAATAAATAATAGGGAAAATAATAAAATAATAAAAAATAAAATAAGCAATTAGGGTGCTTCTAACCCCTAATTATTTTATTTTTTATTTTATTTTATTTTAATTTTATATTTTATTACTTTATTTTATTATTCACTGTAGGGGCTTCTAACCACTTTATCATATTATTTTGTTTTTTGTTTGTTTTTTATTATTATTTTATGTTATTTTACTTTATTATTTTGCTGTGTTTTATTTTTTTATTTTACTTTATCTTATTTATTTATTTTTAATTCTGTTTTATTTTATTTATTATTTTTGAGGGAAAAAGATCTTAAAAATGCAACTTTTGCAACCCTTCCTCAACTTTGGATTTTGGGATTTAGATACCGCTAGTCCTTGACTTATAGCCACACTGAGCCCTGGATTTCTGTTGCTAAGCGAGACATTTGTTTCAGCGAGTTTCGTCCCATTGGATGGCTTTTCTTGTCACCATTAAGGGAATCACTGCAGTTGTTCAGTTAGGGACATAGTCATTAAGTGAATCTGGCTTCCCCTGTTCACTTTTGCTGGTTGGAAAGTCGCAAAAGGGAGATCACGCAATCCCAGGGACACTGCGACCGTCATAAATACGAGTCAGTTGCCAAATGTCTGAATTTGGATCACGGGAAAACAGGGATGCTGCAATTATTGTAAGTGTGAAAAACATCGTAAGCCACTCTTTTCAGTGCTGATGTAGCTTCAAATGGTCACTAAAGAAACGGTTGTAAGTCAAGGACTACTTACCTCAGAGTTTACACACAAATGTGCAAACACACACACAAACACACACCTTTGGGATCTATGAATGAAAATCTTGGCATTTAAGCATCACTCAAGTCTCAGCGCTTACATACAAACACAAACACACACATACAGTGTAGGGTCTGTTTGGGCATTGGGGTTGGACTAGATGACCTACAAGGTCCCTTCCAACTCTGTTAATCTGTAATCTGTAAAACCTTTGTGGTCCATGAATGGAAATGTTCTCCTCATGGCTGCACTTTTGAGTCTCAAAGGTTACACACAAACACACACACACACACACACACATATACACACAGACCTCTTTGTGGTCCATGAAGGAAAGCCTCAGAGCTTACACACAAACACACACATACACACACCTTTGTGGTCCTTGGAAATCTTGGTCCTGTAACATCTTTCTGTGCCTTAGAGCTTTCACACAGACGAGACACACACATACACACAGACATACGCACACACAGACAGACAAACTTTCTGGCTTTTCCATTAGCAATGTTAAGACGGCTTTCAGATATTCTTGAAATGCAAATCTAGAATATTCTCCTTTTTATTTAACAGCTTCTTCTCACAAAGATGGGTTAGATTAGGGATGCAGAATTAAGGCTTTCATGACTTGTGGACTTCAACTCCCAGAATTCCTGAGCCAGCAGGAATTGAAGTCCACAAGCCAAAAGGAGGCCATAATTCTCCATGCTAGCTGAGGAATTCTGGGAGTTGAAGTCCACAAGTCATAAAGACTCCATAGATCCCCATGCTGGCTGAGGAATTCTGAGAGTTGAAGTACGCAAGTCATAAGGAAGCCATCATTCCCAATCTCTGGGTTAGAATTTATAGCTTCTTCTCTATCTTCTGTTTCCCATGGCTGATTCTAATCTGGGTTAGTGGCCTGCCAGGGGTCATTGAGGCTGAATTAACCATTCATTTAGTGACTGTTCAAAGTTACAACGGCACTGAAAAAAAAGTTACTTGGAACCATTTTTCACACTTACAACCTGCGTAGAATATTCATAATCATGTGTTCAAAATTTGGATGCTTGGAAACTGGCATGTATTTGTGATGGTTGCAGTGTCCCCCTTTTGCGACCGTCTGACAAGCAAAGTCAATGGGGGAAGTCCAATTCACTTAACAATTGTGTTACTAACTCAACCGAAGTGATTCCTTTAACCACTGTGGCAAGAAAGGTCATAAAATGAAGCAAAGTTCCCTTAACAGCTCTTGCTTAACCACAGAAATTTGGGGCTCCCTTGTGGGTCGTAAGTTGAGGACTACCTGTTTTGGGGGGGGCAAATGGCAGCCTTTCTGACTGGACTCTTGCTTTGCACAAATGCTTTACTAGCTCAGGTAGCCCAAACCCATCTCGTCCTTGACTTACTACTATTCGTTTAGCATTCGTTCCAAGTTACAACGGCACTGAAAAAAGGACCATTCCTCACACTTACAACCATCAGCGTCCCATGATCAGAATTTGGACATTTGGCAATGGACACGTATTGATGACCTTGGTCACATCCTGGGATATGGTGACCGTCCCCATTTGTGCTCAGCTGGCTCCCCCACAAGCAGTGTCAATTGGGTGGGGGATTGGATTCACTTAATGACTGTGTGATTTGCCTACCCATTGGGGTGTTTCACAACAACTGTATGTGTGTGGGGGTGAGATTTGTAAAATGCCTATATTTTGTGACCGTCCGTGCTGGAACGGGCAGGCTTGACTCCCTTACTGTCGTAAGTGGAGGACCAGCTGTCAGCCTGGTGCTCAAATGAGGTGCCTCAGAGCCTGCGCAGAGTGCCTTCTCCTCATCCAAGTGCCTGGCTTGGCCCCAGCCCCCCCACCCTCTCTCAAAAAAAGGCTGGGACCAAGCCAGGCACTTGGATGAGGAGAAGGCACTCTGCGCAGGCTCTGAGGCACCTCATTTGGGGTGCAAGGAATGGTTTTGGGGGGGAGGCAGGAGAGTTCCACCCCCACTGATTTTGATGGATGCACAGCCAGACAGAGAAAGGGGTCCAAAATAGAAATCCCCCCCCCTTTTTTTTACTCATTTCCCCGCTGTTTATCTTCCTTCCCGATCGATAGAAAGGAAGCCACCATCCGCCCGGAATGAATGGCGGTGATTACGAGCCGTTTGCTCAAGACGCCCGGTGGGAGGAGGAAGCCGGCTGAGGGGAACCCGGAGGGAGGGAGAGGGAGAGAGGAGGGGAGGGGGCGACTCTGGCACTCCTGAACAGCTGCGCAAAGGCTGAGAGGGCAGAGAAGGGCAGAGGGTTGAGGGGCTCCAGAGGGTGGTGATGGGGGAAGAGGGTAGAGAGAGGCAGGGAAAGGGGCAAGGGGAAAGGCGGGAGGGGCGGAGGGGTTAAGGGGGAGGGGAGGGGGGAGGGAGGAAAGAAAGAAAAAAGGGAAAGAGGAAGGGAGAGAGGGAGGGAGGAGGAAGGAAAAGGAAAGAAGGTGAAAGGGTGTGAGGGAGGTGAAAAGGAAAAGGGAGGGAAGGAAGGAAGGAAGGAAAGGATGGGGAGGGTGGAAGGAAAAGATAGAAAGGAGGGTGGAAAGAAGAGGGGAAGGAAGGGAATGTCAGTGGGAAGGAGAGAGAAGGAAGGTTTGTACTGCTTAGAAGGCCCCGCCAGGGGACAGGACTTGGCCAACCTCCAATAATCTGAATTGCCTCAGCAAGGCTGGATTTCTGGTTTAATCCTTGGATAGGAGACCACTAGGACAGCTCAGGATCATAGGATATTCTGCGAAATCAAAGTATTGTTCCAGAAAAAGACATTCGCAAACCTTCTGGCCATTAGAACCAAAGAAACAACAGGAAAGTGTCAATGAACTCGACAGGAACTGAGTTTGGCTCAAAAAGGCTGATAATAACCCTTAATCCCAGGACAACTGGATGTCCAGCAGGCTTAATCCAGTTTTCCTGAGATTAAGGGGAATTCTGGGAGTTGAAGTCCACCCATCTTAAAATTGTCCCAGTTGAGAAACATTGTGTTGTCAAGGCAAACTAAATCCCTACATCCTCACAAGATGCCAAACCCCAGATGCCCAACCCACATAATCCCAATCTAACATGGCTGTGTGAAACCCGGCTGTTCAGCCAGAAACAAGCCAATATTCCCTGGCTAACCCCTCCAAGTCCCTTTCTTTTCCTGCAAACCAGATCAAAGCCAGCCAATATGGCTTCCCATCTTCAGGAAAGATGGTTTCAATCCTATTTGATGCATGACACCTGTTTTAGTGCAGAATGTGTGTGTGTTTGTGTGTTAAATTTAAGCTGAATACTATATGTATGTATGTATGTATGTATGTATTCTAAAAAACTGCTGCTTCAGCCAGCTGTTAACCAATCGTCAGAGATGCCAAGCATCCTAAAAAAAAACAGTTGCTGACCAACACACCAATCATTGCCAGAGGCTCTTTTACAAGACTTTAAACCAGGTTGCATTGTGGTTCAAGCTGCAAATCTCACTGTGTGTGTGTGTGTGTTTTGGCAATGGTTCCCAGGTGGGAAGATATGAGGGTGCTTTCTCCCCTCATTTATCATTCTCCTCGCACAGGTCTCTGGTGATTTCAGTCCCTCTCTCTGTCCATCCATCCATCATTTTATTTTATTTTTCTCTCCTTCCTTAGTCTGCAGGACAGCTGGGCGAATGCGATGAATGCATGGGCAGGCAAGGAGGGTGGCAGGCAGTGAGAGGATGGGTTGTGGGGGGTGGCAAGGTGAGGATGGGGGAGGGAGGGACGGAGGGAGAGATAAATAATCCTCATGGATGGATGGATGGATGGACGGATGGGCAGGTGGCTGCTCCAATGAATAGCGAAAGGGGCCTCGGTGGACAGACAGCTGATGGACTGGTGCACAAAGCAAGGGGGGGCACCGGAGTGGACGTACAAGTTGGGTGTTGAAAAAAAAAGAGGAATGTGTGTGCAGGGAGTGGGGAGGAAGAGAAGGAGGAGAAACTAGGAAAGAAAAGGTTCAGGGAGGCTTTAGACTGAGATCCGGGGAGGGTCAGAAGCTGTGACAGTCAGGATTCAGGCCAGCTGGGGAAGGGATTGCAAGGCAGGGCCTCAATGAGGACTGGTAGCCTTGTCCTCAGGTGGTTTAAGTTGGGCATTGGAAAGGAGGCAGAATTAGAGACTTCTAGTGGAAGATGAGGGAGTGTTGAGTTCACTTAGCCAGCGATGCCTGAAATGTATATAATAAGGTGCGTGGACTTCAGCTCCCAGAATCCCCCCAGTCAGCATGCTTTGGGGCACAGGGAGGGGCTTCTGTGCTTGGGAGCACGCTGGCTAGGGCATTCTGGGAGATGGAGTCCACACGGCTTAAAGTTGCCATGGCTTAATTTGATGGGCTGGTTGGTTCACACAGATGTTTCAAGACGGGCTGGACTGTTTGCAGCACAAAATATCGACATGCGTCGGAGGGTTAGGGCTAGATGCTTACAAATCCCTCAACCAGGGATTTATATATGGATTAAATTGGCATTTCAGACACATTCAAATGGCATCACTCCCCGTTTCCCCCCCCCCCCCATCCAGTAATTCTGATATTCAGCCATTATACCTATCTATTCCAATCACAATTAAATCTGTCTGTCTATCATCTATCTGCATCCATTCATCCATCTATTGTAAGTTTCTATCTCTATGTCTATTCTATCTATTTATCTTTCTCTATCTATCTACATCCATCCATCTACCCATCTATCCATTATTTCTCTTCATTCTCTCTCTCTATGTATTCATCCATCCATTATAACTTTCTATCTCTATGTCAATTCTATCTATCTCCATCCATCCATCTTCCCATCTTATCTCTCTCTTTTCATTCCTCTCTCTCTATCTCCATCCATCCATGTGTATCTATCATCTACCGATCTCTCTCTCTCTCTCTCTCCCACACCCACACCCACACCCACATATATATCCATACATCCACATCCTCATCTCCATCCAATTATCCTATTTATCTGTCTATCATCTATATCATCTGTCTGTTTGTATTTATCTTCATGCATTCTCTTTCTGTCTCTTTCTCATTCTATACAGTATGTATATATCCATTGATCCATCCCATCCATCGATCCATCGATCCAATTATTTCTGTACGGTCATTTACATTCTTGTAAACGCCGCGCTGTGATTGGTCAAAGCGCGCAGGGATCCGATTGGTCGAGCGAGCCGCTCTGATTGGCCCGCTGAGGATCTCTAATAAGAAACTAATCATGGGAGATTCAAAGTGGTGTCATTGGCCGTGGCCGCGGCGGCTTGGGAATAAAAAGCCGCAGTTTTTCCCCCGAAACCCGAACTGTTCTCGGAACCAATAAATGAGCTGAACCAAGTCACTGAGTCCTGGTCTCCTTGCCACGCCAGACATAACACTGGCGACGAGGATGGGATACCAAGGCTAATCCCCACCAACACGTGTCCGGAGGAAGCAAGACTGACGAGATGGCCAGCATCACGCCGCCCGCGCCCTTCAATCCTGCTACCAAGGACTGGGAATCATACACCGACAGATTCCTCATGTTTCGAATGTAGCAACATGAAGGATGCCGCCGGGCCGAAGAAAAGAGCCGTCTTCCTGACACACTGCGGGCCCGCAGTGTTCAAGATGGCGAAAGCTCTAGCGAAACCCGCGGACGTCAAGGAGATGGACTGGGCCGACCTCAAACCATTGCTCCAGAACCATTATGCCCCCGCTGTGCCCACCCTCCTCAGGCGGCATGATTTCTACCGGCGGGACCAGAGAGCGGGCGAGAGCATCAGCGATTTTGTGGCTGAGCTATGAAGCCTAGGGGGCATGTGCGGGTTCTCGGACATGGATGGGGCCCTACGGGACTGCGTCATACTTGGACTCCGAGACCCAATCCTACAGAGCCGACTGATGGCCAAAGGAGACATCGACCTCACCGACGCCATCGCTGAAGCCACCGCAGCCGAGGCAACCCGGAAATCAGCAAACCGCATACAGAGACCAGACACCGGAGACTGCACCGTGACCGCTGACCCAGAATGGGCAACCGAGGCCCACCCGGAAGCCAGTCACCGCGAGACCACCACCCATCATGGCGAATTCCACTCCGCCTCCGACACCACGGACGAGGAGGAGGAGATCCACCGGCTCCAGACAGGACGTGACCAGCGCAATCGGTGGGGTCGTAAGTCAGGGACCGCTTGTGCCGGGTGCGGAGGTGACCACCCTCGAGCAGAGTGCCGTTTCTTCGATACAGTCTGCCGGCACTGTGACAAAAAGGGTCACATCACCCGAGTCTGCCGATTGAGGAAGGCCTACAGCCCCAGATGGTGGGACCACAGAGAGCGGAGACGGGACAGCACACCCCCCAGAGCCAGAGATCGCCAAGCCGACAGCCGATGGGACCGGAGCGGATGGAACCGACGAGGTGGCGAAACCCGGCGGAAGGAGGAAACCCACCAGATGGTCATCATTGGCCACGCATCAACCACCGACACCCGAAAGGTCGACATGGAGGTAGGCATCGAAGGCGAGCCATGCAAAATGGAGGTGGACTCTGGGTCCTACCTTTCCATGGTCACTTGGCAAGAAATCAAGCGCTTGGTGCCTACCATCCACAAGAAGGGACTGGAGAACCAGAGACTAATAATCAAGGACTACCAGGGAAACCACATCCCGGTAGTCGGAACCGGACAATTCAAGGTAACATTCAAGGGCCGCACTGCAAAGCTTCCCCTGACGATCGTGGACTGAGACCGACCCAGCCTTTTGGGACTGCAATGGTTCGCACCGCTCGGCATCGAAGTCACGGGCATCAACCACACCGCCAAGACCGATTGGGAACAGCAACTGGCACGGGACTTCCAGGAAGTGTTCGATGGCACCCTAGGCAAGTACCGAGGGAGACCCATCTCCTTCAGCCTAGACCCCAACATTCCCCCGATATGCCTAAAACCAAGGCAGGTACCCTTTGCACTCAGGCCAAAAATAGACGAGCAAATTGACAAGCTCGTCAAGCAAGGGGTCCTACAACCAATTGACCACGCCCGGTGGGAGACCCCAATAGTCACCCCAGTCAAGCCTGATGGGTCGGTAAGAATCTGCAGGGACTATAAGGCCACCCTAAATTGCGCCTTACAACAAAGCGTCTTCCCCGTCCCAGTAGTGCAGCACCTTCTACACTCACTGGGGGAAGGCAAGGTTTTTGCGAAGCTCGACCTGGCACAAGCATACCAACAGCTGCCGGTCGACGCAGAAACCGCGGAGGCGCAAACCATAGTCACCCACCGGGGAGTGTTTCGCTGTAACCGACTCCAGTTTGGAGTCAGCGTGGCACCTGGGATTTTCCAGAGCCTCATGGAGAGGCTGTTGCAAGGAATTAAGGGGGTGGTGTCCTACTTCGATGACGTGCTGGTGTTGGCAACCAACCAGCTAGAACTAGAGGGTCGTCTAAGGGAGGTGCTAACGAAATTTAAGGAAACCGGTCTAAAAGTGAAGAGAGAGAAATGCCAGCTTTACACAGAGCGGGTCAAGTTCCTAGGATACCTCCTAGACCAGCACGGCATCCACCCAACCACAAACAAAATCAGAGTCATTAAGGAGGCCCCCATGCCCAGGAATAAAACTGAACTGCAGGCATTTCTGGGACTACTTAATTTTTACAATGTTTTCCTGCCCCAAAAGGCGACCGCGGCGGAGCCTTTGCATAGGCTTTTGGACAAGGCAGCCACCTGGACTTGGGCGAGGAAGCCACCTTCAGGAAAACCAAGGACCTGCTCACCTCGGATGCTGTCCTCATCCAATACAATGAGACCCTACCACTCGCCGTCACATGCGACGCCTTACCCTTCGGCGTCGGTGCTGTCTTCAGTCACACACTCCCAGATGGAAGAGAAGCACCCATCGCCTTTTTCTCGAGGACACTCACCAAACCAGAGAGGAACTATAGTCAGCTGGACAAGGAGGCCCTGGCCATCGTCGCAGCAGTGAAGAGGTTCCACGAGTACCTTACGGCCACACATTCACCATTATCACAGACCACAAGCCACTGCTGGGCATCCTAGCAGGGAACCGGGCCACCCCGAACATCCTATCTCCCAGAATGACAAGGTGGTCCAAATTCCTTGCCGCCTACAGCTACCGGCTCACACACCGACCCGGTAAGACTATCACCCATGCAGACGCTTTGAGCCGCTTGCCGTTACCCGACCTAGACACCGACCCAGCACCCACGATGAGCACCCTCAGCATAGAGACTCTGCCCGATCTACCCATAACCGCGTCAGACATTGCCCGAGAAACTAATAAAGACAAACGTCTGGCGCAGGTGTTACATTGGGTAGAAAAAGCGTGGCCGGAAAAAGACGACGACGAAGCATTCAAGACATTCCGGAACCGGCAAACAAAACTCTCGCGACAAAAAGGATGTGTACTATGGGGGGATAGAGTTGTTATTCCGGAAAAACTACAAGGGAAGATATTGGGGTTGTTACACGAGAGGCACCTGGGCATAGTTAGAATGAAAGCCCTGGCCAGAAGTTACGCTTGGTGGCCAGGGATGGACAAGCAAATTGAGGTCTGGGTGGCAAGATGTGAACGCTGCCAAGAAACCAGACCGAGCCCCCCCGCGGCACCGATCCTGGAATGGGAAACCCCCAGGGGACCATGGCCCAGGATCCACATAGATTTTGCCGGGCCCACAAAGGGACATACATTCCTTATAACGGTAGACGCTTATTCCAACTGGTTGGAGGTAAGCAACATGAAAACCACCACCAAGGAACTTAGCAAGCTATTCGCAACCCATGGCCTCCCAGATGTCATCGTGTTGGACAATGGGCCGCAATTCACCTCGCTAGAATTTGAAAAATTCCTAGAGGAACGGGGCATACGACACGCATTGACAGCTCCGGCACATCCAGCGACGAACGGAAGGGTGGAACGAATGGTTCAATTTACGAAGAAAACCATCCAAAAAATCGAACACGGGGAAATCCAAGAAAAAATAAATAAAATGCTCTTCATACAACATATAACCCCGAACACAACAACGAACAAAAGCCGGGCAGAGCTACTAATGGGGAGGAAAATAAGGTCCCCACTAGACAGGCTGCACCCCACATACAACCCGGAGAAACCTCCCAACTCCTCTAGCAAGCACCAGTCCTTTGCACCAGGCGACACTGTCTACGCAAAGAACCTAACCGGAGACCCACTGTGGGTACCAGCAACCATAACCCAACTAACAGGCCCCCGCTCGTACCGGCTGCAAACAACCGGCGGATGAGCCTGGAAACACCACATCGATCAACTAAGATCGAGAACAATCACAGGAAACACAACTGACACACAACCAAACACAGACAACCCCCTTAATACATGCCAAGAGGGGAGGGAATACCCCGGGAACCAAAACCCAATAAAAAGAAACCAGCAACACTTACCGACCAACAGCCAGCTCGAAGCCTCACCAGGAAGAAGCAGCCAGGCCAGCTCAACCAGCCCAGAAAGACTAAGCAGGAGCGGCGGAAACCGCAGCTCAACCAGCCCAGGTAGACTGGGAGGGAGCTGCAACAAGAGGCCCGGCGACACCTTCCAGGTGGTTCCATCGACGAGGCCGAGAGCAACAGAGAACCCAACCGAACCGGCCAGGAGCCAAACAACAACTGACTTGTGCAGGTCCAGTAGGCAAGTACGGAGCCCTGCCTACTTACGGGACTACGTCACGTAGGACCGAACCAAAAGGGGAGGGGTGTTCTGTACGGTCATTTACATTCTTGTAAACGCCGCGCTGTGATTGGTCAAAGCGCGCAGGGATCTGATTGGTCGAGCGAGCCGCTCTGATTGGCCCGCTGCAGATCTCCCGCGGTTGGTGGAAACTAATCGCGGGAGATTCAAGTCAGTGCCATTGGTCGCGGCCGCTGCAGCTTGGGAATAAAAAGCCGCAGTTTTTCCCCTGGAACCCGAGCCGTTCTCGGGACCAATAAATGAGCTGAATCAAGTCACTGAGTCCTGGTCTCCTTGCCGCGCTGGACATAACACCAATCATCTATCTTCATCCATGTTTTCTGTCTCTCTTTCTATATACAGTATGTATATATCCATCCATCTATCCATCCATCCAATCTATCATCTGCCTGCCTTTCCCCCCTCCCTCTCCCTCTCTGTCATCGGTCATCTCTATGTATCATCTATCTATCTATCTCCGTTCTATTTTTCTACTGGGCAACCAGAACCTTGCTGGACGTAGGGAGATACTAACCCAGAACCAAAGGCTGCAACCTTTTGGAGAGAGAACAGGGACCTCGTCCTCAGTTGGAAAAGAAATACAGGGGAAATGTTCAGGGATCCATCTGGCCAGAGGAGAGCCAACTTCTGGGAAATCAATCTTGCTGGAAATTACCTTATCGGGGCACCTCATTTTAGGAGAAGCAGCTGAGCCCCATGGTTGCAGTCAGAAAGGAGTTCAGGCACTGAGTAGAAACACATATGTGGAGAGAGACACGTTTGGCTCTGGGATATGATTTTGTGGTTCATACTAACCACAGAATCCAAAGATGGTTTAATTGTTTCGCCCATTTCCCACGCAGATATTTATTTCTGTAGAAAACGTACAGGGCTGCCCAAGCTCATTCAGGGCGACTCTGGACGGCTTACAGAAATAAAACCCCAATATAAACCCCAATAAATACCCATCTCTTTGGTGACAACAAACAAACCAACATCTTGGTGGGCTCCATACCACTTGGGGTCTCCAGGCCCATGGGCAAAACCAGATCTTTGGGGCCATTCAAAGAATATCCAGATGGGAGCCAGTCTTATTTCTGCAAGGTTGATGTTCCCCAGGGAAAGAGCCCCCACAGAGAAGGCCCTTTTCCTTGGTTATCACTAGAGCAGGCCCTCTCCAAACCTGTTGCCAGGTTTTGGTGGACTTTGACTCCCAGAATTCCCCAGCCGGAGGAATCCTGGGAATTGAAGTCCATGAAGTTTAAAGTTGCTGAGACCTCTTCCCTAGAGGGACTTCCTTAGAAGAAGGACCCATAATGTCAACTGCTTCCCTGCTCTGGTGGGTCAGATTACACTGTTTCCCTGAAAATATGACCTACCCTGAAAGTAAGTCCTAGCTTGATTTTTACACGTGTGCCCAATATAAGCCCTATTCCCCAAAATAAGCCCTATAAGACCCCACCCACTCCAGAGTACACAGGTAAAAATTAAGCTAGGGTGGGGATGGGGGCGGCTGCCCTACTACTTACCTTTGGGCAGTTGTAGCCAGGCCTCGCACACCCCGACACCTGCCTTGCTAGCCCATTTCTTCTGCAGTCGGCAAGGCTGGCAAGGCTTTGCTGAAGGCCTCTGAAGCTCCGGATTGATCCAGAGCTCCGTTACCCACTGCAGAGGCCTCAGGAAAGTCTTGCTGGCCACAGAAGAAGTTCCTGAAGGCCTCTGACATGAAAAGGAGGCCAGGGGACAGTACACTCATGATAGCAATAACACTTAGACTTATATGCCACTTTACAGCCCTCTCTGAGCAGTTTACAGAGTCAGCGTTTTACCCCCAACAATCTGGGTCCTCATTTTACCCACCCTGAAAGGATGGAAGGTTGAGTCAATCTTGAGCCTGGTGGGATTCGATCTGCCAAATTGCATGCAGCTGGCTGTTAGCAGAAGTAGTTTGCAGTACTGTACTCTAACCACTGTGCTACCAAGGCTGACTAATAAGTGAGGTTAGTCAGTGGATGACATCCCCCGAAAATAAGACCTGGTGCCTTTTTTGGTGACAAAAAAAATATAAGACAGAGTCTTATTTTTGGGGAAACATGGCAGATGTCTTTCAAATAATCTGACCACAAGACATGTAGAGTTGGAGACATGGAACCCCAAGCTGCCCAGATGTTCTGCTGGTGGGTTCTTCCAAGAATTGATCATGGTTGAGAGCCGTGTTTGATCTCCAACCTTCTTCCTTGTGTCCAGATCTCCACCCCCACCAGATGGGGTAACTGGTCCTCATGGGCCATGCAGAAGAACTAAGTGTCCCGTTGCGAGAAATCTGAACTTGAGAGGACAAGCTATGGTCAGCTTCCTGCAGCTTCTCCTCGCTTGGCTGGGAGGGTGTGGTTGTGCCGGCCGTCTGATGCCCCCCAACCAGGGAGACAAGACTGGATCCTTCCGGGGAAACCTGTCTCAACGTTGGGAACGACCTCTCTTCAGAAGCCGTCGCAGTTGGGTGTGGAACCAGTTCTTCGTCATTGAAGAATATTCTGGTCCTGAACCTGTCCTTATCGGAAGGGTGAGTCCTGAATCCCCCATGGTTGAGGGGGAGAGATGGAATTTGTAGTTTTGAGGTATCCTCGTTTTCTGGAAAATTTCCCCCCAGGTTAGATTCCCTCTTTCAGGGTTCTAGATTCAAGTCCTTCAGGGAGTTTCTTCTTCTTGGAGATTCTTCCTTCTTGATCTTTCCTTCTCTCAAATTCTCCCCGGTCAATTCTACCAATGGCCTCAAATCTGTGCATTTTAGAAATGAATGCAAACTTTCTCAAAGTTCTTGTGGTCATGATATTATCTCCCTGGAATTATCTTCCTGGGGAGGGGGAGAAATATTTAAAATTCCATAGTCAATCAAAGGCCAGCTCAGAGTCAATAAACAGTCCGCTAATTGGAGCTGAATACAGGAAAAAAATGTAATAGACAGTATTAATTCAAACTAGTTCTTGGTCAAGAAATCGTGAGGTCAGATTTTGCTTGAGCTGTGAACTCATTACAACAAGGCAGTTGTTGGCCTTCATAGGCAATTTAATACTGAACAATGATTGGCCAAGGGTGGCAGGCAGAATAACTGCAAAACAATACACTTACACCTAATCTCAGAGTTGGAAGGGACCTTGGAGGTCTTCTAGTCCAGCCCTCTGCTTAAGCAGGAAACCCTCTACTATTTCAGATAAAGGGTCGTCCAATTTCTTCTTTAAAACCTCCAGTGTTGAAGCATCCGCAACTTCTGGTGGCAAGGAGTTCCACTGATTAATTCTTCTCACTGTTAGAAAATTTCTCTCCTTAGTTCTAGGTTGCTTCTCTCCTTGATGAGTTTCCATCCGTTGCTTCTTGTTCTGCCTTGAGGTGTTTTGGATAATAAGTTGACTCCCTCTTTTTGGGGGGTAGCCCCAAGATACTGGAATACTGCTAGCATGTCACCCTAGTGCTTCTTTTCTTTTTTAAAATAATTTTATTGAACCTTTTCACATTAAAAAAAAGACATAAAACAACAAAACAACGTATTTACAGTCTTTGCAATGATGTGACATCAACATTTCCATGTAAGTTGGTACATACATATTTACATTATTTTTTATTTCTACAGTCTAACCAATTGTACCATTTCCCCCATACCATATAGTATTCCATATCTTCTCTATCCTGTAATTCTAGTGTGGGTTTGACCATTTCTGCACAATCCATTATTTTCTTTATTATCATTCTATCTGTGAGGATACTATCCAGTTTCCAACTTTGCGCATAAGTTATTCTTGCCACTGTTAGTACATGTATTATGATATATTTAATTTCTTTCTTAAATGCCCCTCTGATTATCCCTAAAAGAAACATTTCAGGCCTAGGTTCTATTTGGAGACTGGTAATTTCTTGCAACCATTTCCTTATTTTAATTCCAATATTTTTTTGCTTTAGGGCAGGACCACCACATGTGAAATAAGGTACCTTGCTTATTTTTACATTTCCAGCATTCTGGGTCTATATTAGGGTATATTTTAGCCAGTCTTGCTGGTGCTAGATGCCAATGGTAAAACATTTTATAAAGGTTTTCTAAAGGTTTAGAAAACCTTCTTTTCATCAAACTAGACACACCAAATTCCTGCAACCATTTTTTAAATGTTTAACCTCCAGTCCCCTAATCATCCTGGTTGCTCTTCTCTGCCCTCTTTCTAGAGTCTCAACATCTTTTTTATATTGTGGCAACCAAAACTCGATGCAATATTCCAAGGGTGGTCTTATCCAGCCATTATAAAGTGGTACTAACATTTCACGACCCTGATTCTACCTCTCTTGAGGACCAACTGGTTCTTCTACCTTGGGGTCTGGAAAATCTTGTATGTGGTCCATCGTAACTCACTCATCTTCAAGTCATAGGAAGTCCACAGCCTGAGAGGACTGGAGATCCAACCTAGAACTAAGGAGAAATTTCCTTACTATGAGAACAATTAATTAGTGGAACAGGTTGCCTTCAGAAATTGTGGGTGCTCCGTCAGTGGCAGTTTTCAAGAAGTGATTGGTCAGGCATTTGTCCCTAGTGGTATAGGTTTCTCCTGCTTGAGCAGCGAATTGGACTAGAAGACCACCAAGGTCTCTTCCAACCCTATTATTCTATGTTCATCTCAAGAAGATTGGCCGAGTAGTGCGGTGGCCTAGGGGTGGAGCTCTTGCCTCACAATCAGGAAGCTGTGAGTTTGATCCTAGGTAAAAGCAGATGTTTCTCTCTCTGGGCATACTGAGAATATATCTGCTGGACAAAACTCCGCATTGGAGACAGGAAGGGCATCTGGCCATTAAAACACTCTGCTAGCTCCATTCAGTTGCCCAGACTCCATCCCGCAAGGGATTATGGGGTCGTTAAAAGAAGAAGATGATCTCAAGAAGATTGGCTCACCTGATCTTACTCTGCAGATCCTGTTGGCCAACCTCTATACTTGTATGTCCTCCTTCTCTTTGGCAGTTGCACACGGACGTGGATCATGGGGAAGGCCGCATCAAGTATGTCTTGACTGGAGAAGGGGCCGGCACGGTCTTCGTCATCGATGAGAAGACGGGCAACATCCATGTCACCAAGACGTTGGACCGAGAGGAGAAGGCACAGTACACGTTACTGGCCCAAGCGGTGGATCGGGCATCCAACCGGCCTCTGGAGCCCCCCTCTGAGTTCATTATCAAAGTCCAGGACATTAATGACAATCCACCTGTCTTCCTTCAGGGCCCCTATCATGCCACCGTGCCGGAGATGAGCAATGTTGGTGAGTTGGTTGTGAGGAAAATTAGGAGAAGATCTTCAGATGATCTGTGGAATTCCTGACCCTCTTGAGCTCCCACAGGAAAGGAGCTCTAATTTTTAATTTAATTTTTAATTTAAAATACTCATAGGTACTAAATAAGCAACCAGTATCAATCATACTAGGATACTCCATAAAATAATTAAAGATAGACCTTAGCTTACCACAATTGATCCCAAAATGTCTGTGGTTAAATGAAAAATGCGTTCAGTGAGTTTGCTCCATTTTTACGACTTTTCTTATAATTGTTAAGTGAATTGCTGCAGTTCTTAAATGAGTAACATGGTTTGTTAAGTGAACCTGGTTTCATCATTGACTTGGCTTGTCATAAGGTCGCAAAAGGGGATCACGTGACTCCAGGACACCACAACTGTCATAAATATAAATCAGTTGTCAAGTCTTATAACCATATAAATCACATAATCATGAGGATGCTGCAATGGTCATAAGCTTGAAAAATGGTCCTGTTTCCAAGGCCGTTGTAACTTTGAACGGTCACTATATGAACTGTTGTAAGCCACAGACTACTTGTAATATAAATTGTAAGATACAAGCAACAAAGTTATAGTCATAAGAAGGAATGGAATGGAATATAAATTTAAAAAGAAGATAAATTAGAAGATCCCTTCCTACTCTGATTATTTGTTATCTGTAGAATATCAAATAGAATAGAATAGAATATCAAATAGAATAGAATACACAATATAGAATAGAATATACAATACAAAACAGAAGAGAATATAATAGAAAATAGAATAGAGTAGAATATAGAATAGAATATAAAATAAAACAGAATAGAATAAAGAATAGAGCGAAGTAGAATATAGAATAAAACAGAATGTAGAATGTAGAATATGGAATAGAGTAGCATACAGAATAGAATAGAATATAGAATACAGAAGAGAAGAGAATTCTTTATTTGGCAATGTGATCAGACACAGAAGGAATTTGTCCCTGGGGCATACGCTCTCAGTGTAATACAAGCAACAAGTGATAAATAGTGATCATAATCATCATAAAAGACATTTATCATGATCATAACTGCTAATAGTCATAGAATACCAAATAAGCAATCAACACAAATCATACTAGGATACTCAATAAAACAATTCATAGAAATCCTAAGCTACAACCAACAAAGTTATAATCATAAGAAGAGAAGAAAATAGGTCATAGGAAAGAAGAGAACGACAATAGTAATGCAGCCCTACTAAGTATTACTCAGTGTTGTGGGAATGAGTTGTCTAGCAGGGTGATTGACACAGGGGGAAAAAACTGTCCTTTTGTCTAGTTGTTTTTGGCGTACAATGCCCCACAGTGTCATCTCGAGGGAAAAAATTGTCACAGTTTATGTCCAAGTGGGGATATTTTTTCAGCCCTCTTTCTGACCCACAGAATATACAGGTCCTCAACAGAAGGCAGGCTGGTAATCATCCATTGAAGTCTGTGTCTGTCTTGTTTGGTTGCTGTGCCAAACCAGATGGTTACAGAGCTACAAATAACAAACTCAATCATCCCTCCATTGAACTGTTATCACCACCTCTTTGGGCAGTCGGAGCTTTCTGAGCTGGCGCAGGAAGAACATTCTTTTTCGTGATTTTTTTGAAGACGTTCTGGATGTTGGGTGTCCATATGAAGTCTTTGAGATATTCTAGAACCCAGAAAAGACCTGCCTTGCCACAGTTATTAAGTAAACCACCGCAGTGGTTATGTTAGGAACATGGTCGTTAAGTGAAACTGTCTTCCCTGTTGCTTGCCAGGAGGTTGCAAAAAGGGATCATGTGACCCCGAGACATTGCAACTGTCATAAATACGAGTTGCCAAGTACCCGAATTTTGATCACGTGGTCAGGAATTCTGCAATGGTTATAAATGTAAAAAACGGTCATAAGTCACTTTTTTTCAGTGTTGTTTTCAAATGGTCACTAAATGAATTGTTGTAAGTTGAGGACTACTCGTATTCTGATTTTTCTGCTCTAAAAGTAGGATCCAATCTAGCCAGTTGCATTATTTCTGGTTAAGGTATGCTTTGATACCCAGCTTAGAGGCTAATTCTGCCACCCCCTTAAATATATTATGTGAACGGAAACTTAATTAAAAAAGCCAATTTAAAGTGAGGCGTGTTGACATTATCTGTCAACATTATGATATTATTGAGTCGGAATGGGTTTTCTTCCTGAATTATAATTGAAGAATGCACAAGGATTTTGAACAGCTCAAAATGTTGGCTTAGTCCATTGTTTTTCACACTTGGTAACTTGAAGATATGTGGACTTCAGTTCCTAGAATTCACCAGCCAGCATATGTTAACTCCAACTCCCAGAATTCTCCAGGTAGCATGTGGGGACTTTTAACTCCCATAATTCCCTAGCTAGAATGTGTGGATTTTGACTCCCAGGATTCCCTAAGTCAGCATTTGTGAACTTCAATTCCCATAATTCCCCAGCTGGCAAGTATAGACTTCAACTCCCAGAATTCCCCAGGTAGCATGTGTGGACTTCAATTCCTAGAATTCCCCAGCCAGCCTGTATGGACTTCAATTCCGAGAATTCCCCAGCTAGCAAGTATGGACTTCAACTCCCAGAATTCCCCAGGTAGCATATGTGGACTTCAATTCCTAGAATTCCCCAGCCAGCAGTTTCAAGGTATTCTGTTCAGTCCACACATGCCGGCTGGGGAATTCTGGGAGTTGAAGTCCACACATGCCGGCTGGGGTATTCTGGGAGTTGAAGTCCTCACATGCTATCTGGGGAAGTCTGGGAGTCGAAGTCCTCACATGCCGGCTGGGGAATTCTGGGAGTTGAAGTCCATATATGCTGGCTGGGGAAGTCTGGGATTGAAGTCCACACATGCCGGCTGGGGTATTCTGGGAGTTGAAGTCCTCACATGCTGTCTGGGGAGTTCTGTGAGTTGAAGTCCATATATGCTGGCTGGGGAAGTCTGGGAATTGAAGTCCTCCGATCTTAAACTGTCCAATGTTTGAAAAACACTGATCTAAAATCAATTTATTTTACATTTATTTGGTAAACTGGGCACCACTTGCATTGAGTTGGGGAAATGTTGCATATTTGGTTGTTTTTGGAGGGTTTGATCTATGTTGCTATGGGAGCTCTTTTTGAACTGTTTTTCTGTTGTAAGCCTCTGAGCAGACCAGGTGTTACATTTTTAAAGAACTCAATTCTCCCTAGAAATAATAGAGCACAGGCTGGCCACAGGTTGCAAAAAAAAAAAAGGGGGGGGGAAATAAACCGGTCATTCCCTAATGGAGTTAAGAGATTTAAGAGCGGATTTTCAGTTTTTCCAGAGTGGGTGAAATCTTTCGTTTTGTTGGTGCTGGTTTTTTTTCCCCCTCGACGTTTAAAGGACATTCAAATGCAAAGGTTGGCTCTTGAATTTGCTTAAGAGGTGCTGTGGATTCCTGGCTGGAAAAGGCTTAGACGAGGTGACCACTCAACTTCCTTCCCAGCATGCACTTTTGGGAGGGAGCTGCTGGATTTTCACAGGAACCTGTACTGTGCACTCCTAGCATCTGCTGAATGCAAGAAACTACTGCATACCATGGAAGCAACCTGGAATTAAGGCGAAACTTCCTAACAGTGAGGACAATTAACCAGTGGAACAGCTTGTCTTCAGAAGTTGTGGGCGTTCCATCACTGGAGGTTTTTAAGAAGAGATTGGAGAGCCATTTGTCTGAAATGATATAGTGTCTCCTGCATGAGGAGGGGGCTTTACTAGAAGACCTCCAAGGTCCCTTCCAGCTTCTATTCTATTCTATTTCTTTTTATATATATAAACTGTTTTTATTTTATTTTACAAACATTCCATCTTTTCTTTATACAGTATGTCATCTGGGTACAAATGTCTTGTGCACAATATTTGTGGTTACTACAGTTTCCTTAGTATGACAACAACAATTACACTACATTCTTATTTTGAACTAATACACATAATATATCTTTGTAACTTTCTCCTTTTTAATTCCTTCCTATCTATATCTATATCTATATCTATATCTATATCTATATCTATATCTATATCTATATCTATATCTATATCTATATCTATATCTATATCTATATCTATTTTCTTAAGTTTTCGCGGGTAATTACATGTATGTTATTCAGCTTTGTTTGGCTATTTTCCCACGTCATTATAGTTATGCTTTTAAAGTTGGAGCAATGTTTCAGTAGAATCTCATCTGCCATCATCAGGATTCTGTATTGTGTTCATCTGTGATTTAGATTGTAAACAACTGTAAAAGTCTGACTCACAGACGAACACAATGCAGAAGCCTGATGATGGCAGATGAGATTCTGCCGAAATGTTGCTCCAACTTTAAAAGCACAACTATAACGACGTGGGAAAATAGCCAAACAAAGCTGAATGCCATACATGTAAGTACCCGCGAAAACTTAAGATTATATATATATATATATATATATTTTCTTAAGTTTTCGCGGGTACTTACATGTATGGTATTCAGCTTTGTTCGGGTATTTTCCCACGTCATAGTAGTTGTGCTTTTAAAGTTGTAGCAACGTTTCAGCAGAATCTCATCTGCCATCATCAGGCTTCTGCATTGTGAATGAACACTATACAGAAGCCTGATGATGGCAGATGAGATTCTGCTGAAACGTTGCTACAACTTTAAAAGCACCACTATTATGACGTGGGAAAATACCCGAACAAAGCTGAATGCCAGACATTATATATGTGTATATATATATATATATATATATATATATATATATATATATATATATATATATATATATATATAAAGTTTTCTTAAGTATATATATATATATATTCTATGTTCATGTATTTAATTTCTAATTTCCATTTTTCTTTTCCAACCATTGATAAAGTAATTCCCATATCATATAATTCAGATTGTTCTTTTCCTTTAATTGCCAGTGTTAATCTATT
This sequence comes from Hydrophis major, assembly GCA_033807585.1. Classification (NCBI taxonomy): domain Eukaryota; kingdom Metazoa; phylum Chordata; class Lepidosauria; order Squamata; family Elapidae; genus Hydrophis; species Hydrophis major. The sequence goes on from CM066343.1 coordinate 4,846,062, forward strand.
CATGTCTGCACATACTAATATTTTCCTAATCACATTCTTCTATCGGAATCTTTTCACTTTTCCAGTTTTGAGCAAATACTATTCTAGCTGCAGTTAATACATGGATAATTAAGATTTTTCTTTACTATAACTTTCAGATTTCATTCCTATTCTATTCTATTCTATTCTATTCTATTCTATTCTATTCTATTCTATTCTATTCTATTCTATCCTTATTCTTATTCTATATTATTCTGTTCTTTTCTATTATTCTATTCTATTATTATTTTCTATATTATTCTATTCTATATTCTAAGTGTGTAAGACCACACTTGGAATGTTGCATCCAATTTTGATTGCCAAGATATAAAAAAGATGTTGAGATTCTGGAAAGGGTGCAGAGCAATAAAGATGATTAGAGGCTGGAAGCTAAAACATATGAAAAACGACTGCAGGAATTGGATAGGTCTCATTTAAGGAAAAGAAAGACTAGAGATCTCAATAGCAATCTTCCAATATTTGAGGGGCTGCCCCAAAGAAGATGGGGCCTACCTATTCTCCAAAGCCCCTGAAGGCAGGACAAGAAGCAACAGATGGAAACTTATCAAGGAGACAAGCAACCTAGAACTAAGGAGAACATTCCTGAGAGTTAGAACAGTTAATCAGTGGAACAACTTGCCACCAGAAGTTATAGATGCTCCAAGAAGAGATTGGACAACCATTTGTCTGAAATGGGATGTGGTTTCCTGCTTGGGCAGGGGTTGGACTAGAAGATCTCCAAGGTCCCTTTCAACTCTGTGATTCTGCTATATTCTGATACCTCCATGGTCTAGTTCACACAACCTGCTAAGACCACGGCTTGGCTTTCTGGATTGAGCCCCAAACTAACCTATTTCAGCGTGAGTCTTATGTAGATCATGAGCTAGCTAGCTCTGAATGATCTTGGACTCTCCTTCCTGCTGCCCTTCACACAACCAGCTCCCTTCTTCTCCTTCTCTCACTTTGTTCCCCTAGGTACATCCGTGATCCAGGTGACGGCCCACGATGCTGACGATCCGACCTATGGGAACAGCGCCAAGCTGGTCTATACGGTACTCGAGGGCTTGCCGTTCTTCTCCGTCGACCCCCAGACGGGTACACAATGGGGAGGGGGTGATAGCTTTGGGGAAGAATGTAGGGCTACAAATGTCACCCACCCCCATTGTAGGGGGAGAAAAAGCAGGTGTTATGGCCCGCCTGCAGTTAGCAGAGCTGGCAGCAGAGTCAGACAGTGAGGAGGTTGAGGAGGAACATGGGTCAGTCCTGGAGGCGGGGGAAGGTTTGGACAAGGGCTCTGCATCAGAGGCAGAGTGGGGTCGGGCAGGCCGGCAGTCATCAGCTGCTTTCGGAGTCGGATAGCAGTGAGGCCAGGGGAGCAGCTGGAGCTGGTTTCCAGCCTGCACATACACAGAGCTGCCAATAGAAAAGAACAATTACGAACTAAAGATTGACGTGGGAGTAAGACCACAGGTATTAAAAGAGGAGCAAAAGGGGAGGGGGCTTTTGCAGGAAACAATTCATTTGTTGCAGCAGTCTGAAGATCTATCTGTGCATCTTAGAGACTCCGTGCTAAGCTCTTCCTTGTCAGCACTGCGTTTGGAAATAGTTACTTGGTAGTTCCCCAGGCTAGATAAGGTGTGTGCTCCTTATTAGGCCCTTGAAAGACTGTTTGCCAGGCCTTTGGCTGAAAGTGAAGGCAAGAAATTCACCTTTGTTTAATAAAAGGATTTTGCTGGGACAGAAAAAATCTGCTTAGTGCTTTTTTTGGAGGAGCCTGGGTCAGAATAGCAGGTGTCTAGGGGAACTAGTTGGTGGGGATGGCTGGGTGGGACAGCAGATGCTCTGAACTTTACAGATGTCAAGGAGCCGGCAACATCTTTAAGATATATCTCCCTTGGCCCTGAAGGCGATGGTCTTACACTCTTTTCTTTCTTAGCTCTGGGTACACATCTCCTGATCTTTTGAGATCAGGGTTTAGTAGAGCTCCTATGGGTTGCTGGGTAGATGCCACTGGTTGGAGAAGATGCCTGCTTCTCTTCTCTGTTGGAATTGTTGACGTAGTAAAACCAGAAGCTCCTTCTTGGAACATTCATCCATCTGCAGCTAATTTTATTCAATCAGCTTTCCACCTGATCCATCCGTCCTTCCATCTTTTCATCCTTCCATTCATCGATCCATCCACTCCCAGCCATCTATCGATCCATCCTTCCATCCATCCATGTTTCCGACCATTCTATCCACTTCTCTCCATCTATCTTTCTATCCATTCTTCCCATCTATCTATCTAGCCATCCATCCATCTTTCCCAATCCATCCTTCCACCCTTCCATTCATCCATCTTTTCATCTATCCATTCTTCCTATCCCTCCATCCCTTCCTTCCTCCATCCATGCATCCATCCATGTCTGTCTTCTGTATCTATATCTATCATCTATCAATTCCCATCACACCATTCTTCCATCCTCCCACCCCTCCATTCATCCATCTTTCCATCTATCCATTCTTCCCATTCTTCCTTCCCTCCATTCTTCCCATCCCTCCATTCATCCTTCCCATCTCTCCATTCTTCCCATCCATCCATCCTTCCTTCCTTCCTTCCTTCCTTCCTTCCTTTCTTCCATCCATTCTTTCTATCCTTCCATCCATTTCTCCCATCCATCCTACTCATCACCTGAGCCTAGAGACCAGTGAAAGTTTTGGTTCACCTGCCCATGTTCCTCCATACAATTGAGATGTGCATGTGGAATGCTCAGCCGTGTCTTGGGTTGTCCACAATTTTGGTTTCCTCCATTTCTCCATCATGAGGTGGGGCTCTGAAACCCAAATGTCTTTCCTACCTGACCTATCAACCAATTCTCCTTCTGTACTTCTCTGATTCTCTTCTTGCTTCCTTCTCCATGTGAACTTAGGTGTGATTCGAACAGCCACCCCCAACATGGACCGTGAAACTCAACAGGAATTTCTTGTCGTGGTGCAGGCCAAGGACATGGGAGGCCATACTGGTGGACTTTCGGGAAGCACGACTGTCACAGTCACACTTAGCGACGTCAACGATAACCCTCCCCGCTTCCCACAGAGTAAGTGAGAAAGAGCTGTTTAGAACAAGGGCAGAATTGTGGAGAAAGAGATGGCAGTATTTGTAGACCCAAAGAGGTGGAGATGTGGAAACATCAGCCACCCGAACATGAAAAGAAGACAGCCATGTCTGTAGGGGGTGATTTTGGAGCCCACCGTTAGTGTGTTCTTAATGACCATTGATGGCCCCAAGTACCCATAGGAAGCTGTGCCTAGGCTGACCTATGACCCATGCTCCAGTAACCTCCCAGTTGTACCAATAAAGCAGAAAATTTGCAGCTCAGGGTTGAACTGTGGGGTCCTTGGTGCTCTCTGAGCCTCGGTAGTTTTCTTGCAGATGTTTCATAACCCAACTAGGGAACATCATCAGTGCTAGAAGGGAGGAGGGTTTGTGGAGGGAGGAGGAGGAGGAGGAGGGGAGAATGACTGAAGGGTCCTTGGTGCTGTCTGAGCTTGATAGTTTTCTTGCAGACATTTCATGACCCAACTAAGGAACATCATCAGTGCCGAGGAGAGAGCACTGATGATGTTACCCAGTTTGGGTAATGAAATGTCTCACATCTTCCAAGGTGTTCTACCCTCCGTGATGACTCAAAATCTGTAACTGGTGCAAGATATGACCCCCATATCTATTCTACACATCCTTCAGAAACTTTGGACAGAGGGCTGGACTAGAAGGTCCCTTCCAGCTCTATGATTCTATGACCACATAGCACCACCTCTAAATGAATCGCCCTAACGGTCCATATCTTCTGGGCTTCAAGATTTAAACCAACGTTTCTCAAGGTTTCAAGGTTTAAGCCAACATTTCCCAAGGTTTAAGCCAAGGTTTCTCAAACCCCAGCTACTTTTAAGATGGGTGGACTGCAACTCCCAGAATTCTCCCAGCCACCAAACCATTCAAGTCCACCCATTTTAAAGTTGCTAAAGTTGAACATGCTGGTTTAAGCAACAACATCCAAGTTTTTTAATACCTGTGTTTCCCCCAAAATAAGACCCTGTCTTATTATTATTTTGCCACCCAAAAAGGCACCAGGTCTTATTTACTTACTTTATCTTATTTTATTTGTCAATCACTTACATGATAATAGGTATAAGTATAAACAGGAATTAGGTATAAATAGGTTTATTTACTTGTGCATGTCGCCTCTGGCCTCCTTTTCGCTGTCAGAAGCCTTCAGGAGCTTCTTCTTCTGCAGCCAGCAGGGCTTCTCCTGAAGGCCTCTGCATCCCATAATGGAGCTCTGGATCGATCCAGAGCTTTCATATCAGCTACGGAGGCCTTCAGGAAAGCCTTGCCAGATTTGCCGGCTGCCGAACAAATGGGCCAGCAAGGCAGGTGTTGGGGTGTGTGAGTCCTGGCTACAACTGTCCAAAGGTAAGTAGTAGAGCAGCTCCACCCCACTATTCCCACTCTAGCTTAATATTTACCTATCCACTCTGGAGTGGGTGGGATCTTAATTAGGGCTTATTTTGGGGTAGGGCTTATTTTGGGCACACATGTCAAAATCAAGCTAGGGCTTCCTTTCAGGGTAGGTCGTAGTTTCGGGGAAATAGGATAGCTTGGACCCCAAATATCCTTAAGCTCAACAACCTAAATTAAAGGACCTTCTGGTGTCTCCTGATGTACAAGGACTGAGGACTCCTGGAGTGCATAACTCAAGAGATGCGCTGAGCATGGAAGTGAACAGATTCTTCCTTGTCCTTTCCTTGGATGTCAAGGCATATCAAGCATGATATTCGTCTTCCTTTCAACGCTTGGCTTTTTCGTTCTCGTATCTGGGACACGGTGTCCATGTGTCTGTTGTCCCTCAGACATGTGTCTCTCGGGGTTATTGCGCTGCCTCTTATAGATATTTACATCGTGGGGTTGTCCTTATGGTTTGCAACCCATCAACAGATGATCTGGAAAGCAGAGGGGGGAGGTGGTGGGGACAACTATAAATATTTTCAGCCAGCCAGCCAGCCAGCCAGCCAAGCCATCCATCAATTTTAACAGCTACCTGACAGGTTCATCTTCACGACTGTGAAATTGATTGGCCAGAGAGGTAGGAACTAACGATCAAAGGAAGTAACCCAACATCTGGAATAATTATGCCTAGGCAAACAATGCCCTGGAAACCATCCAGCCTTGCAGCAGGGCAGATAATAGCAAAGGAAGAATATGGATTTGAAATCGCTCCAATCATAGTCGTTAAAAGTATTTCTCACCAGAAGGGTCTAGGGCAGGGATGTCAAACTTGAATTTATTGAGGGCTGCATCAGGTCTGTGGTTGATCACAGGGGGTGGGCAGGCATTGTTGACTCGGTAGACAGGGCCAGTTTGATGCCACTCCCCAAACTGCTGGCATGTTTCCTCTTCGCATTGGGTAGACCAGGCCGACTCCACGCTGGCCTGATCCCATTGGGTAGACTGGGCTGAAGCTACATTAACCTGATCTTTCCTCTTCCCCCTGGGTAGACCAGGACGGCCCCGTGGGCCAGATCTGTCCACATCGTAAGCTGAATCCAGCCTACAGGCCTTGAGTTTGACACCCCTAGAGCAACTCACCATGGCTAATTTGCTATGGCCAACTGGCCACAGCCAACTCATTGCAGGACAAGACTTATGCTAAAATTGAAGAAATGATGAAAGAGAATCAGTAAAGAAAGGATGTAAAAAAAGGGACAACGTGAAATGTGAATGGCAAACATTAAAATATTTTTTTTATTTTAAATAATTACAAGTAGTTCTCAACTTATGACAGCAACAGAGCCCCAAATTTTTGTTGCTGAGTGAGATGTTTCCTAAGTGAATTTTGGCCCATCCTACAACCTTTATTGCCACACTTGTTAAGTGAATCACTGCAGCTGTTATATTAGTAACATGGTTGTTAAGCGAATCTGGCTTCCCCGTTGACTTTGCTGATTGGGAGGTCACAAAAGCTGAAGATATAATTCTGGGACAATTCTGGGACTGTTGAAAATACGAGTCAGTGGACAAGTGTCTAATTTTTGATCATGTTTGATCATCAGCGTTGTGTTGAGGATGCTGCAATGGTCATAAATGTAAAAAATGATCCTGTCACTTTTTTTCAGCGCTGCTGTAACTCCGGTCACTAAATCAATCGTTGTTAAGTCAAGGACTACTTGTAGATTGAATTGTTGGATTGTCCCATGGTTCCCCAGTGTGTTGTCCTATTCGGTCACCAGAGCATGTCTAAATGTGAGGAAGACTATGGGCAACGGGGCAAAGAAATGCTACCTAGGGAATGGTCAGATAAGAACAAACCAAGCCCAGAGCTGCATAATGGGAAAGTGGAGGGGAAAAGCTCAAAACAAACCTTCCTTAGTTCCTCAGGCTCTAAAACAGACAGCGTGAGACTTGTACTTTCAGACTTGCAAGATTCTGTCAATTAGCCTTGCGATAATGTAGAATTAGCTCATCCATTTGTGTTTCCTATCTGGTTTAATGGCTGACATTGTGTCTGAGTAGGATGGGACTTGTAGTCCAATGCACCTGGAGGAGGCCAAGTTCCAAAGGCTGTAGAAACTTGCTTGTCTTTCAACCCTATTTCTCTCTAGGTTCCTACCAGTTTTCCGTGGTGGAAACAGCACCTCCTGGGTCCGCAGTGGGGAGACTGCGTGCACACGATCCTGATGAAGGAGCGAACGCCCTGCTTGCCTACAGCATCCTGGATGGAGGAGATGGAGGCGAGGCCTTTGCCATTCACACGGACATGTTGGGACAGGATGGGATCATTACTTTGAAAAAGGTGGGTGAAGCACTCCAGAATTATGAGCTTCTCCTGTCTCTCTTCCTTCTTGGAACTTTGGTGTAAGAGCTTTGATGTGGGAGCCATTGTCTTTCCTTCCTTCCTTCCTTCCTTCCTTCCTTCCTTCCTTCCTTCCTTCCTTCCTTCCTTCCTTCCTTTTTTTGTCTTTCTTTTTTCTTTTTCTTTTCTTCCTTCTTTCTTTTTCTTTCTTTCTCTCTTCCTTCTTTCTCCCTCCCTCCCTTCCTTTCCTTCCTTCCTCCTGTCCTTCCTTCCTTCCTTCTTTCTGTTCTTTCCTTCCATTTTCTTCTCCCTCCCTCTGTCCCTTCCTTCCTCAACTGTTGTTATAGGACTTGTATTTTTATGAATAACTTAAGGCAGCGAAAATGGCCCTCAGTCTCCTCCACCTCTTTTCCCCACAACCCTGTGAGGTGGGTTGGGCTGGGAAAAAGTGAATGGGACAAAATCCCCCAGCTGGCTTTCATGCCCAAGGTGGGACTAGAACTCACTGTCTCTTGATGATTGACCCAAAGTCCTCCAGCCATCTTTCATGCTTAAAACAGGACTAGAACTCACCGTCTCCTGCTTTCTAACTTGGTGCTTCAACCACTAGACCATTTTTTTTATCAGATGACACAGGATCTTAGACACCTCACCCACCATTCTTTGGTGGTTTGCCCATCCTTCACCCACTCGTTGAACCACCTGCCCTTTGCTCAATTCCAATCATGAGTTTTTCTCTCGTTGTCATTCCTCTCGGCTTGGATGGACGGGGCAGCCTCTGGATTTCGAGTCCCGCCACTCTTACACCTTCCGAGTTGAGGCCACCAACACGCAGATCGACCCTCAGTACATCCGGAAGGGCCCCTTCAAGGACGTGGCCACTGTCCGGGTGACGGTAGAAGATGCTGATGAACCTCCGGTCTTCTCCCGTCCTGAATACCATCTGGCCGTTTATGAAAACGGCCCACCTGGGACTCTGGTGGGCAAAGTCATGGCAGTGGACCTGGATACACCCAGCAGTGTCATCCGGTAATGGCTGGGGACAACACCGATGCTGCAGGGTGGGAAACCGGTGTTTGTTGTCTTTGTGTGTGTGTGAAGTTTCAGTTACTCCATTTATACCTCGTTGCCGTGACAACCTGATACCCCAGGTGCCCACCCTCCATCTTCCAGATACTCCATCCTGCAGCATACGGACCCTGAGCGCTATTTCAGCATCAACCCGCAGGATGGCGCGATTCTGACCTCGGTGCCACTCGACCGAGAAGTTTTGGCCTGGCATAATATGACCGTCCTGGCAACGGAACTTGGTAAGGGCTGGGTGGATCGTTCGGTACGGTGGGTGGGAGTCCAGGAGGCTCCAAGATAGTGAAAGTTTTTCACTGCAAGCACGGGATAGTATTTTGTAGTATTTTGATTCATCGGGACAGTACAGATATGAAAACTATACGTTTGGAACGAAACATATAAACCAAGGGTGTCAAACTCAAGTCCTGTGGGCTGGATCTGGCCCACGGGGTGTTTAAATCTGGCCCATGGTGCCAGCCTGGAAATATCAAAGGACAACTCGCAGTGTCTCTTCCAGTTAAAACAGGCCATACGGGGGCCCCACCTGGGCCGTGGAAGCTCATTTTCAGTCCGTTTCCAGCTGGCAGAATGCCGCAGGAGGCCATGGAGGTCAAAAATGAGGTGTGCAATTTGGGCTGGTGAAGTGCTGCAGGAGGCTGTTCAGGCCGAAAATGAGGCAAAGTGGGCTGCCCTCTCCCTGCCCAGCCCATGGAGAACTACAATGCTGATCCGGCCCTCAAAGAAATCCAGTTTAACACCCCTGATATAAAGCATACAACAGTTCATTCAATGACCGAAGTTGCAACGGCACTGAAAAAAAATGACTTAGGAGCATTTTTCATACTTAATGACCATCGCAACATCCCCATGTTCGTCTAATTTATATGCTTGGTTCCTATTTATGACAGTTGCAAGTGTCCTGGGATAATGCGATTCCCTTTCTACGACCTTCTGACAAAGAAAGTCAATGGGGAAGCCAGATTCACTTCACAAACGTGTTACTATTTTAACCACTGCAGCAATTCAATTAACAAATGTAGAAAGACAAGTCGTAAAATGGGTCAAAACTCACTTACAAACAAACAAACAAATTTTGGGCTCAAACATGGTCATAAGTTGAGGATTACCTGTAGTTCTCCACTTGCAACCATTTGTTTAATGACTGCTCAAAATTGCAACAGCACTGAAATAAGTGACTTATGACCGGTCCTCAGACTTATGATTGTTGCAGCATTCCCCTCTGTCATATGATCAAAATTCAGGTGCTTGGCAACTGGTCATGTATTTACGACAATTGTAGGGTCCTGAGATCAAGTGATCCCCATTTGTGACCTTCCCTGCTGACTTCTGACAAGTGAAATCAATGAGGGAAACTGGATTCGCTTAACGACCATGTGATTCACTTAATAATGGCAGCGATTTGCTTAACCGTTGTGGCAAAAAAGATGATAAAATCAGGCAGGACTTGTTTGGAAAAACCGCCTTGTTTAGCAATGGAAATTTTGGCCCTGATTGTGGTCGTATATTGAGGACTTATCTGTAATTTAAAAAAGCAATGACAATTGTTTATTAATTTTCTTCTCCCTTTCTTTTCCTTCTTCCTTTCTGCATCCCCGTGTCTGTTTGCTGCTCTCTTGGAATGGTGTTTTTGTTGTGCGTGTCAAACATGCGGAACGGTGCATTTTTTGCACTCCGACATCGCGGAGTGGGGCTGCGCTTTCTGCGTGTTTCCCTGTGATTGATTGATTGATTGATTGATTGCCTATGTCGGTTGGATGGCTTTATATCGGCGCCCTTTTATTTCACTTGTTGGTCACGTTGGATATTTATGTTTGCCCACCCATGCGCAAATGTGCTTCATCGTGCACCATTGCTTGCTTCCATCCCCTTAACTCTACACGTCTGCCCACGTCTTTCAACCTCTTGACGTGATTCTTGCCTGTCTGGTTCTTTCGGTGGTACAACGATGGATTCTTTTTTGGGGGGGTGTTATGAATGGGATCCAACCCAACCCTACCGAATTTGGGACCGTGGATCGCATTGGCTCTCCATGGATGACCTGTATGGCTTTCTCGCATGGCTGAATCATTTGTCTCATTTGGTTGGTGTATCGTTATCGGTCAACTTACTCGTTGGGATGTTCTTGGTGTTATCTTCCCGCCTACCCCATTTTCCAACTGGATCCCCCTGCAAATCCCATTGTGTGGTTCCATGTTGCTCTTCCTCTCAGACAGTCCCACACAAGGTTCCCAGATTCACGTGGCCGTTCAAATCCTGGATGTCAACGATAACTCACCCCAGCTGGAACAGAGCTACGAGCCTTTCGCTTGTGATAATGCCATTCCGGGCCAGGTAAAGTAAGGGGTCCCTAGGACACTGATGGGGCAGGGTGGGTGGGAGAGAAAGGCACTGATTGAGAAGAATTTTCACCTCTTTTTTTTTTCCAGCTGGTGCAGTTGATCCGAGCGGTCGACCAAGATGAGGATGGTAACACGAGCCGGATCATCATCCGTTCTCCGCCCGGGATCAGAGAACCAAACGTCACTGTGCGGGATAACAAGGGTGAGACATGCACGCCTGTCCTAAAATGTAGAAAAGAATCTGCCTCCCTTTCGGAATGTTCCTTATGGACTATGAACATGCTCAGTTGATAAAAGAAGAGTAGACATTTTCAAGAATAGGTCACGAGCAGTGAACAGAATGTATAGCGGTCCTTCTCAATTTTAGCAACTTTAAGAGGTCCTGGACTTCAGCTCCCAGAAATGGCAATGCAGGCTGGGGGATTCTGAGAATCGAAATCCGGACTTCTTAAAGTTTCCAAGGTTGAGAAACACTGATCTTGTCATTCAGAAATCTATACAAAAAAACTCTGTATTAATCAACATTATATGTCCCCTTTAAGATAGTTTTAGACCTACAATGTAAGTTAGCAGGGATGTCAAACTCAATTTCACTGAGTGCTACATCAGGGTTGTGTTTGACCTTGGGGGGGCCGTGGCCAGGGGAGGGCAAAGCCAGCTTGATGTCACTCATGTGAGGAGCACCCGTGGTGTCCCAAGCACCCTGCCAACGAAAATGAGTTCCCGAGCTCTGTTTTTGGCTGTGACGGCCTCCTGCAACCCTCTGCCAGTGAAAATGGAGCTCAGGAGGGCCCGAGCTCCATTTTCACTGGCAGAGGCATCGCAGGCCAGACTTTCGCTATTTCCAGGGCAGCCATGCGGGCCAGATCTAAGTACCCTGCAGGCCAGATCTGGCCCCTCGGCTTTGAGTTTGACAATCCTGATGTAAGGCTTGGGTTATTACTACCTACAAGGAAAAACTTCAAAAATATAACAGACCTTCATTCACTTTTCTCCTTCAAATCTTCTCATCTCCAGACAATTCGGCCTCCTTGTTGCTTCGGGCTACCCGTCTGCCTCCCCAAGGTGGATTTCTGCTTGTGCCCCTGGAACTAGTAGATGGTGGTTCCCCCACTCGCACGGGCTCCCCAACTCTGACAGTCAGCATCTGCCGGTGTCGGCGAGACGGGGCCTTGCAAACTTGTGGTCCTGAGGCCCATGGATCTCCTGCTGGCCTCAGCACCGGGGCTTTGCTGGCCATCCTCGCCTGCATTGGTACCCTACTTGGTGAGACTTTGAGTTTGTATGCTCGTGGCATGGGTGGGCAGAGAAAGGAGGACAGTACAGGTGGCTCTTTACTTACGACCACAATGGGGCCCAAAATTTCCACTGTTGTGCTAGGCAGTTACTAAGTGAGTTTGCCCTATTTTGTGAACTTTTTTGCCACAAGTTGTGTTGTGGCCTGTTGGCCGCCAGCCCCTCTCACAGCCAAATCAGGGGAGGAGGAGGAAGCATGGGAGTCCGGGTCAGCATTAAGGCAACCTGGGGGAAGAGGGAATGGAGCATGGAGAGAGAAAAACAGAGGCAGAGCCTGGGCCATCCATCAGCCCTCAGAAGGAGAGTCAACAGGAGGAACAGCTGGGCCCAGTGCCTGATGCATGGATGCACAGAAGGCAGAGGAGAGGAGAGCAGTGGAAATCTATGGGCTGGTCCTAGGGAAGGAACAGCCACCGCTGCTAGTAAGGCCCAAATCTAGCTCTGGGGATCAAAGGCAGGGGATGGAGTTGAATAGATGTAGCAGACAACTATTGATCTTCCGGCTGGATGGACTTATTAGCCTGCATTGAGAGAGAAACTTTTTGCTGGGGCTGCTAGCACTCCTAATAAAGGAATCTTTTGAGTTCACTGCAGAGGGTTTGTTGTGTTTGGGGGGCTGGGCCAGAACAAATCGCAGCACTTGTTAACTGAATCATGTGGTTTTTTAAAAGTGAATCTGACTTCCCCTGTTGACTTTGCTTGTAGGAAGGCAGGTGGGAAGGTTACAAAAACTGATCACATGGCCCCAGGACAGTGCTACTCTCATAAATACATGCCAGTTGTCAAGAGCTGTGGTAGCACCGTGGTTAGAATGCAGTGTTGCAGGCTACTTCCACTGACTGCTGGCAGGCAGCAGTTCAGCAGTTCGCTTCTCACTAGTTCAAGGTTGACTCAGGCTTCCATCCTTCCAGGATCGGTAAAACGAGGATCCAGATTGTTGAGGGCAATAGGCTGATTCTGTAAACCGCTAAGAGAGGGCACTGTGAAGCACTGTGAAGCAGTGTATAAGTCTAAGTGCTCTCGCTCTTGCCTGAATACTGATCACGTGACCATGCAGATGACACAGCTGTCGCATGAAAACCAGTCAGAAGTCATTTTCTTCGGTGAAGTGGCAACTTTGAGTGGTCACTAAATGAAAGGTTGTAAGTCAAGGACTACCTGTATTGTGGGAATTTCAGCCAGTTTGAGGCTACTTATCCTAGTAAGGCTCTATGGAGAACTTCTCATGTAGAAGATAAGACACCTGAAGTGACTCAACAATATAAGGTGAGGGATCAACATTGCAATGTGGAGAAAGGTCACTGAAACTTGGGGAATGTTTGGATAGCTGTGCTGGGTTTCTCCAGGAGGGTGTAGCCTGTTGGCTGCTGGATCCTCCACTAGCTGAATTGGAGAAGGTGTGGGAGCCAGGATCAGCACCAGGGCAACCTGGGAGCTCCGAGGGGGAAGAGAGAATGGAGTTGACAGAGAGAGAGAGAGAGGCAGAGCCTGGGCCACCCGTCAGCCCTCAGATGGAGGGTCAACAGCCCCCAGGTCTGGAACTGGCTGACGAGAAAGAGGAGGAACAGCTGGGTCCAGTACCTGATACATGGATGTATAGAAAGCAGAGGAGAGGAGAGCAGTGGAAATCTATGGGCTGGTCCTGGGGAAAGAAGAGCTACCGCTGCTAACGAGGCCTCACTCTAGCTCTGGGGATAAAAGGCAGGGGGCGATGGGTAGGTGTGGCAGACAGCTATTCATCTTCCAGCCGGATGGACTTGTTAGCCTGTGAGAGGCTGCAGGCATTCCTAATAAAGGAATCTTTTGAGTTTACCTCAGGGGGTTTGTTGTATGTGGGGAGCTGGGTCAGAACAACAGTGTAATGGTTTGTGCAAATGACCGTGGGAAACAGGAGGAAGAGCTGCAAACTAGACAAGAGGCAGGATAAGAGGCAGCTAGTTTCCTGAATGCCGACTAGGGAAGCATCTCAGGAGGGTCCCCTCCCAAGTTTCATGGGCTGTAAAAGAGACAAGAGGGTGGGAGAAATGTCTCTTCAGACTTGCAGTGTTCTAGGTAAAGTAGATAAAAGAGTCCCTGCGGAGTTTACTATGTTAGTTGTTGCCAACTGGGGGCAGTTTTACATCTCCGTTTCAATATCATTGAGTCAGGGCTGTTCAAGACATCATGTGGCCAGCATGACATGGCGGAGTACTGTTACCTTCCCAACAAAGTGGTACCTATTTATCTATTTGCATTTGTGTGCTTTCGAGTTGCTTGGAGGTGGGGGTGAGGACGGGAACTCACCCAGTCTCATGGAGGTTGGGTTTCGAACCTGGACTGCTGGCTTTCCAACCAACAAGTCCAGTATCTTACCACTGAGTCACTGTTGCCCTCTGTTAATATAACTTTACAATAAAGTAGAATTCACTAGTTTGTTGTACTTCCTATCTGGTTTACCCCACAACATCATCTTATAAGTCTGAAAGTACATTTCTTTCCTCTCGCCTTGACAGCCCATGAAACTAGGGAGTCTTCTGAGATGATTGTCCTGCCCACTATACAGCTGCAGACACAACTACCTTTTATCCAATTGTTCCCTCAGTTGCATCTCTTCTCTCTGTCTCCCAAGGCCATTCCCACCTACCATTACATATAGAAAGAAGCAACACAGGGTATTTGCAATAGGTTGTTATCATGATTAATATCTCACCTTCTCCTTCCGTTGGTCCATCCGACTTCACCAATGCATCAACTTCCCGCTCGCCTCTAGCCCTGGTGCTGCTCTTTGTCGCCCTCCGGAGGCAGAAACAGGCTGCGTTGCTGCCCTTTGAAGAGGAAGATGTCCGTGAGAACATCATCACTTACGACGATGAAGGTGGTGGAGAGGAAGACACTGAGGCCTTCGACATGGCCGCCCTGCAGAACCCGGATGCTGCCCCTGCGCCCTCACAACAACGGCGCCTCCTCCGGCGGGACGTCCTACCCCGTCCACACTTCCCACCATCCCTGTCCACCCGAGTGCAACCGCAACCCCATGATGTGGCCAGTTTTCTGACAGCCCGCTTGAGCGAGGTGGATGCTGATCCTTCCATGCCTCCATACGACTCCATCCAGGTGTATGGCTACGAAGGCCAGGGCTCCTCCGCTGGGTCTCTCAGCTCCCCCGGCTCTTCCTGTGCTGGGGACAGCGACACCGGTGGGTACGAGTATCTGGAAGAATGGGGCCCCCTCTTCCGAACGCTAGCTGAGCTGTACGGGGCACCAGAGGGTCCTCCTCCAACCTGAGCCCTTGTGGGCCTGATGCCTTCATAGAAGAGCGTGGACCTCGAACCCCTTCCTGTGTTTTCAGTTGCTCGTTCTCTGTTCTGTCCACCTGCTTCCTTGTTCTCAGTTTCGGATTTGTCCATGACAAGCTCCATCATCTCATGGATTCCCAACTCCTTCCTGTTGACCTCCTCTTGTTTTGCTGTGTTTGTCAATCCCCAATGTTTTTCTTTCCATTTCTTATGTCTGTATATTCTTTTCCTTTTTTTTCTCTTTTGCTTTCCTGTCCTTATTTTTCCTATCCTTTCCTTCCCTTCCCTTCCGTTCTTTCCTTTCTCCTCATTTCCTTCCCTCCCTTCCTTTTCTTTTTCTATCTTCCTTTCCTTTCTTTATTTTTCCTTTGTCCTTTCTTTTCCTTCCCTTCTTTTCCTTTCCTTTCCTTTTTCTATCTCCCTTTCATTTCCTTTCTCCGTTCGTTTCCTTTCCTTCCATTCCTTTCCTTTCCTTTGTTTCTTTTCCTTCCCTTCCCTTCCCTTCCTTTTTCTATCTTCCTTTCCTTTCCCCTTTCTTTTCCTTCCTTTCCTATCCCTTTCCTTCTCTCTTTTCTCTTTTCTTTTCCTTTCTTTCCTTTATCATTCAGGGTTCTCATCTTTCTCTGTCCACTATCCCCTTAATTCTTGTTTCCTTGTCTTGTCTTCCACTTTTCAATTGCTCATATCCTCTTCACCCCCTCTCCTGGCTGTCTCGACTACCTTTCGTCCCGTCTACTTTTCATTTTTGACATGATTGGTGCTGTGCTTCTTATGTTTCCTTCCTCCCCCCCTCCAAATTCCTATCTAAAATATTCTATGCATTCATCTTTCCCCCTCCCAAATCCCTTGGTTCCAGATTCCGTCCTCCTTCCTGGATCCTATACTTATCCAGTCTTGCCAGCATGGATTGACCTCTATCATTCAAAGTGCATCTCCCAAGCCCTGACAGCAGAGCCAAACCCACACTTGGGGTGACTGTCAAGTCTCTTCAATTCCATCGGTGGTGTTTGAAGTCCCCTGCGGAAGGACTAAAAAAAAAACATGGATTTTGGGGGGGCTCCCCCCTCCTTTCTGACACCAAAGGGAAGGGGGCGAAAATGCTGCCTCTCCAGACTATCGTTCTACAATCTAGGGGAATTCAGGCGAAATCAGTGTCAGGTGGGAACATTCATGTTATAATTTCGTAATAAACAAATTTATTTTCTAAAAAAAAAAGCAAAAACAAAAACAAAAAAAACAAAGGCCAGGGTGAATTGTGTGCATGAGCCAGAAAGCCGGGTCTCGTCCTAGCTTAATTTTTATTCCCGGTTTTCAAATTTTATCAATTAATTTTTCAAAATATAAGACAGAAAGGAAAATAAAAAGTCCAGGTAGCCCTCAACTCACCACACTTCACATAGTGACCATTGTCAGGGCTCCGACAAATCCACCCCCATTCAAATCATAAGTCTCTAGCCGCATCTCTCTCGTCATCGTGTCCCCGTGGTCTCGTGATTTACATTCGGATGTGGGACAATCGACTCCTATTTATGATGGTCACGGTGTTTCCCAGGGTCGTGTGATTCCTTTTTTTGCGACCTTCTGACAAGCCAGATTCACTTAACGACCGTGTGACTAATTGAAAGAACCGCTGGGATCCACCTCACCAATGTGGTGGGAAAAGTCGTAACTTGGGGCAAGACTCGTTCAAAACAAAAGTCTCGCTTAGCAGCATAAACGTTGGACTCAATTGCCGTTGTAAGTCAAGGACTACCTGTAATGAATGGAAAACTAGGGGAAGGGGAAAGGAAATGTTGAGTAGAAAGGGAAAAAGGGGCAATGGCTTCCAACTGTCTTTGGCACCATAGAAGATAATATTATATTTAACATCATAATTATATTACAATGCAATCAAGGAGAGAAGCAACCTGGAATTAAGGAGAAACTTCTTAACAGGGAGACAATTAACCAATGGAACAGCTTGCCACCAGAAGTTGTGGGCCCTTCATCTCTGGAAGTTTTTAAGAAGAGACTAGACTAGACAGTCACTTGTCTGAAATGGACTCGGGATGAGCAGAGGGCTGAACCAGAAACCTCCAAGGTCCCTTCCAGCTCTATTTTGATTGGTTTAATTTTTTTACTCTTATACAATAGTATATACTAGCCATTTCTATAACAACAAACCTATCTAATCAACAACAACAAAAATAATCAAAATTTCCTCCCCTCCCCTTAATCACAAGCAAAAAATCCAGAAGTGATTTCCAAAGAGAAACAAAATTAAATATATTCTCTTCTTTAGATAAAGGAATCAACTTAACAATCTCTGCTTTTCCTTGCTATGGGAAATAATACATATTTTTGTTTACTCATTCATCTTTATACACTCTCATAATTTATATTAATAAAATTCACCCTTTCAAATTGTTTAACCCTAAAAGGAAAAAAGCACATCGCTTTTTCTAAACTTTCTAAAATCAATTTCTAATACATCTTTTTTTAACTTTACTTTTTCTTAAACTTCCTCTTAGCAGACATCCTTTAAAATTCACTTTTGAAAATAGTTTAACAAACTTTAAAAATTACTCAAGCATTTTATATAGAAAGGAGAGAAAAAAACAAATCTTTATTTTTCAAAGCCACTTTACAAACCTGGAACCCAAAAGTACACGAAAGCTTGCTTCCTTTCAATTATCTAGATATCACACCAATAAAAAACCAGCTAACTACAATCAGCTCATGAAATTTAAACCTCTCCTTCTGATTTATAGACGTGGAATATAATCTTTTTCTTCTCTTTTAAGAAGAAGGGGTTATTACCAAAACAGGGCTGCATATTCAAAATTGCAGTTGGCTGGGTTTTCTGGAGATCCCCGCTATCTGTCACTGACATAATTAATTGGAGGAAAGACTTTTATTTGATCAGGCTGCAGAAATTCCCAGAAAGTGGACATAAGTGGTTTCTAATATACTGGGCCCTCAAGGACATTTATAATTGCAAGCAGAAGCAATGGATTAAAATGGATAGGCAAGAAAAAAAAGAACTTTTTAAAAAAGATGTTGAAATGGAAAGAACTCTTCCACTCAAAGCTTCCGAATTTGGTTTAAAGCAAAAAATCTTCCATAGCCCCCAATACGGGCAAGTCCTCGACTTAACTGCCACAGTTGGAACCAGAATTTCCATCGTAAAGTGAGGCATTTAACTCCAACCTGCCTGATTTTAACGGTTTTATTTGCCTCGCCTGTTAAGCGAATCAAACCAATGTTTGAGTGAATCACACGGTCACTAAATGAATCTTGCTTTCCTCATTAACTTCGCTGGTCAGAAACCCGCTGAGTAGATCATAAATGTAGATCACGTGATCCCAGGGAGTTTGCAAACATCCTAAAGACATTGTACGTCACTGTGGGGAGGCTAAGAGAGTCGTAAGTGTGAGGACTGGTTGCATACCACTTTTTTCGGTGCCACTCCAACTTTGAATAGTCACGTTCAAAGTTTTTGAATGATTGTAAGTGGAGAAGTACCTGTATTTTGTTCTATTTATACTAAGGAAGCATCCTTAGCTAACTCCCATCGTTCCCAGTCCTACTTGGCTTTGTGATCTCTTGGATCACAGCAATCTATTTCGCCACGCAGAGAAAGGAGGAAGGGAGGGAGAAAAATGGGCCCAGTTTCCCAAAAACTCTTCACTGAAAATAGCCAATGAAAAAAAAAGAAGCATCTGGATAAGAATTAGCAAAAAATGACTTAAAAAAAATGAAATATACATATACATATACATATACATATACATACATACATACATACATATATATATATATATATACAGTATTCAGCTTTGTTCGGTTATTTTCCCACATCATTATAGTTGTGCTTTTAAAGTTGTAGCAACGTTTCGGCAGAATCTCATCTGCCATCATCAGGCTTGTGTATTGTGTTCGTCAGATGAGATATATATATATATATATATATATATATATATATATATATATATATATATATCCATACACATACATATATATATACACACACACACACACACATATATATTTGTCCTTTGTGGATCAAAGGTTGTTAAATACAGGCAATCCTTGACTTACAGCCATAATCCAGCCAAAAATTTCCATTTGTTAAGTTGTTAAGTGAGTTTTGCCCCGTTTTATAACTTTCTTGCCATCATTGGGAAGCGAATCTCTGCGTTGCTAAGCGAGTAAGACCATTGTTAAGTGAATCTGGCTTCCCTGTTGACTGTGACTCATCCAGAGGCTGCAAAAGGGATCACAAGACCTCCGGATACCATAACCGTCATAAATATGAGTCAGTTGCCAGATGTCCGAATTTGATCTCCTGACCATAGGCCTGCTGCAATGGTCATTAAGTGTGAAAAATGGTCATATAAGTCATTTTTTCCCAGTACCATTGTAACATTGAACAGTCACTAAATGGATGGATGTAAGTATGCGATTATCTATAATAGGAGGCTAATCCAATGTTGCTTCTTTTTTCAAATCTTCTTTGTCCCTATCAGTGAATCTTTCTGAGTTAAAACACCATTGAAGGGACACCTTGGAAGTCTTCTAGCCCAATCCCCTGCCCACTTTCACGAATGTACAGATAGTCCTCAATTCACAACAGTTTATTTAGTGACCGTGTGAAGTTACAACGGTACTCAAACAAGTGCCGTTTATGTCCATTTTTCACAATTACAACCGTTGCAGCCTCACGTGATCAAAATTCGGACCTTTGGCCACTGACTCCTATTTACAACGGTCGCAGTCTCCCCCTGGGAGTCATGCAATCTCCTTTTGCGACCTTCTGGTATGCAAAGTCAAATGGGGAAGCCCCGTTCCGCTTAACAACTGCGTGACTGACTTAACAACCACCATGATTCCCATGGCAAGGACGAAAGATGGTAAAAATGGGGCTTGCTTCACAAATGCCTCGCTTAGCAACAGAAAAGCAGGGCTGAGCTGAGATCATATGTCGAGGACTCTCTGCATTATTTTAGCTTTTAAAGCCTTCTGTGTCTCCTTTTTATTTTTCTACTTCGTTCTTCCTCGCACTATTTCAAACAAGGGCACCTAAAATAGCTGCCAAAAACATCAGTGAAATTTTTCTTCTTCCCTCACCCGCTCACCCTGACCTGAAGCAGGGACACATACACATCTCCAAATTCTTAATTTCTTTCTCCTGCCGTTTAAAAATAACCACATTGCCCCGCCAATTTTGCCATTTTCCTGGAGGGGCAATGTGGTTATTTATACAGACACACACACACACACACAGACACCCCTCTATCTCTATCATCTATCTATCCATTTATCATCTATCTATCTATCTATCTATCTATCTATCTATCTATCTATCTATCTATCTATCTATCTATCTATCTATCCATCCATCTATCTGTCATCTATCTATCTCTATCTATCTACCTACCTACCTACCTACCTATCTACCTCTATCATGTATATATCATCCATCCATCTATCATGTCTTTCTGTAACTCTGTCTAGCTACCTACTTCTATCATGATCTACTTACCTACCTATCAGCTATCTCTATCATCTATATATCATCCATCCATCTATCTATCTATGATGTCTGTCTGTAACACTGTCTGTCTATCTACCTACTTCTCTCATGATCTATCTACCTACTCTATCTATCTATCTATCTATCTATCTATCTATCTATCTATCTATATCTATCATCTATCTATCGTTGTCTATTACCCACCTACCTATCTCTTCCAGGGTTTTATTGCAACATATACAGGTTCAAATCTGGCACCGAAAAAACACAGATCATTGTTTTTTCATTCACCCCCCCCCAATAAAAAACCCACCAAAAAACAGCATGAAATATTAAACAGAAAGCCTGGGAAAACGCTTGCCTGAACACGGAGCCTGCATCGTCGTGCCGTACCTTGGCAGCCTGCAAATCAAGAAGGCCAGAATAGCTTTGGAAAGAGAATTAGATTTTGGTAAATAAAAAGGGGGGACGTGGAAGGTTTCTCTCCCACCCCCCTTTCCACTGATTGCTGGGTTAAATGGAGGCCGGGAAGGAAATGAAATTCTCCCTGGATTTGCAGAAAAAGCTGGGGTTTTTTTTTTGGGGGGGGGGGATTGCAGGGAGACAAAAGGAGATGGTGGTGGGATTTCTCTGGAGACCCCTTGCTCCAAATCAATTTCCAGATACGACAGGCTGGTCAGCCCCATCCTTCCTCGGTGATGGAGTTTGTAATTGTAACGTGTCCCATCGGGAAATGATGAGTCTGAAATACAAAGATGGGAAATTATTGTATACGAAGGAATACATATATACATATAGATATAGATATATTTGTTTTCTTAAGTTTTCGCGGGTACTTACATATATATATATATATATGGGTATATTCCAAAATACGAAGATTTGGACATTATCCAAAGGGAAATTATTTCTGACGGGATTCGAAGCCATGGTTCAATTTCCTTGCTCATCCCCCACCCCCAGCCCGCCATCGTAACCGGCCACGTAGTTTGTTCAAACCTGTTTTTCAAGCCAGCCAGAATCCAAAGCCCTTCCTTGAACTCGGCTGTCCCGACGCCACAACCTCAAGCATGGTTGGCTGGTTGGCAGAGTGACAAGGCCTAATACCACATCAATCCTGAGGCCTTTGGAGAAAGACACTCCACCTCTCTCCTTGGGAGAAACAGCGGCTTGTAAAACAGACAGTGGGAGATAGGTTCCTTCCATCCTTCCTCACTTCCTTCCTTCCTTTCCTCCTCCCTCCCTCCTTCCCTTCCTCAATCCCCTTCTCCCTCCTTCCTCAATCCCTTCCTTTCTTCCTCCCTCTCTTCCACAATCCTCCCTCCCTTACTCACTCCCTCTTCTTTCCTCAATCTCTCCCTTCTTTCCTCTTCCCTTCCTCCTCCCTCCCTCCCTTCCTCCTCCCCCTTCTTCCTCAATCTCTTCCTTCTTCCTCCCTCCTTCCTCAATCTTCCCTCTCTCCCCTCCTTCCTTCCTCAATCCCTCCCTTCTTTCCTCTTTCCCTTCCTCGGGAGAAAATGAATAAATCCATTGTGTATTGTACAACTGTGACTCAAATCTCAAAACTATCAGTTGATACATTTCTACTGCACAGGGAGAATTTGAAACATTGAACAATCACACTTTGTGCTCTGGAAAAATCTGGGAAAATATGTACGTGTTAGGAAGCATCTAACTTCCTGATGTCCCATATTTGGTGATGAATTGTATACTGAAATTCAATAGGTAGATTGTAAACCAAGCTATCCTAGGATGGGGCGGTAGGTCAGGGTATAAAATAGAATGCAAACTTTGCTCTGGGTTCCTCCCACCTGCCAGGGCAGGAACCCGTTTCTGCAGAAATGCTACAATAAAGCTGTTTTCCTTGGATTAATATCGAATATTTGGCGTTTTTGAAGCCCCCACCTCACAATTTAGCGAGCCAAGCCAGGAGCCTCAATGGTGGTCTTCCGGAAGCTGGGGACTAGGTGAGTAGTGGCCACGACCTCCCATTGAGAGGTGCCTCCTCCCTGAATTCTGGTCGGCTCCAGAGGTGACTGGAAATCCAGATGATCCTTGGAAACAGCATTTTGCCGGCTGATAGTCTGGAACTATCGAAAAGAGAAAGCCTGAGTTGGGGACGCCCACACATCCACTACCTCGGAGGTCTGGAGTGATCAGGTAAAACTTTGTTCCTTTCATTTGCAGTCAGAAAAAGAAAAGGGGGGGGGGAAGAGGTCCTTAAACTCCCTGGAGGAATCCAGCGTCTGCTGGAGGGCTAGGACTAGGAGTCTGAAAAAGAGGGGTCCTTACACTCTCTGGGAGAAACCAGCGTCTGCTGGAGGACTGGACTGGTGAGTCAAGACTCTGGGAGTCTGGAAGGATAGAGATGAGAAAGGGACAAAGCAAAGGTCTTGGAGACCAGGAAGAAGCCTGTCTGGGACAGGGAAAAACTGACAATGGCAGGAAATCAATTCCGATAGATTTGCCCCTGGGACAGCTACTCCAGCAGTGGTTCTCCCCGAATTTAAAGGAATTTACCAGACATCTCGAAAAGAAAAACATGATTTATCTTTGTCGAGACCAATGGCCAAAATATCCTCTGATTGATTCTAAATTTCCATATCACTGGAGTCCTGAGGGGGAAACCAGTACCTATTGGATAAGCAAATTGAGAGACTATATTCTCCAACACAAAATGACCACTCAAATTGCATACATAGATGTATGGTTTCATGTGAAATTTGAAGGTCCCATCCCTCCAATCGAGGATCAATACATGTCTCAACAAAAAGACAATGAGAGTGAGACGGATGATTGGCTGCAGAGTCCGCCGCCCGTAAATCCTAATTTGAATAACGCGCCTGCCAACGTTCCTATGGCACCACCGCCATTGCCGGTGGCACAACCCCCTCCTCAGCCGCCCCTATCTGCGACTGAGAAAAGAAGTGGAACAGTTGAGAAGAGAAGTGTTCAAAATTTTCACTTCAGAGAAAAACCTGAAATGGATGTATTTCCTCTTAGGGAAGTTCCTAATGGGATCAATGCTGCAGGCAACCCGGTGACAGTCTTTGTGGCTGCCCCCATAAAACCAGCTGAGTTGTGAGAATTGAAAAAGATTCTTCCAAAACTTCATAAGAGTGCTCATGAGTGGTCGAACAGTTAGAACTACAGAGACACTGTGAAAATCAGACAAAAATCCCAAATGATGTTGGCTACAGTGCAGGCTGCAGCCAAGAATGAGATGAAGAAAAGTGTGGATTGTGTAAGGGGGGCAATGGGAGGCCAGGGTGAGAGAAGGCGAGGTGGAATGCAAGGAAATTTCAGAGGAAGAGGTTTCAGAGGGATGGGAATGAGACAGCCTGGAATGGATAGAAGCTGCTTCAGGTGTGGGAAGGAAGGACACTTTGCACGTGAGTGTCCTACCAACCGGGAGGAGAGGAGTTATGCATTGTATGATTAGAGTTGTTCCGGCTCCTTTAAGAGGACCTGCGAGGAACCATTGGTAAACATTTCAGTGGGTCTTGACTATCAGGAGCGGTTATTCCTGATAGACACCGGTGCAAGCTGGACTTCTGTGTGCGACCCGATAAAGGGCGCACATAGATCAAGGAAAATGATAAAAGTAGTGGGGGTGAATGGAAAATCACAGGATGTGAGGGTGTTTGAACAAATCAGACTGGAAATGAATGAAGTGGTGACTGAGGCTGCTGGAGTGAATTTGCTAGGGAGAGATCTGTTGCCTGTGTTTGGTATCCAGCTGTGGGATACCGGGAAGGGAGTAAGGATGTGGAAGATGACTGTGGAAGATGAGAGGGCAATTTCGGATGAGGTCTGGGCAGGAGGAGAGAAGGTAGGGCGAATTAACATTCAGCCGATTAAGATTCAAGTGCAGCCTGGGGTGACAAAGCTTTGGACCCCACAATATTCAATGAGTAGAAGGGGGAGAGAGGGGTTGATCTGAAGGATGCCTTCTGGGCATGCCCCCTTGAGGAGGGAAGTAGAGACCTGTTTGCATTTGAATGGAATGATCCTGAGAGTGGAAGATTTGGACAGGCTTTGGAAAGTTAGTGTCTTTTATGTTGATTCAATATGTGAATGATTTGTTGCTGACTGGGGAGAAAGAGAACGAGGTCAGAGCAGCATCTGTAGCTTTGCTAAATTAGCTGAAAGAGCAGGGATTGACAGTTTCAAGGGAAAAGATCCAGTTTGTGGAAAAGAAGGTGAAATAAAGCTCTTGAATTGCAGAGCTTGGTGGACCAATACACTGTGTTAGCCCAATTCTTGCACAGGAAGCTAGTAGGAAAAGGAGAGAGTATAGAATGGTTAGGGGGAGATGATGAGAGATGGGAAGTTTTAAAGAAGGCATTGTCATCCGCACCGGTTTTGGCTTGCCCAATTTGAAGTTCCCATTTCATCTGTATGTGTCAGCAGCTCAGGGAACGGGACTAGGAGTGTTGGCGCAGAAGAATGGGGGGGGCAATACCAGCCCATCACTTTTCTGAGCAAAACTCTGGAGCCGGTGGTGAGAGGATGGCCGGTGTGTGTGCAGGCTGTGGTTGCTACAGCTATGTTGGTGGTAGAGAGCAGGAAGTTAACCTTTGGGGGGGGGGGCTTGTTGTGCATTCACCCCATCAGGTTACTTCTGTGCTAAGTCAATTGGCAACAACTTGGATGACAGAAGGACAGATTCTCAAATATGAGACCATTTTGAGAACCAGCCCTGATGTAGTGATTGGGACAGACAGAAATCTGAACCCAGCTGAATTTTTAGAAGGAAGAAGGCAGGAATGGGAGGCTGAAGACCATGATTGTTTGTTGCAAGTAGATTTGATGGCAAAGGTGAGGGAGGATCTGGAAGAGACTCCTCTGAAGGAAGGGGAAAGATGGTTTATGGATGGATCAAGCAGGGTTAAGGAAGGAAAGAGGAAGTCAGGATTTGCAGTTGTGACAGGAGAAGGGGAGGTCATAGAAAAAGGCTCTCTTCCTTCTTCATGGTCTGCACAAAAGTGCGAGTTGTTTGCTTTGAAGAGAGCCTTGGAATTGGCTGGAGGAACTGATGTGACAATTTGGACTGATTCCAAATACGCCTGGGGTGTGGTCCATACCTTTGGTAAGATCTGGCAGGAGAGGGGATTTATCAGGGCTGATGGGAAACAAGTTGAACAATTACAGCTTGTGGAACAGGTTTTAGAGGCCCTGCAACTGCCAAATCAAGTGTCAATAGTACATGTGAATGCTCATCAGAAAGGGAATACCCCAGAGGTAGTTGGAAACAGGTGGGCAGACAAATGGGCGAAAAAGCTGCAGGGGAAATAAAGCTGGTAATGGCATTAATTCCCTTGCTAGAAATGGAAGAGGATGAGGATTGGAAACCTGAGGGAAAAAGAGAAAGATGATTTGGAAAAAGAAGGGTGTACATTAACTGAGGATGGGTGGAGAACTTCAGAGGGGGTGAGAGTGGTTCCCGTGAATGTAATGAGAGGAATTCTGGAGAAGGTACATGAGGAAAGACACTGGGGAATGGAAGCATTGGTGATGGCTGTAAAACCACATTTTTAGAGCCCAAAAATGTGGACACTAGCCCAGAGTATCTGTTGGAAATACTTATTGGTGATTAAAGATCAATTGACAGGATGGGAAGAGGCCTATCCGACCAGAAGGGCAACAGCCCCCACGGTAACCAAGATCCTGTTAGAACAAATTATCCCCAGATATGGCATGATGGAAGCAATTGATTCAGATAGAGGAGCACACTTTACGCAGAAAGTTTTGCAGTCGGTGATGGCTGCGATTGGGGTGAAATGGGATTTGCACACTCCTTGGCACCCGGAGGCCAATGGCCGGGTGGAGAGAGCTAATGGCGAGTTGAAGAAACATCTGACCAAGCTTCAGTTTGAAAATGGATTGTCTTGGACAAAGAATCTGCCCTTGGCACTCCTTAGAATCAGAACATGCCCAAGGAAAGACATAGGGGTCTCCTCGTTTGAAATGTTAATGGGGTGACCCCTACCTGGTCAAACTGGGAAATCCTATATCTGAATTTAAAAATTTGTTTCTGAGAAAATATTTGCAGACACTGTCCAGGTCTTTGTTTTCTCTTCATAAACAGGGATTGTTGGCACAACGACCACCACTTGCGGGAAGCCAGCATCCCTATGAAATTGGAGATTGGATCCTAGTAAAAACTTGGAGAAGTGAGAAGCTTCAGCCTAGCTGGGAAGGCCCATATCAGGTGCTACTGACGACTGAATCCGCCGTCCAGACCAAAGAGGGAGGATGGTCGCACTATAGTCGAGTGAAGAGAGCACCTGAGCCAGAAAAGCCTTGGAGCGCTGAACCAGTGGACGGGCAACCTTTGAAGCTGAGATTAAAGAGATGAAGTTCCTGCCGATCCTGATCGGACTTGTGGGACTGAACTTGGTTTACCCACAACAGGTCAGGAAGACAGGGGATTTTGGGACTGACTTAAGGGATAGTAACAACTTCGTGAAGGACGTAAATAAGATGGCTAAGACCTTGAATTACACCAATTGCTGGCTATGTATGCATATGCCAGGGACAGGAAAGGAGGGAATGGTTTTATATGGGGTCCCTATGAACCTGACAAAATGGAACCATTTCCCCCATCCGAGAAAATGGGGCAGTCCGGCCCCAATGGATGCTTTAATTGCGGTCTCATTACAATTCAGAGAAAAAGCAACTATCTGCTTTAATAGCACCGGACGGCTACCAAATGCAACAAGAATGGGGACAGATTTATGGGAAGACAATACATACATGAAGGATTTGAAGAAGGTATCACAAGCATTGAACATAACTAACTGCTGGATGTGCATGCACATGCCAGGGAAGACAGGGGAGGGTTTAACATTATATGCAATCCCACTAAGTCAACAGGATTTGAGACCAAAGGGACATAAATTTGAACAGGCTCCTATGAAAAGAAACCTATCCGGGAAGGTATTTGTCCATTTGAGAGAAAAAAGCATATGTGTGTTTCAAGAGAAATGTATCCAAAGGAGTGGATTTGGGTGATTGGGAAAAATGCAACAAAACTTTTGATATGCCATCATCTTGTAGTAACCACAGTTATTCTAACACTCATCATCAATTGAGTTATTTTAACCACGATCAATACCAGATGTGTATGCATTTTGAAGATATCATCAATTGGACTCGGACTTCGAATCAGACATATGCCATGAAAAATTTTAGGTGGGTGTTGTGTGGGAAACATGCTTATAGAGAAATGCCACCACGTTGGAGTGGGATTTGTACCATGGGATACGTGATACCAGTAATATATAAATTGAATACCTTACCCCAGGGACGGATTCGGAACAAAAGAGAAATCAGTTCAGGACTAATGCTGGGGGGAAGGTTGAAAACACAGATAGCACAGGGAGTGCTGACACCGTTGGGAGTAGCCATGAATTATAGAGATTAACATATTCTGAATAACTTTACAGTAGCCATGTTTAATGATACTATCAAGACAATCAAAATGCTCAACACGGAACTTTCTGAAGTTAGAAAAGTGGCTTTGCAAAATAGATATGCATTAGACATTGTATTAGCTGCAAAAGGGTGTGTGTGTGCTTTGATTGATTCCCATTGCTGTGTATATATCCATGATTTCCAACCCAAAACAGTGCAAACGATGGAGGAACGCATTCGTTCTAATCCATTATTGCAAAGAGGTGATTCCTCATTTCCAGATTTGTGGGGGGGGCATTATGGTCTTGGCTTCCCAGCACTGCTTGGTTGAGATCTACAATCATGGGAATTATATTAATTATTATATGCTGTGTGATGTTGTGTTGTTGTGTTCAATGTTTCCCTGGTGTAATAGCAATGTGTGGAAGATTAGGGAAAACTTTAGGTTCAAGATCCGGGAAGCAGGAGGAAGAACCTCTGATGATGATTTCAGAAGGAGATGGCTCTGAAAGAGGCTGGGGATCTGTTGCGTGAGTTTGAGTCAAGAATGTAAGCAGAAGAGGAGGGAATTATGAGGGGAGAAAATGAATAAATCCATTGTGTATTGTATAGCTGTGACTCAAATCTCAAAACTATCAGTTGATACATTTCTACTGCAAAGGGAGAATTTGAAACGTTGAACAATCACACTTTGTGCTCTGGAAAAATCTGGGAAAATATGTACGTGTTAGGAAGCATCTAACTTCCTGATGTCCCATATTTGGTGATGAATTGTATACTGAAATTCAATAGGTAGATTGTAAACCAAGCTATCCTAGGATGGGGCGGTAGGTCAGGGTATAAAATAGAATGCAAACTTTGCTCTCCCACTGCCAGGGCAGGAACCCGTTTCTGCAGAAATGCTACAATAAAGCTGTTTTCCTTGGATTAATATCGAATCTTTGGTGGTATTTCAAGCCCCCACCTCACACCTTCCTCCTCCTTCCCTCAATCTCTTCCTTCTTCCTCCTTCCTTCCCTTCCTCAATCCCTTCCTTCCTCCCTCCCTCCCTCCACTCCTCCCTCCCTCCTTCTATCCCCTTCTTTCCCTCTCTCTTTCTCTTTCTCTCTTTCTCTGGCACACAGGAACGAAATCTAAAAGAGCATGCAAGAGAGAAACAAAATAAGAAAAAAGCCTGCCCTTCGGGGAAAGAAAATAAATATTTCTCCCACTGTCCCTTAACAGCTGAGCGTAGTCTTATTCAGTGATGTGCAGCCTTGCTGATTGGCCAGGAAAAAAATGCACAACCATGTGCCATCTTAACAGCGGTTGTTCGGTACAACAATTCTTATGAACTAATAAAACGCTTAAATAAAGTTTTATCAAACCTTTAGAAATAGCAGGGTTCTAATCCTGCACTTCTGATTGGCCGATAATAGCGATATCGGATTGGTCCGTTCAGGAGAATCTGATTGGCTGTTAACGAGCCACTTTCATTGGTTAAAGGGGTTAACACTCCACGTTTCTCATTGGTTACTAGATCAGCAGCTTACCCTATAAAAGCGCTGCTGCTGCCCCAGGTTTTTGCTCTGTTCAGAATGATTAATAAAGAGTTGAAGTTCACTGTTCACTGTCTCGTCTCCATTCCTTGCGCCCATGCGCAGAACTTAACACTGGCGACGAAGG
The DNA here is from genome assembly GCA_033807585.1 of Hydrophis major. NCBI lineage: Eukaryota > Metazoa > Chordata > Lepidosauria > Squamata > Elapidae > Hydrophis > Hydrophis major. Next base: position 4,875,508 of record CM066343.1, read on the forward strand.
TGGGATACGGAGACGTCAGAGCTGACTGAACACTACAGAGCACCAAACAGCACGTGGCTGAAGGCACATCGACAGCGGAAACTATGTCCGGCAGCGCCATACCACCCGCTCCATTTGACCCGGCATAAGAAGACTGGGACTCGTACATGGACCAGTTCCAGATGTTTCTGGAGACCAACAACTTGAAGGATGCCACTACAGGGAAAAAGCGAGCGGTATTCCTGACCCACTGCGGACCTGCCATTTTTAAGATGGCTAAGGCACTGGCGAAACTGGCTGAGGTGAAATCCATGGACTGGGATGTCGTCGAGCCCCTCCTACGGGCCCACTATGCACCTACCGTACCAACGCTTGTCCGAAGACATGGATTTTACCAGAGAAACCAGCGGAAAGGAGAGAGCGTTGCAGATTTCATCACGGATCTCCGGAACCTGGGAGGCCTCTGTGGGTTCGCCAACCTCGAAGAAGCTCTGAGAGACCAAATAGTTCTGGGACTAGATGCACCACACGCGCACAGTAAGCTGATGGCGAAAGGTGACATCAGCCTTGCAGATACCATCGCTGACGCTACTGCAGCAGAAGCAACCAGGAAGTTGGCTGCCCGAATGCGCCGCACCAACACACTGCTCCGCCAACTCGCCAGCAAAACCTCACCTCGCCTAGAGAGACACACAATGGCAACCCACCATGAGGACCTCGAATCGTCATCAGAAAGTGCTGAGGAAGAGGTCAACTGGCTCCGGTCGGAATGAGACCAACTCCACCAGCGTAATCAGAGACTGCAGCATCAATGCGCAGGTTGTGGGGCAAACCACCCACAATCAGACTGCAAATTCCTCGATGCGCTCTGCCATGTTTGTGGGAAAAGAGGCCACATTGGAAAGGTCTGTAGAAGCAAGCAAGGATCCAGCCCACTTCAGAGGGGGACCAACTACCGCCAAACCACAGGAAATCGTCCTGTGAGTCGGGAACATTTGAACCACCAATGGAACAACCACTCCTACAGAAATAAACCACTGGCCAATTCAACGAAACGAGAAGAGTCACACCAAACCATTACAATTGGTCACGCGTCATCATTAGATGCAAAGAAGATCCGAGTGAAGGTCGCCATCGAAAACCAGCCCTGCATGATGGAAGTCGATTCAGGATCGTCCCTCTCGATGGTTTCCTGGAAGACCCTGAAACAATTAATCCCTGCCGTCCGGCGGCAAGACCTCAGAACCCAAAGAATTATACTCAAGAATTATCAGGGAAACCGAATTCCGGTCGTTGGATCCAGCCTAATCCAGGTCTCATTCAAAAATTATACTGTATCTTTACCATTGACCGTCGTCGACCGTGATCGGCTTAGCTTGTTAGGCCTTCAATGGTTCGCCCCACTCGGGATCGAGGTAGCCGGCATTCACCAAACAAGAAGTGACGACTGGGAGGAGGCCCTCGTCCAGGAATTCCAGGACGTCTTTGCAGACAAACTAGGCGAGCACAAGGGGACCCTGATATCATTTAACCTTAACCCTGAAGTAGCCCCTATCCGCCTTAAGCCTCGTTGGGTACCTTTTGCCCTTAAACCAGAGATTGACGAGCAGCTTGATAAATAAATAGCCCAGGGTGTTTTAGAACCAACAGACCACGTTCGTTGGGAAACCCCAATCGTAGCACCCATCAAACCGGATGGATCGTTAAGGATTTGTGGGGACTACCATGCCACCCTGAATCACGCCCTTCAACAGAACGCTTACCCAATGCCGGTGGTACAACACCTTCTCCATTCCCTGGGGGGCGGAAAAGTCTTCGCTAAATTGGATTTAGCACAGGCGTACCAACAACTGCCTGTAGATAAAAAAACAGCAGAGGCACAAACTATCGTTACGCACTGAGACGCCTTTAAGTGCAACTGACTCCAATTCAGAGTTAGCGTAGCCCCAGGGATTTTTCAAAGTTTGATTGAGAGACTCTTGCAGGGGATCAAAGGGGTCGTACCATACTTTGATGACGTTTTAATTGCTGCCCCGAATAGAGAAATGCTAGAAGAGTGTCTTAAATTGGTTCTCCAGAAATTTAAAGACCCCGGCCTTTAGGTTAAAAAAAATAAATGTCAACTGTGTACAGATAAAGTAGAGTTCCTGGGGTACCTAATCGATAAACAAGGCATTCACCCCACCAATAGCAAATTAAAAGCAATCAAAAACGCCCCAAGACCCAGAAATAAGACTGATCTCCAAGCTTTTCTGGGGCTCATTAATTTTTACAACATCTTCCTGCCCCACAAAGCGACTGTAGCTGAGTCCCTACATAGACTTCTCAACAAAAAAGCAACCTGGGTCTGGGGGCACTGAGAGGAGCACGCGTTCCGACAAGTGAAAAACTTACTAACCTCAGATGCTGTTTTAATGCAGTATAACGAGACTTTGCCTTTAACAATTACATGTAATGCATCAATGTTTGGAGTAGGAGCCATTTTGAGCCATGTGTTACCAAACGGTAGTGAGGCACCTATTGCCTATTTTCCAAGAACCCTATCAACGGCTGAATGTAACTATAGTCAAATAGATAAAGAGGCTCTTGCTGTTGTATCTGCTGTGAAACGGTTTCATGAATATGTATATGGACGAGTTTTTACTATTGTTACCGACCACAAACCTTTACTGGGGATTATAGCGGGAGACAAGCCAACCCCCTATATATTATCACCTAGAATGACTCGCTGGTCGGAGTTTTTGGCTGTGTACAATTATAGGCTGCAACACCACCTGGGGAAAGCCATTCCCCACGCTGACGTGCTGAGCCGTGCACTACTTCCGGAAACTGTCGATGACCCAGCTCCAACCCTTACAACACTCCAGATTGAAACACTACATTCACCGCTGCTAACAGCTAGAGATATTGCGATCGAAACAAAACGCGATCCTATCTTAGCGCGAGTTCTTAGCTGGGTCGAACAGGGATGGCCTGTAGAACAAACCCCTGATGACTTCACTCCCTTCAAGAACCAGCAAACAGAACTTTTTTTGCAAAAAGGCTGCATCCTATGGGGGAATAGAGTTGTCGTCCCAGAGCGGTTACAACGAGCAGTATTAAAAACACTGCATGAGAGTCACCCCAGCATCATGCGTATGAAGCTACGCGTGGTGGCCGGGCATCGACAAACAGATCGAAGCCTGGGTAAAAACTTGTTTAAAATGCCAAGAAGTTAGCAGTGCCCCACCTAAAGCAACTCCAACAGAATGGGAAACACCCTGGAGACCGTGGTCCCGCATCCACATTGACTTTGCGGGACCTACTAAGGGACATACGTTTCTACTAACAGTGGATGCCTATTCCAACTGGCTCGAGATCCACGAAATGAAGAGTACTACAACCGAGTCCGTCATCCGGAAGTTGAACAGGCTATTCACGACGCATGCACTGCCAGACGTTCTGGTCTCCGACAATGGACCCCAGTTTACCACTCTACCCTTTGAACAATACTTAGCAGACCGGGGTCTTCGTCATGCACTAACTTCGCCAGCGCACCCTGCGGCTAACGGAAGAGCCGCGCGCTTGGTACAATTTGTTAAAAAAACTCTGTACAAAATGGACTATGGGGACATTGAAGATAAAATAAACAGAATACTCCTTCTCCAACACATCACTCCGCACAGCGTCACCAACAAGACGCTAGCTGAACTATTGATGGGATGCAAACTCCGTTCCCACCTTGACCGGCTTCATCCATCTTACGAGCCAGAGAAACCCTGTGGATCTAGCGGAAAATGCCGCGAGTTCAAGATAGACTACTTAGTTTTCACCAGAAACCTTTCCGGTGAACTGTTGTGGGTCGAGGCAACCGTAATTCAAGCCACTGGACCCAGGTCGTACCGTGTGAAAACCTGCGATGGAAAAATATGGAAACGCCATATAGATCACCTTCGCTCAAGGCTACAACCTAGTTTCTGCGACTCTAGTAACTCCCAAACTGAGGGGGGAGGGGATGTCGAAGAAACCGAATTCGAGATGGTGGAAAGCAGGAGCGAAAGAAGTCAGCAATCGGGCATGACGAATGAAGAAGAATCAGGGAGGGGAGTGTCCTCGCCACAGAGGAACACCTCAACAGAAGCAAGCCCACAAAGATCGGAGGACAATAACGAGAACATTAGCAGCACCGAGTCATCCAATGAGGATACGGAACCACCGGTACCCGACTTGCCCAAAAACGTCCCGCCGAAACCGGGTTACAGATAGGAACCGGTGGGACAGCGTAAATCCAATAGACAGTCAAAACAACCTTTATACCTCAGGGATTACATCACTGCACCCCTTAAACGGAACCCGGGGGGAAGGGGTGTTATGAACTAATAAAACGCTTAAATAAAGTTTTATCAAACCTTTAGAAATAGCAGGGTTCTAATCCTGCACTTCTGATTGGCCGATAATAGAAATATCGGATTGGTCCGTTCAGGAGAATCTGATTGGCTGTTAACGAGCCACTCTCATTGGTTAAAGGGGTTAACACTCCACGTTTCTCATTGGTTACTAGATCAGCAGCTTGCCTATAAAAGGGCTGCTATTGCCCTAGGTTTTTGCTCTGTTCAGAATGATTAATAAAGAGTTGAAGTTCACTGTTCACCATCTGGTCTCCGTTCCTTGCGCCCATGCGCAGAACTTAACAACAATCAACCTAAAAACATCACATTCACACATGAGTAGAGTTCCCCTAATTCCTCTCTAACAGGGTTCTTGGCAATGCTAACCTGGCAGACATGGGATTATCTAGAGGGGAGTTTCTTGGCAGGTTGAAAATGCCTGGACTTCAACTCCCAGAATTCCCCCAGACAGACACATCTTAAGCCCCCCATCCTATTAAACATAAAATCTCTTACAGCCCTGAAAAACCTTGACTTACAACAGTTTATTTAGGGACAATTTGTAATTACAACGGCAAGGAAAAAAGTGACATACAACCGTTTTCACATGTATGACCGGGGTGGGATTCAAAAATTTTAGCAACCGGTTCTCTGCCCAGTTGCTGTTTGGGCATGGCTATGGTGGGCGTGGCCTAGTCAGCCTCCTGCACCATAGTGGGGAGAAGCTTTTTCGCAAAAATGGCCTTCCCCAGGCTCCGGAAACCATCTGGAAGCTGGAAATAGGCCCGTTTTCACCTTCCACGAGCCTGTGGGAGGCCCATTTTCCACACCCCCTGCATTTACCTGGGATCCCAAATGGACCGTGTGTGGACACCTGGGAGGGGTCAGGTAGGTCGGAGCCAGCAGGTCGTCAGAACTATCGTTTCGCTGAATAAGACATAAATTTAACATCCAGTTCATACGAACCGGTCCAAACTGGCTGAATCCCACCCCTGCATATGACCATTGCAGCCTTCCAATGATCATGTGATCATAATTCAGGTACTTGGTAAATTACTCACATTTACGACGGTTGCAGTGTCCCTAGGGGTCACCGGATCCGTTTTGGCCACCTTCTGATCAACAAAGTCAGTGGAGAAGCCCAGATTCACTTAACAACCATGTTCCTAACTTAACCACTACAGAGATTCACTTAACTGTGGCACAAAAAGTCATAAAAGGGGGCAGAATTCATTTAACAGCTGTCTCGCTTGCGCTCAATTGGGGTTGCAAATCAAGGAGTACACCTATATGGAAGTGATGCACCATTTCCTCCTTCCATGTTGAGGTTCCAATTTTCCTGTTGAGTCTGAAACCACGAGATTTCCTCATGGTCTTCCATCCCTAAATTTCCATCCCAGATATAGTTCTTAACTTTAGAGTGGTGCGTTGGCCTAGAGGTGGAGCTCTCGCCTCACAATCAGGAGGCTGTGAGTTCTATCCTAGATAGAGGCAGATATTTCTCTCTCTGGGCACACTGAGAATATATCTGCTGAACAAAACTCCGCTCTGGTGACAGGAAGGGCATCTGGCCATTAAAACGCTCTGCTAGCTCCATTCAGTTGCCCAAACTCCACCCCACAAGGAATTATGGGGTTGTTAAATGATTATGATGATGATATAGTTGTTAAGTTTCTGTTACTGGCCAAGATGTTATTTGCTTGCAAAACAAAAGATTGACCCATCCTTTCACTACCAATCACGCAGGCTAGGAAAACCTAACAAGGGCTATACAGCTGGTCCTCGACTTATGACCACAATTGTAAGCCCAACTTTTCTGTTGCGAAGTGAGATATTTGTTCAATGAGTTTTGCCCTATTTTACGATGTTTCTTGTCTCTGAGTGAATCCCTGCAGCTGATAAGTTACCCCGGGATGCTGTGACCATCATAAATACGAGTCAGTTTCCAAGCATCTGAATTCTGATTACGTGACCCTGGGGATACTGTGATGGTCGTAAGTGTGAAAAATGATCCTAAGTCATTTTTTTCAGTGGCCTTGTAGCTTTGAACAGTCACTAAATGAACTGGTGTAAAGCGAGGATTACCTGTACTATCAGAACATCCAAGACACAGGCGTAACTTTGTCACATGGACATGGGTTTATAATGTGAATTTAGGTGTTGCCTGGGACCAGACTCCACCGAAACCCATTCATCCCTTCTTGAGAACCAAAGATGAATTACATAGAGTAGAGTAGAGTAGAGTAGAGTAGCAAATAGAATAAAAAAAGAATAGAATAGAATATAGAAAATGGAATCAAAAAAGAGTAGAAGATAGAATAGAATAAGAATAGAATAGAAAGAATAGTAGAATAGAAAATGGAACAAGAGTAGAATAGAATAAGAATAAAAAAATAGAATAAAAAAAGAATAGAGTAGAGTAGAGTAGAGTAGAGTAGAGTAGAAATTAGAGTAGAAAATAGAATCGAAAAAGAATAGAGTAGAGTAGAGAATAGAATCGAAAAAAAATAGAAGATAGAACAGAATAAGAATAGAATAGAAAGAATAGTAGAATAGAAAATGGAACAAGAGTAGAATAGAATAAGAATAGAAGAATCAAAAAAGAATAGAATAGAGTAGAGTAGAAAATAGAATCAAAAAAGAATAGAATAGAGTAGAGTAGAAAATAGAATTGAAAAAGAATAGAATAGAGTAGAAAATAGAATCGAAAAAGAATAGAAGATAGAATAGAATAAGAATAGAATAGAGAGAATAGTAGAATAGAAAATGGAACAAGAGTAGAATAGAATAAGAATAGAAAATAGAATGGAAAAAGAATAGAATAGAGTAGAGTAGAAAATAGAATCAAAAAAGAATAGAGTAGAGAATAGAATTGAAAAAGAATATAAGATAGAATAGAATAAGAATAGAATAGAGAGAATAGTAGAATAGAAAATGGAACAAGAATAGAAAATAGAATCGAAAAAGAATAGAATAGAGTACAAAATAGAATCGAAAAAGAATATGAGATAGAATAGAATAAGAATAGAATAGAATAGTAGAAGAGAAAATGGAATCAGAGTAGAATAGAGTAAGAATAGAAAATAGAATCAAAAAGAATAGAATAGAATAGAAAATAGAATAGAAAAAGAATAGAATAGAATAAGAATAGAATAGAAAATAGAAAATAGAAAAGAGAAAAGAATAGGATAGGATAGAATAAACAGAGTCGTTAGGGACCTTGTAGGTCATCTAGTTCAATCACCCCCTCCGCCTTAGCAAGAGACCCTACACCATTTCTGACAGATGGCATTCCAGTCTCTTGAAAGCTTCCAGCGACGAAGCTTCGCTGCCTTCGCCCGTTCAGACGACCAGCCGGTTTTCGCCGCTTCTCAAGGGGGGCAGTCGACACGCGTCGGCGGCGGTCATGGGAGAGCGTCCTCCCGGTTCGGCTGCTCGACGCGCGCGTCTTTTGGCTGCCGCGGACTGAAAAATCTCCGCTTCGATCCGGCCTCAGCCTGTGCCACACGTGTCCCTATGTGGATCCCCGCAGGCAGCTCCAGCGGGAGCTGATGCAGGGATTGCGGGAATTGGAAAGTCTGGCATTGCGATGGCTTCTCTGGCTGGCGGCTGCGGCTTTGTCCTGGAGTTTTAATTTAGATGCAAATGAGGAGGGCTGGGCTGCTCCTCTGCCAGCATATTAATGCAGACTTTCCCTTTCTGCGGGGGCGTGGGGGGGGGGGGTTGGTTGGTTGTGGGGCGTCCAAGGAGTTGCATTCCCAGGTGTATCTGTTTCCTCTGGCTTCTAGCCCGGGTAAGCCTCGGGACTGATCAGAAAGTGACTGGGGATCAATCTGCTCATCTCAGCACATTCCAATATTTTCTTAATAATTTCTTCCTGTAATGGTATTTTCTCATTTTTCCAATTTTTAGCAAATACAATCCTAGCCGCTGTTAATACATTTACAATCAGCAAGAGGATAAACAATTTTATGAAATTTGGGATCTTTTTTATAAATGGTTAGATGATAAAATACGACAATAGAATATTTAGAATGTTAGAATGTTTTGTTATTATTTTGTTATTTGACATTATATTTATAAAAGGTTTTTTAAGGATTGATATGATATGATGATAGGATTTGTTATAGAGTAAATTGGTTTAAGGTATTGTTAGCTCATAAAGCATGAATGATTAAAAATATAGTCAAAAATAATTTTTTTTTTGGTGATATTAGGATACATAAGTTTGGATTGATGATATGAGTTGTTATGTAACATAATTGTAATTGAGACTACAGAATGAATGCACAAAAATGATGAACCAACTGACACACTTGATGTACATATGAGAGTTGATGTTTTTATGTTTTGTTTGTTTTGTTTGTCTGTAGAAAATTAATAAAATCTTTTTCAAAAAAAAGAAAGAAAGTGACTGGGGATCCAGGAATCGACTTGGTCTCTGGAGAGCAAGCTGGAACAAATTACAGATTCACAGAGTTGAAAGGGAGCTTGTAGGTCATCTAGTCCAACCCCCAAGCCAAAGCCGGAAACCCTATACCATTTCTGACAAATGGCAGTCCAGTCTCTTCTTGAAGGTCTCAAATGATGAAGCTCCAACTTCCAAAGGCAACTTCTGTTCCATGGGTTGATAGTTCTCACTGTCAGAAAATTCCTCCTTATTTCCAGATTTAATCTCTCCTTGTTCAGTTTCCATCCATTGTTCCTTGTCTGACCTTCAGGTGCCTTGAAAAATAGCTTGACCCCTTCCTCCTCTCTGGGGCAGCCCCTCAAATATTGGAAGGCTGCTATCCTGTCTCCCCTGGTCCCCTCAACATCTTTTTTTAATATCTGGTGACCAAAACTGGTATTCTAGGCGTGGCCTTGCTAAGGCTTTATAGATTGGTATTAGTACCTCCCTTGATCTGGATTGTATCCCTCCATTAATACAATTTAGGATTGCATTGGCTTTTTTGGTTGCTGCTGCACACTGCTGGCTCATGTTTAGCTGGTTGTCCACTAAGATCCCTCTCACAGTCATTGCTATTAAGCTATTAAGTATGTGTATTTTTGATTTGTCTTGCCTAGGTGTAAGACTTGACTTTTCCCTACGTTGAATTTCATTTTGTTAGATACAGCCCAGGGTTCTAATCTGTTGAGATCCACCTGGATCTTGAGCCAATCTTCTAGGGGCGTCCTACTCTATTCTATTCCTGCCAGCTTAGTATCATCTGCAAATTTGGTAAGTTCCCCTTCTATTCCCTCATCTAAGTCGCTAATGAAGATATTGAAGAGTCCTGGGCCTAAGACGGAACCTTGTGGCATCCAACTGCTTACTTCCCTCCATGTAGACTTAGACCCATTAAGGACTACTCGTTGAGTATGTTTGTCAGCCAGTTGCAAATCCATCTGGTGGTGGTGCTATCTATTCCACTTTTTTCTAGCCTCCCTCCCTCCCTCCCTCCCTCCCTCTTCCCATTTCCCAAACTGGAGTAGCGATCTTGAGCTCACCTCGTGGTGCCCCATTCCTTTTTTCAGGTGGGACAACAGAGGGCTAGATCGCTGTTTCTCAACCTTGGCCAGTTAAAGATGGAGGGAATGTGTCTTGAACTGACCATGGTTGAGAGATACTGGGTGAGATGACTGGAGGCTTTCTCTTTTGGCGTGTGTGTATGTGTGTGGCTGTTCGAGGATAACTTGCCAGATATTCCTACCTCTTTTTGTGGTCTCCCATCCCTGGCCAGCCAGCTGGCTGCTTCCTGTCCTGACTTTCCTACATCCCTAGGGTTCCCTCGTGGTTTCCCATGCCTGGCTTAAAAAAAGAAAGCCCAACCAGCTCACTTCTTTTCTGTCCAGGCTTTTCTCCATCCCTGGGTTCTCCTCATGGTCTCTCCTCCCTGGCCTAAAAAAGCCAACTGGCATCTTCTCTGCCCTGCTTCCCTCCCTCCCACTGCCTGGACTCACTTGCTCTATGCTCCCTCTCCCTCCCCTTTTGTCCACCTGCAGGTGAAGCGTCCAAAAAGCCGATAATTACCTCTCCCCTGCATCCTCCCACATCTGCTAATGGACTGACTCCCCACAGCTCCATGGCATTGATTGATGGTTCCAGTGGCTGGCGCATACACCCCCTGTCCCGTGGCTGGCAGAGGCGTAGATGCACAGTAGACCGAGGGAGAGGAAAGGAAAGGAGAAAGGAAAGGAATATAGATAAAGCAGAGGAGAGGAAAGGAAGATAGAAGGAGGCGAGAGAAAAGGAAAAAGAGAGAGAGAGAGAAAGGAAAGGAAAGGAGAAAGGAAAGGAAAGGAGTATAGATAAAGCAGAGGAGAGGAAAGGAAGATAGAAGGAGGCGAGAGAAAAAGAAAAAGAGAGAGAGAGAGAAAGGAAAGGAAGAGAGGGGGAATAGAGGGAAAGGAAAGGGAAGGGAGAAAGAGAGTGGAAGGGAGAGAGAGAAAGGAAAGGAAGAGAGAGAGAAAGGAAGGAAAAGGAAAGAGGAAGGATGGAAGGAAGGAAGGAAAGAAAGAAAGAAAGAAAGAAAGAAAGAAAGAAAGAAAGAAAGAAAGAAAGAAAGAAAGAAAGAAAGAAAGAAAGAAAGAAAGAAAGAAAAGGGACAGGGCTGCAAAGCCATCTGGGGATAGGCAGAGGGGGTAAACAGGACACGGGGAGGGGACACCTGGAGAGAAAGGTAGGCAGGTTGGCAGGTCAGCCACCACCCCCTTCCAAAAAAAGCCAGGCTGACTGTGCAAGAGAGATGCCAATTAAGATAGCGGTAGACTGTGGCTGTGCCAGCCTTGAAATGCAGCGCACACCCAGAATAGCAATCGGCTCCAGGCAGGCATGGTTAGGACCCCCCATCCCACCCAACACACACTCACACTCCCCAAGCCCAGCCCATCACGTCCATGGGGTCGGGTGGGGTGAGGGAGGACAGCATCCTTTTCTTTCCACAACTCTTCCCCAGCTTAAGGCATGCCCTCCCCTGGGGGGAAGGTTATCTCCTCCCAACTCTCCCCTCCCCCCCCCCCCCCCGTTCTTTGCAGCGCTGGAAACCAGGCGTGAGAACAGACCCCCTGCCACTGGGGGTCCCTTGCCCCCCCTTCCAAGAAGCAAAGACCAGGCAGGCTGATTTCTGTTTTGTCACATTTGCACAATTCCTGGACGGATGCAATACACCAAGCCCTCGATCGGAGTTTGTGCAAGCTTTAGAAATAAATTAACTATAGTAGCTAACACAGCCAGGTTGGCAATCTTGCTGGTTGGTCATCCGGTGGTCTGGATTGGCAGCTTTTAGCATCTTCAATATCCTTGGAGGATATCTGAGAATCCCTGATTCACATAAAGTGAGGCCCCCGTGTGAGCCCATCCTCTCCCAACCAGTATTTGGATGTGACTGAGTTGCTTGCCCTGTAACGCAATTTGGCTGACTGATCTTGCCCTGAGTTTCCTTCATGGCAAGACAGTGTGGCTGCCCTATCCTGGTTTATACTGACCATCAGCTTCCTGTAATGGATGCAATGTGGCCAGCTGTTCCTTCCCAATATTGTCTAGCTTAAGTGAGGCCATGCTGGTTTAAATTGGCTCAAGTTGGTGGCTTGATTTTTCCCCACTATGTTGGTTAATTATTTCATTTTGCTGCGATTCCTTAAAATGGATTGATTTTGAAATATCAAAAGAGGTCAGGCTGAGAACAGAACAGAACAGAATTCTTTATTGGCCAAGTGTGATTGGACACACAAGGAATTTGTCTTTGGTCCATGTGCTCCCAATGTACATAAGAAAAATAAAATACATTCATAAAGGATCATAAGATACAACACTTAGTGATAGTCATAAGTTCCTAATAAGCAATCAATACTAGGGAACAAATAAAACAATATAAATTTTAAAGATAACAAACAACATGTTTATAGTCGTAAGTGGTAAGAGATAGGTAATAGGAAGGATGAGAAGAATAGTAATACAGTCTTACTAAGTAGTGTTGTATTAAGTAGTGACAGTCTTGTGGGAATTATTTGTTTAGCAGAGTGATGGTATTTGGGGAAAAACTGTCCTTGTGTCTAGTTGTGCTGGTATGCAGTGCTCTATAGTGTTGTTTTGAGGAAAGGAGTTGAAGCAGTTTATGTCCAGGATGTGAGGGTTCTGTAAATATTTTCACAGCCCTCTTTTTGACTCATGCAGCATACTGGTCCTCAATTGAAGGTAGGTGGGTAGTAATTGTTTTTTCTGCAGTCCTAATTAATTATCCATTGAAGTCTGTGTCTGTCCTGTTGGGTTGCAGAACCAAACCGGACAATTCTAGAGGTGCAGATGACAGACTCAATAATTCCTCTGATATCACGCAAGCTGGTTTATTTTGTACCCTGACTCCCTTCCTCACCTGACAATCAATCTAGGGCATTCTCTGTGCTCAAAATCATACAGAACAATAGATTTCTAAGGATTACTGAATAACAGTTGGAAAGGACCTCGGAAAACTTTCAGCCCAAGCTGCTGCTCAAGCAGAAAAGATGGGTGTTAGTTGGACTCTTCCCGGGCATCCTCTTTGACGTCTCCATCCTCTTCAGTGCGGAACACCAAGCCACGATAAACCTGACTCAGATCTTCCCGTGACACACAGACCCAACCATCAGGCCGGACATGGTAGAGATCCACGTTGCCGCCGGAATAGGCGTCTCGGTGGGCAGCGTGAGCCACTGCTTTGCGGGCCAGCCAGAATGCCTCCGCCTGGGGCAGATCGTACTGATAGGTGCCATCCAGCACACCGTAGGCATAAGGGGATCCAGACCCCACGGCCAACACATCCCCGGAGAAATGGGTCCCGTCGCTGTAGACATAATGCAAACCGGGTCCCTGGCAATCCCAACCACACAGCAACGTGGCCACACAGAGATCCTTCTGGGCGCATCCCTTCAGCATGAGAGCGAGCAGCTTGGCCGCCCCGGCCACACTGGGCTGCCGGCCTTCCGAAAGGTGCCTCATGCGGAGCGCACAACGCAGGAGACGCAGCCAGGTAGCACAGTCAGCTGAGGTCCCTGACGTGGTTGCCAGAAGGTGTCGGTGCAGCGTGATGACTTTGCGGGAAGACGGATCGGACACCAGACCCCCGCAGGAAGACCGAGTGTCCGCTGCCACCACCACCCCATGGCTGCAGCGGAAGGCTAGCGTGGTGGTGCCGTGGGACAGCAGGAAGGGACGGGGCACCTCGGGCCCACTGGGTTGTGGCTGGACCCAGGGAGGTACCTGCGAAGGGTCCCTTGTGCCAACAACATCCTGGAGAGCCATTTGGGAAGAAAATAGAGAGCGAGGGGAGGAGAGCATTTAAAAGATGAGCATGAGTTCCTTCGCTTGGATGGGGAGGAGGGGTCCCAGGTCAACTGGGGGGCGAAGAGGGAAGCATGAGGCAGTGGAGGGAAGGATTGTGTTTCTTGGGACACAGAGCAAGGTTTGGGAGAAGAGGCAGTATTCGGTTGCACGCGTCAGAGAGCAGGTCTGGGCCTGTGTCAGGGGCTGAATTCTCTCTCTAAAGGTTTAGATATTTTCACTGAAAGGGGATGGAATTTGATGCCGCAGCCTATCTCAGCCCCCAGCTTCAAGCTTTCCTAAAGAGTGGTACGGTGTGCCTTTCTCTGGATTTGAATGTGGGCTTCTATTCCAAGCAGTCTTACAAAAGCGTGCGGGTGTGGGAAGAGGGGCATAAGAATTGATCTCAAAGGATCGTCTCAGTGATAACCCAGTACAGAAACTCTTCTACTCACAAACAGTTCATTCATTCAGTCATCGTCATCATCATCATCATCATTTAACAACTGCATAATCCCTTATGGGGTGGAGTCCGGGCAACTGAATGCAGCTAACAGAGTGTTTGATTGGCCGGATGCCCTTCCTGTCACCAATGTGGAGTTTCTTTTTCCAGCAGATATATTATCATTGTGCCCAGAAAGAGAAGTATCTGCCACTACCAAGGATCAAACTCACAGCCTCCTGATTGTGAGGCAACAGCTCCACCTCTGTACCCCCACACCAGTCCACAAACCGTTCATTTAGTGACCGTGCAAAATTACGACGGCACTAAAAAGACCCGACATGACCATTTTTGACCCTAACCCTAATCCTTTGGCATAGGGGCTGAGCAAAACACAAGACAAGGAAATAATCTCTCTTTTTCCCAAGGGTGTCTTTGATTGGTACCCACTGCTGAACTGAAACCACTTGATTTTAACTCTTGGGACTTCTGGAGATGCTATTTTTAGGATGAACTCTCTTGAGCAATCCGGCAGTTGTGTTTTGATACCCAAGATCCCTGTGCTGCATGAAGCCTTCAGCGTCATTTGGTTACCTGTCCTGAAATACAAGGACAGGACAATAATTGGAAAATAAGAACATTTTAATTCAGGTTTGACTTTCCCCACAGCTGAGACCCGGTGTTCCCAACCTAAAAACGATTTGTTCTCTCTCCAAGGTTATTCCTCGTTTATCCCTTCCTCACCTGCTCCCCCCAAATGATGCTATCTTGTTAACAGCTGTCAGTCTTTCCTATCTGCGTCCTCTGGGGGGGACGGGACGCTGAATAGTCTCCACCCCACCCTTTCCGTGTTTCCTTCGAGAGGTTGGGAAGCGAAGAGTCTCACGAGTGCTGTGAGCAAGCAAGAAAAAAAGGGTACGTGCCACAGATGTGCCGGAGGTGTGCATCCCAATAGCTGGAGACAGCTGGGAGACTTTGCACACTTCATTTGCACTCCAAAATCCAGTGGAGATTCTCTCAAATTTATTCTAATTTACTTCTTGAGCAGCTTTCAGTTTTAACTTCAGGGCAACCATTCCAAGAACTGAGATCCTGGCTGGGATCTTGGGGAATATTTGTGGCGCTTGTTCCAGATGTTGGACATTCAGAAGAATAATTTGGGGTTCCAACTCAAGCCGGGAGTTCAGCAAGCAAGCATTAAAAAAATGAGATCCAAACAGCTGTGAGGAAAGAAGAAATTTTGATTCTCGAAAGCAAACAGTTTGCCTTTAAGGGCAGCTGCAGAGAAACGGGGTACAGCTGAGGTGGGCTTCAAAAATTTTAGCAACAGTTTCTCTGCCGGTTGCTGGATGGGCGTGGCCATAGTGGGCGTGGCCTAGTCGGCCTCCTGCACCAGGGCGGGAAGGGGGGCATTTTCACCTTCCCCAGGCTCCAGAGGCTTTTCCTTAAGCCTCTGGGAGGGTGAAAATGGCCTCCCCAGCCTCCTGAGGCCAGAAACAGGCCCATTTCCGGCCTTCAGGAACTTCTGGGAAGCCCATTTTTTGCTCTCCCCGAGGGCCCTGTACTTACCTGGGATCCAAAATGGGCTGTGTGGTAACTCCAGGGAGGGGCAGGGCGGGCGAGACCAGACAGGGATGGGATTTGCCAGTTCACCAAACAGGCCGTAAAATTAGCTACCTGTTCAGTTCTGGTTCGCTTGAACTGGGGCAAACTGGTAACAGCCCACTCCTGTGGCGACAGATTTTCATAGGGGGAGTTTGGCTGGAGTGTGGAAGTGTCTATGGGTGGATTTTAGGGTGACCACTTCAGGGGTGTTTGCATGTAAGTTTATAGGTGGTTGTTCTTGTGAACATGCAGTTCTGCTGGGGAGCTTCTGTTCTGTCCTCATGTGCATACTCGAAATCCCCGCGCTTTGATTGGCCAAAGCGCGGGGCTTTCTAATTGGCCAGGCGAGCCGCGCCGATTGGCTCGTTGAGAGTCTCCCGCAATTGGCTCGCTCAAAGCGCGGGAGACTCGAAATGCTGCCATTGGCCGCGGCCGCCGCGGCGAAAAGAATAAAAACCGCGGGCTTTTTCCTTTTCGCCGGTTCGGTTCCAATCTTTGAAATAAAGAGCATTTTACGAAGTCACCGACTCCTGGCGTCTTTTCGCGGACACGACATTGGCGACGAGGATGGGATCCCGACCCTGAACCGAACCCCGTGTCCGACGGAAGCCAGACTTAGCACCGAGATAGCGAAAATCGCACCGCCCGCCCCCTTCAACCCTGCCACCGAGGACTGGGAATCGTTCTCCGACCGTTTCCGCATGTACCTCGAGTGCACCGGTATGAAGGACGCCTCGGGCCCGCTAAAACGCGCCGTCTTCCTCACCCATTGCGGAACCGAAGTTTTCCAGATGGCCAAAGCATTGGCCAAGCCCGCCGACGCAACCGCCATGGACTGGGACGTCCTCGAACCTATCCTTCGGCGCCATTACGCTCCCGAAGTCCCCATCCTGATCCGGCGCAACGAATTCTACCGGCGGGACCAGAGACCGGGTGAAAAATTGAGCGACTTCGTCGCCGAGCTGCAGCACCTAGGGGGGCTCTGCGAATTTGACAGCCTGAACAACCTCCTGAGAGACCGATTCGTGCTCGGCCTGTGGGACCCCGCGCTCCAGAGCCGGCTGATGGCTAAGGGCGACATCAGTTTAGCAGACGCCCTCACCGCAGCCGCAGCCGCAGAAGCAACCCGTACTTCCGCCGACAGCATGCGAAAACCAGACGCGAAGGACCGCGGCGGAAACAACAACCCGGCAAGGTCGACCGAACAAAAATCCGAAACAACCACACACCACGGCGATTTCCATTCTGCATCCAGCACGTCCGAAGACGAAGAAGACATACATCGATTGCAGTCGGGGCGCGACCAACGGAACCGCAGAGGTCGTAGGTCGAAGACCAACTGTGCCGGTTGCGGCGGCGACCACCCCAGGTCAGAATGCCGGTTTTTCGATTCCATCTGCCGGCATTGCGAAAAAAAGGGGCACATCGCCCGGGTTTGCCGCCAGAAGAAAACGCGCAGCCCACCTCGATGGGACCAACACGACCGGAGAAAGGAAAGCCCACCGCCCCGGCCCAGAGATCGCCACTCGGACAACCGATGGGACCGGATCGGACGATCCTCAAGAGGTGGCGACAACCGGCGGAGAGAGGAGACCCACCAGACGGTAACCATCGGCCACGCCATCTCCGACGACGCCCGAAAAGTCCACGTCGAGGTTCACATCGAGGGCCAGCCATGCAAAATGGAGGTAGACTCTGGGTCTTACCTCTCCATGATTGCATGGCACGAGATAAAACGGTTGGTGCCTACCCTCCAAAGGAGGAACATAGACGCCCAAAGACTTATTGTAAAAGACTACCAGGGAAACCGTGTCCCAGTAGTGGGCACCAAAAACTTTAACATGACATATAAGGGGCGCACCGAACAACTCCCCCTCACAATCGTCGATCGCGACCGCCCAAGCCTGCTGGGACTACAATGGTTCGCCCCGCTCGACATCTCTCTCACAGGAGTCAACCACGTCACCGACGACGGTTGGGAACAGCGGCTAGCCCAGGAGTTCCGAGAAGTCTTCGACGGAAGCCTGGGCAAGTACCAGGGGCCCCTTATCTCGTTTGGCCCAGACCCTAGCGTCCCCCCCAAACGGCTAAAACCTAGGCGGGTGCCATTCGCCCTAAAACCTAAGATAGACGAGCAAATTGACAAGCTCGTCAAACAGGGGGTATTGCAGCCCATAGACCATGCCCGGTGGGAGACCCCCATAGTGACCCCGGTCAAGCCAGACGGGTCGGTGAGGATCTGTGGGGACTATAAGGCCACCCTAAATGGCGCGCTGCAACAAAGCGCCTACCCCGTCCCAATCGTGCAACACCTACTGCACTCACTGGGAGGGGGCAGGGTCTTTGCCAAGCTCGATCTCGCCCAGGCATACCAGCAGTTGCCGGTCGACGAGCAAACGGCGGAAGCCCAGACCATCGTTACCCACCGGGGGGCTTTCAAGTGCAACCGACTCCAATTCGGAGTCAGCGTGGCACCAGGCATCTTTCAGAGCCTGATGGAACGGTTGCTGCAGGGCATCAAGGGGGTGGTGCCCTATTTCGATGACGTTCTAGTGGCGGCGCCAAATGAAGCCGAATTAGAAAGCCGACTCAGACAGGTCCTAACCAAATTTAAAGTAACGGGACTTAAAGTAAAAAGGGAGAAATGCCAACTGTGCACGGAACGAGTGGAATTCTTGGGCTACCTCCTAGACCGGCACGGCATTCACCCCACAAGTAAAAAAGTCAAAGCTATCAAAGAGGCCCCCACCCCTAAATCAAAAACTGAACTACAAGCATTCTTGGGGTTACTGAACTTTTATAATGTTTTCCTACCCCAAAAGGCAACGGCGGCGGAGCCTTTGCATAGGCTCCTGGATAAGGCGGCAACCTGGACTTGGGGGAAACGGGAGCAAGCCGCCTTCCAAAAAACTAAAGACCTCCTCACCTCCGACGCCGTCCTGATCCAATTCAACGAAACCCTGCCCCTGGCCGTCACTTGCGATGCATCACCTTTCGGCGTCGGCGCTGTCCTCAGCCATACCCTTCCTGACAGAAAAGAAGCACCCATCGCGTTCTTTTCAAGGACCCTAACCAAGCCAGAGCGGAACTATAGCCAACTGGACAAAGAGGCTTTGGCTATAGTTGCCACCGTAAAACGGTTCCACGAATATCTCTATGGCCGCCCCTTCACCATTATAACAGACCATAAGCCGTTGCTGGGCATCCTTGCAGGGAATCGGGCCACCCCGAACATTCTGTCTCCCCGGATGACAAGGTGGTCCGAGTTCCTGGCAGCCTACAGCTACGAACTTATACACAGACCGGGTAAGAAGATTTCACATGCGGACGCTTTGAGCCGCTCGCCGTTACCGGACTCCGACCCTGACCCAGCACCAACGACAACCACCCTCAGCATCGAGGCCCTACCCAACTTACCCATAACCGCGTCAGACATTGCCCGGGAAACCATTAAAGACAGGCGTCTGGCGCGGATTTTGCATTGGGTGGAAAAAGGGTGGCCGGAAAAGGACAACGACGAGTCCGTCAAGCCATTTAGAAACCGCCAAACCGAACTTTCGCTGCTTAAGGGGTGCATCTTATGGGGTGACAGGGTGGTCATTCCGGACAGACTACAGGGGAAGGTTTTGGAAATGTTGCATGAGGGGCATCCTGGCATCGTAAGAACTAAAGCCCTGGCCAGAAGTTACACTTGGTGGCCAGGGATGGACAAGCAGATAGAGGCCTGGGTAGCTAGGTGCCAGCGATGCCAGGAGACTAGACCCAGCCCACCCACAGCACCCATCCTGGAGTGGGAAACACCATGGGGGCCCTGGTCCAGAATTCATTTAGACTTTGCTGGTCCCACGAATGGACATACCTTCCTCATCACAGTTGACGCTTACTCCAACTGGTTGGAGGTAAGCGACATGAAGGCAACAACCACGGAGGCCGTGACCAAAGAACTTTGCAAACTCTTTGCAACGCACGGCCTCCCAGACGTCGTCGTCTCCGACAACGGGCCCCAGTTTACCTCCCTCGACTTCGAGAAGTTCCTGGCGGAAAGGGGCATCCGCCACGCACTAACAGCACCGGCGCACCCGGCGGCGAACGGTAGGGCGGAACGGATGGTCCAAAAAAACGGATGGTCCAAAAAAACCATCCGGAAAATGGACCACGGGGAGATCCAAGACAAAATTAATAGACTCCTCTTTATACAACACATAACCCCGAACACCACTACCAACAAGAGCCCAGCCGAATTACTAATGGGTAGAAAGCTGAGGTCCCCACTCGACAGGTTACACCCAACATATAACCCGGAGCGGCCCCCAGACTCAAGTACAAAATACAGAACGTTCGCACCCGGGAACCTCGTGTATGCAAAAAACCTGACGGGGGACCCCCTATGGATCCCAGCCGTCATCACCCAAATTACAGGCCCACGCTCGTACCGGCTCCAAACCACGGACGGGCGAGCATGGAAACGACACATTGACCAACTCAGGTCTAGGACAGCAAAAGAACCCACCTCCCAAAACGCAAACCAAGGGGGGAGGGAATACCCGAATAACCAAGCGCAAGAAAAAATAAACCAGCAGTACTTACCGAGACGCAGCCATCGCGACCCCTCGCCGGAGAAGAACTGCCAAGCCAGCTCGACCGACCCGGAAAGACCGAGCGGGAGCGGCGAAACCCGTAGCTCAACCAACCCGGAAGGCCCAGGTGGAAGCCACGGAGAAGGAACCGGCCCGATCAACCAGCCGGTTCGCACAGAAGTAAGAGCTACCAAAAACCCGACTGCTCCAGCCGGGATCCAGCTTACGACTGAGTTGCGCAGGTCAAGTAGGACTAGACGGAGCCCCGCCTACCTACGTGACTACACAACGTAAGGACTGAACCAAGAGGGGAGGGGTGTTCTGTCCTCATGTGCATACTCGAAATCCCCGCGCTTTGATTGGCCAAAGCGCGGGGCTTTCTAATTGGCCAGGCGAGCCGCGCCGATTGGCTCGTTGAGAGTCTCCCGCGATTGGCTCGCTCAAAGCGCGGGAGACTCGAAATGTTGCCATTGGCCGCGGCCGCCGCGGCGAAAAGAATAAAAACCGCGGGCTTTTTCCTTTTCGCCGGTTCGGTTCCAATCTTTGAAATAAAGAGCATTTTACGAAGTCACCGACTCCTGGCGTCTTTTCGCGGACACGACAGCTTCAACACTGGAAGCTTTCAAGAAGAGACTAGACTGCCATCTGTCAAAAATGGTGTAGGGTGTGCTTGGGCCAGGGATTGGACTAGATGACCTACAAGGTCCCTTCCAACTCTGTTAATCTCATCTCATCTCACTCTATTTGTGTTTACAGACCTTATCATTTGATATGTGGATTAGGGCATTTGAGAAAGTTTGAATAAAAGGATTTTCCTCCGGTTTTTTTTCTAATTTTATTTAATTAACCTGACTGTTATCAAGTGGAGACCTAATTCTCAGTCCATTGGGGATTCCATTAATGTTTTAAGAGAAGATGGAAACAGCATAAATAATAAAAATATATTTTGATATAAAACTTCCCTCAGGGTCAAAGAGAAAGAGAAGCAGAGAGACTTGAAGTGGCTATTTTAGTTCTGCCAGTTCCATCTTTTGGAAGAAAAAAAAATTGGGTTATTATTACGGGTAGTCCTCGACTTACGACCACAATAGAGCCCAGCATTTTGGTTGCTAAGCAAAGACATTTGTTAAGTGAGTTTGGTCTCATTTTACGACCTTTCTTGCCATTGTTGTTAAGAGAATCATGGCAGATATGAAGTTAGCTACCTGGTTGTTAAGTGAATTGGATTTACCCATTGATTTTGCTCGTCCGAAGGTCGCAAAGGGGAGGAAATCATGTGATCTCAGGGCACGTCAACCGTCACAAGTGTGAGTGAGTTGCTAATGTGAGTCTGAATTTGGATCATGAGACTGTGGGGATGCTGCAATGGTTTTGAGAATGAACAACGGCCGTAGGTCATATTTTTAAAGTGATGATTTGGTTGCTAAATGAACCAGTGGAACTGCTTGCCACCAGAAGTTGTGGATGCTCCATCACTGGAGGTTTTAAAGATTGGACAGCCATTTGTCTGAAATGAGGTAGGGTCTCCTGCTTGAACAGGGGGTTGGACTAGAAGACCTCTAAGGTCCCTTCCAACATTCTATGATTCTTTAAGTCAAAGACTACCTGCACAGTATTCAAAAGGGGAACCCATGCAAAGATTGGTGGGCCAAATGTCATCAGTTTCTTCATCATTTTTAAAGAAGATTAAAGAGGAGCACGAAAGCCAGGTACAGGGGAGTAAACAGGAACAAAATGAAAAAAAAAAGCTATTTTCAGTCAAGAGAGTAGAGATCACAAATCTTAAGAGACACCTTCCCATGGAGAATGTTCAGGACATCAGCATGGAAGCAAAACTATTAATATAGTACTAAAGCTTTCTACAGATATAAAATTGGAATTGAATTTCCTTTTTCTGCAGGGAAGAAGGTAAGTGTTCTAGGGGGTGGTCCTTGGAGGGGGTCCATCCATGCAAGTACTAACCTGGCCTGATGTGGCTTCCCTTTGTAAAACAATAAACTAATAAACACATACATACATAAAAATACAAAAATAAACTGTACAAAAGCATGTACTGTAGCAATACAAAGCATCACAGCCAAGGGTAAAAGAACAACCATTAATAGAAGAACAGTGTGCATATGTGCATATATTCATTTATCTATCTATCCCTGTCACCTATCTAATCTATCTATCTATCTATCTATCTATCTATCTATCTATCTATCTATCTATCTATCTAATCTGTTATATGTGTTTATATATTTAATTCCTGTCATCTATCTGTCATACTTTATCTGTCTGTCTATCTAATCCCTGTCATCGATCCAATCTATCTATCTATCTATCTATCTATCTATCTATCTATCTATCTATCTATCTAATCTGTTATATGTGTTTATATATTTAATCCCTGTCATCTATCTGTCATACTTTATCTGTCTGTCTATCTAATTCCTGTCATTGATCCTATCTATCTATCTATCTATCTATCTATCTATCTATCTATCTATCTATCTATCTATCTATCTATCCTGTCTTATCTGTCTGTCTGTCTGTCTATTTCCATTCAATGATGTCTGGTGTTTTTGCACTTTTTCTTACCAAGTGTTTTAAAGTGGCCTGCTTTTGTGGGGCTCAGCAAGTGACTGGCCCAAAGTCACCCAGCTGGCTTGGTACCCAAGGCACAACTAGAACTCATTTGTCTCCTATTTTTGGAGCCTGATGCCTTAACCACTACACAGAACTGTCTCTTGTGTGAACATTACAGTATCAGTTTGCTGTTTTAAAATCTGTTTTTACTCTGTGTCATCAAGAGGCAGTGAGTTCCTCCAGAGAACTTCTGTGCATGGCACAGATTGCATCCTGCAAAAGTCAAAACTGATTCCTTTTGGGTTATTTACTTCCCTAACGTAAAATAAATTTGAATTTCAACAATAAATTCCATGTTTTTCTCTTCTTCCCAGCACGTCAGCCCCAAGGGTGTCCGCTCTTCTCATTCAACATTGCCAACCGGCCGGGCAAGCTCATCTTTGCCCTCATCCAACATGGCGACCTCCATTGTTATCCAAAGCGGCTAATCCGGAGCCGAAGCTAAATGTTGCCCTCATCCAACATGGCGTTTCCATTATTCTCCAAATGTTAGTCCGGCGCAGTCGCGTTTTTTTGAGACGTGACGCGATCTTTTGCCCTCACTCAACATGGCGCCCGACGTCTATATAGCCCGGAGGCTGTAAGTGCTTTCCTGAGTCACGGTGAGTTGCCCTCATTTAACATGGCGCTGGCTAGTTTGTTGGAGCCGCAACTCACCGCGAATGGGCCCGGCTTTTTCGGTCTGGGGGCGCCGAGCTTTCGCGGCGGGGCGAAGATGTCGGGGGACCTGGCGTTGGCTGCCCCTTACGCCGGGCTGACGGCGGGCGACGCTAAAATCGAGCTAGAACACGGGACCACCACGCTGGCTTTCAAGGTAGGCCGACGACGGGAGAATCAAGATAGACTTGAGAGGAGCTGGAGGCTCTACGGAGCTGGTGGGGGCTCTGCCAGAGGACGGGAAAGTGTTTTTTTAAAAACCGAAATTCCATTCCTCTTGCCCTAGTTTTACAGGTAGTCCTCGATTTACGACCACATTTGAGCCTAAGATTTCTGTTATTAAGCGAGACAGTGGTCAAGTGAGTCTTTGCCCCATCTGACAACTTTTCCTGCCAAAGTTGTTATGTGAATCCCTGCAGTCGTTTAGTTAATAACACCATCTTCCCCATTGGCTATACTGATCAGAAGGTTGCAATATGACCTCGGGCATAAGTGCGAAGCAGTTGCCAGGCGTCTGAATTTTGATCATGCGATCATGGGAATGCTACAAAGATTGTAAGTGCGGAAAACAGTCATAAGGTCGGTCACTAAATCAACTGTTGCCTATATAAGCCTGGGTTGGAGGGCGGTGGACAATTGCATTTTGCAAGTGCCTTTTAATACAGGTAGCCCTCAACTTATGACCACAATTAAGCCTAAGATTTCTGCTACATTGCAACCATCATAAAAGTGAGTCAGTTGCCAAGCATCTGAATTTGGATCAAATGACCACGGGGATGTTGCAAGGGTCATAAGTGTGAAAAACGGTCATAAGTCATTTTCAGCACTGTTGTAACTTCAAATGGTCACTAAATGAACTGTTGTAAGTCGGGGACAACCTGTAAAATGTATTACAGATAGTCCTCGACTTACGACCACAATTGAGCCCAAGATTTCTGTGGCTAAGCGTGATGTTTTTAACTGAGTTTCGCCCCATGATAGGAACTTTCTTGCCACAGTTGTTAAATGAATCATTGCGATTGTTAAATTAGTAACCCAGTTGTTAAATGAATCTGGTTTCCCCATTGACTTTCCTGGTCAGGTCACAAAAAGGGATCACATGACCCCAGGAACATTGCAACTGTCATAAATACAAGTCAGTTGCTGAGCAAATTCTAATCATGTGACCATTGTGATGCTGCAGTTGTTAGTGGGAAAATGGTCATAAGTCACTTTTTTTCAGGGGCATTCTAACTTTGAACAGTCACTAACTTTGAACCATTGTAAGTTGAGGATTGCCTCTAATTGGAAAAGGTGCCATTGGAGCCCTCCAAATTCTTCAGCTACAGGATTGAATTTAGAATAATCTCTTTTTAACCCAGATTTTTCTGCAGGGTCCTCGGTTTACAGAAAAATAGGAGAAGGGATCATTGATTAAAAGGAGTTAATGAAGATATAATCCAGTGTTTCTCAACCTTGGCAATTCACAACTATTTGGATTGACAGTCCAGGTAATTGACACTAGGTAATTGACAGTCAAGATTTCAATTCCCAGAATTCCTGGCTGGCTGGGGGGATTCTGGGAATTAAAATTCCTACACCTTAAGAGGTGCCAGGGTTGAGAAGCTGCTTTAAGAAATAAAAAAATTATGACCCATCTTTGTTGACTTGACAGCTTCTTAACACCCAGAATCTGTGAGTTCCGTTTTTCTTTTCGCAAATGACCCAAAATATATCTGTACAGCTAGTCCTCAACTTACAACACCCACTTAGTAACTGTTCAAAGTTACAACAGCACTAGAAAAAGTGACTTACAAGCATTTTTCACACTTACAACATAGCATCCCCATGATTACATGATCAAAATTCAGACGCTTGAAAGCAAATAAATACCGACACAATGTTTATAAAGCACTAAGAATTGTATTTAATAGAAGATCAATTTTTTAAAACATTCAGACGCTTGGCAACTGACTGCTATTTATGATGGTTGCAATGTCCCAGGGCGTCATGTGCCCCCCTTTTGTGATCTTCTGGCCAGCAAACTCAATAGGGAAACCCGGATTTGCATAATGACCGAGTTACTAATTTAACAACCGCAATGATTCACTTAACAACTGTAGCAAGAAAGTTCATATAGCGGAGTGAAATTCAGTTAAAAAGTCACACTTAGCCACAGAAATCTTGGGCTCAATTGTGGTCATAAGACGAGGACTATCTGTAATACATTTTACAGGTTGTCCCCGACTTACAACAGTTCATTTAGTGACCATTTGAAGTTACGACAGTGCTGGAAATGACTTACGACTGTTTTTCACACTTACGACCCTTGCAACATCCCTGTGGTCATTGATCCAAATTCAGACGCTTGGCAACCAACTCACATTTATGATGGTCAAAATGTCCTGGGGGTCATGTGATCCCCTTTTGCGATGTTCTGACAAGCCAAGTCAATGGGGAAGCCAGATTCACTTAACAACTGCCTGCCCAGGTTAACAACAGCAAGTTACTAACCAAGTTTACCAACTTAACAATTGCGGTAATTCACTTAACGATGGCAAGGGTGTGTGGAAAATGGGGCAAAGCTTGCTCAACGGTTTCATTTAGCGATGGAAGTTTGGGACTCGATTGTGGCCATTAAGTCAAAGTCTGCCTGTAGATTGGATGCACTTTTAATCTTCGGTGGTCCCTTGCTTTCTTTCTCCAGTTCCAACATGGTGTGATAGTGGCGGCGGATTCACGGTCGACGGCTGGCGTCTACGTCGCTTCGCAGACCGTCAAAAAAATCATTGAGATTAACCCTTACCTGCTGGGCACCATGGCTGGTGGGGCAGCGGACTGCAGCTTCTGGGAGCGACTCCTCGCCCGGCAGTGTCGTATTTACGAACTCCGCAACAAGGAGAGGATCTCGGTGGCGGCTGCCTCCAAACTCTTGGCCAATATGGTGTACCAGTACAAAGGCATGGGCCTGTCCATGGGCACCATGATCTGTGGTTGGGACAAAAGAGGACCAGGTGAGGAAACGAAACAAGTTTGTTTTGTAGATTGACAAGCAGGGGAATAACAATTGAATTTCAACAATCAGATTGTAACATAACAAGTGACGAAGGCCTGAATGCTTTCTGAACGCGTTGTGCATTTCATTTATGATTGGATTTGTATCATCTTTTAACGATCCCATAATCCCTTGCGGGTTAGCGTCTGTGCAAACTGAATGGAGCTGAGTGTTTACTGGCCAGATGCCCTTCCTATCGCCAATGCGGAGTTATATTCAGCAGATATATTCTCATTGTGCCTAGAGAGAGAAAAATATCTGCCTCTACCTAGGATTGAACAAAGTCCCCTGATTGTGAGGCAAAAGCTCCACTTCCAGGCCACCGCACCACTCTATTATTGGATTTGTATCCTTTTTTTGAGAAAGATACAGTTCAAGGGAGTGGACATGTTTAATCCTGCCTCCTGTTTTCCCCACCATAACAACCTTGTGAGGTGGGTCGGTGTGGAGAGAACAACTGGCCCAGCTGGTTTTCATGCCTAAGGCAGGACTAAGAAATTAATCTTCCGGTTTCTAAGGCAACTTTTAAAGACTGCATCAAATTGCCTGTTTTGCATTTATGTTTCTTTATCCACTGGTTTGAAATTCCATTTTTTTCCAGGAATTGGATATTTTTCTGTGCTTTCTTTTGCTTGGAGCCCATCTCCAAACCAAAAGGTTAAGTTGCTTTCAATTGAGTTACTCAAAACCAGATTTCCAAGTCTTCTTTTGCGACATGCTAATACATTAAAAAAAAAAACAAAACACCTGAATTTTGATTAAATGGCTCTGTGTAGGTTGTTCCCTTTGTTTTCTTGACTTTCTTTTTGTTCTCTCTGTTATGCTGTACTTTTGGTTACACAACAGAAATAGTCCTCAACTTAAAACCTTTCTGTTAGGGGATGGTTCAAAATTAAAACCACACCGAAAAAAGGGACCAGTGACCTTTGCAGCATCCCAATGGTCACATGAGCAAAATGATTGTCCGCTGGCCTATATTTATGACAGTTGCAGTGCCCTTGGGGTCATTTTACGACCTTCTGAGGCACAAATCAATACCGAAGTCAGATTCGTGTGGCAAACTTAGCAACTGCAATGTTTCACTTAACAATGGTGGCAAGAAAGGTCATAAAGGCGGCAAAGTTCATTTAGCAGCAGAATTGGGCTCAATTGTGATCGTAAGTCGAGGACTATCTGTACCCTGTATAATGTTTACTAGAAGATAAGCCAAGAGTTTTCTGGGCCAGATGAAATTGTCCAGGGGTCCCTGGGGTCAATGATAGCCAGTGTCTTTTTTTGCAAAGTTATGTAGCTTCAACTTCTCCAGGAAATAACAAAATCTGGACAGTCTTGAACAGTGGGCCCTAGTCAACAAAATTAAATTTAATGTAGAGAAAAGCAAAGTTTTACACTGGGCTGGAAAAAAACCCAAAGGTACAAGTACAGATTAGGTGAAACCTGGCTCAAAAACAGGAACTGTGAGAGGGACCCTGGGGTCCAAGTGGACGATCACTGAAACAGGAGCCAGCCGTGTATGGCAGCAGCCAAAAAGGCTAATACAATCCTTGGTTATACAAACAGAGGCATAGAATCAAAAATCACATCAAGTATTAGTACCCCTTTATAAAGCCTTAGTAAGGCCATACATGGAATACTGCATCCAGTTTTGTCACCAACATTACAAAAAAGATGTTGAGACTTTGGAAAAGCAACTAAGATTGAATTGAATTGAATTCTTTATTGTCATTGTATGTATATACTCGGTATACATACAAGGAAATTCACATAACACCCAGAGACCAGACCAAACATGCACATACACATGACAATCCCCAAACACTTCCCCACCCGCCAAAATTCCCCGCCCTCTAAAACACAGAAGCATCCACACAACAGACCAACAGCTCACTGATGGTGGCCCTTAAGTTCATTATGAAATGCAATTACAGCTCTGGGATAAAAACTGTGTGGTCCGAGTTTTAATTGTTCTGTATTTTCTGCCAGAATTGTTCTGTATCTTCTGTTCACAAAGATTGTAAGCAGGATGGGACGAGTCTCTGAGAATGTTGTGCAATTTCCCCAAACAGCGAGATGCGAAGATGTTGTCCAGGGCTGGTAGCTGGAGCCCAATGATATTCTGGGTGGTTTTAATGATCCTCTGTAGAGCTTTTTTTGTCCGCTATAGAGCTGCTCCCATCCCATGAAAGAATGCCTTATGTCAGGACACTCTCAATGGTGCTGTGGTTGTAGGAAAGAAGTAGATACTAATTTATCTTCCTGAGCATTCTCAGGAAGTACAGCCTCTTCTGTGCCTTCTTCACAAGCATGTTAGCATTTATAGTCCATGAGAAGTCCTCCAAGATAGAAGTGCCCAGAAATTTAAAACCACCAACCCTCTGCACCTCTTCGCCATTGATGATCAAAGGCCTGAAAACTAAAACATAGGAAGAACAATTGCCCAATTTGGATTTGGCTAGTAGTCTAAAGAAGGACCAGTGGGGACAGGATAGCAGTCTTCCAGCTCTATTCTGATTTTGGATAGCTGTACAACTTTGGCTGGTTTCAGCTAACTTGGATCAGATCAGGATGGGAGGCTAGAGATAGTCCTCTATTTAGGACCTCAACGGAGTCCAAAATTTCTGTTGCTGAGCAAGACATTCGTTAAGCGAATTCCCCCCTCCCGTGTGATTACCTTTCTTGCCATGGTTGCTAAGTGAATCTCTGCGGTTGTTAAGTTAGTCACACTGTAGTTAAGTGAGTCTTGCTTCCCCATGCACTTTTGCCCTTCAGGTGGTGATCACATGATCTTCAGGGACCCTGCAACCATCATAAAGATGAGTCAGTTGCCAAGTGACTCCGAATTTTGACCGAGTGATCTTGGGGATGCTGCAAACGAATGGTCGTAAGTGTGAAAAACGGCCGTAGGTCACTTAGGTTGTCCTCAACTTACAACAGTTTGTTTAGGGGAGCATTCTAAGTTACAACAGCACCAAAAAAGGTGACATGACCATTTTTCACTCTTAAACAACCGTTGCAGTGTCCTCAACAGTCACGTCAAAATTCGGCTGCTTGGCAGCTGGTTCACATTTATGACAATTGCAGCATCCTGGGGTCATGTGATCACCTTCTGACATGCAAAGTCAACAGAGAAGGCAGATTCACATAAGGAGCCATTCAACTAACTTAACTGCAGTGATTCACTGTGGGAAGAAATGGGACAAAATTCACTTAACAAATGTCTCAATTAGCAACAGAGGTTTTGGGCTCAGTTGAGGTTAGAATAGAATAGATTGGAAGGGAATGGAAGGGAGGGGACAGGAGAATTGGAGAATTATTAGAGGAGAATTGGAAAATTTGAATAGAATTTGAATAAAAATAGAATTTCAATAGAATTATTAGAGAATGGAATTGGAATGGAATAGAATAATAGAATAGAATTAGAATAGAATTATTGGAATAGAATTAGAAGAGAATTAGAATTGAATGGAATGGAATAGAGGAGAGGAGAATTATTAGAGGAGTATTTGAATATAATTATTAGGATAGAATTGGAAATAGAATAGAATAGAATAACAACTTTATTGTCACTTTGAATGTACACTGATCGGCACACATTAAAATGAAATTTCATTGCCTGCAGCTCTCAAAGGATCACTGCCTCCAATATAAAGGGACAAAATTCACTTTACAACTGTTTCGTTTAGAAAGATAAGTTTTAGGCCCAATTGTGGTCGTAAGTCAAGAATTTGCCGGTAGTCGGGGACATTGGAAACTCCTAGCATTGCAAATAGGCATTTTCGCAAGGTTACTGAGAGGGAGACGACTGTGATTTGAGGCTGATTCTATCTTGCAATTTGCCTTAGTTTATTTATTGAATCATCTTTATCTTATGCTATAAATTTGAGGCACGCAACTCGCTATTTTTTGCAAAGTATGCGATGTTCGCTGCTGTACATGACTTTTTTCCCTGCTCTTTGGCTGTGCCAAAGCTTGACAACAGATAACCCAGAAATCTGAAACCCCTTTGGCTGTAGAGTTGGAGTTGTGGTTCTGTTCTCTTTTGCTGATTCAGGTTTGCTGTCATCCTAAGGAGGGGGGAAAGGCTATAAATCTCATTTAAATTGCCGATTGCCTGAAGGTTTTTTTGGTCCCTGAAGCCCCTCTAGAAATTCTCGGAGCGTTGTGTAAATAGATCCGTTTCCATTAACTCTGGGGATCTAGCTGGCTGGTACTTGAGAAAAATGTCACAAAATGTGCGTGGATGGCATTAAGGTTCAGAAATAACACAGGGAGAATAAATTCTGCCGAAGTTACCTGAACAGGGAGCAAATAAATTTTAGAGTGGGATATCAATCATATGTATGGTCTTTCTCCCTCCCCTCCTTCTGTGCTGTAGAATTGTGATTTCAAACTAGTATTTCTCCACCTCAGCGATTTTAAGATGGTTGACTTCAACTTCCAGAATTCCCCAGCCAACTGTGTTCTATTCTAAGCCTGTCATTGGTTCCCTGTAAATACAGTACAGTCTTGTCTCTGTCTGTCTGTCTCTCTCTGTCTCCCCCCATCTCTACAAATCTGTTCTAATTTGAACCCTCTGTAGATTTTTGTTTGAATAACCCCATGGTTCTCTTTCAGGTTTTACCCATCCGTAGGTTACACTATGGTTATCCCTGTAGACCAGGGGTCACCAACCTTTTGGACCTCAGGGACCACCAAACTCATAATTTTAGATCCCAGGGTCTGTGGGCATGGCCTAATTTGTGGGTGTGGCTTGTTGGTCATGTGACTGGCTGGGCAGACTTGTATGTAAATATTTATATGAATATTGATTTTTTTATTAAAAAAAGAGCAACTTTTACCCAAAATCAAAGCAGGCAGGCAGATTGAGTTGCTCACAGAATCACAGATTCATTCAGAAATCTTATCTATCTGCCATTGGCTAGCTCAGTCTGTCACATAAAATTTGCTTGCAAACAAACTCATAAAATTTGCTAGCAAGGAAACACAAAATCAACTCACAACACACCATACATGTAAATATTGAATTTTTTTTATTTAAAAAAGCAACTTTTATCCAAAATCAGGCAAAGTAGGCAGATTGAGTTGCTCACAGAATCATTCAGTGATCTATCTATCTGCCATCGGCAAGCTCAGTCTCTCAAATTTGCTTGTCATGAATCTGCACTGAATTTGTTTGCCAGCAAACCTTCAGTCCGGGAGGTTCGGCTGTGCTCAGCTAGAAAGCAAGAAATCCAACCATTTCCTGCTTCCTAGCTAATCTAAATCTCCCGGCACAGCAGAACAGATGATGGTCGGAAAAAGGAAAAATAGCAACTTAGCAGACAAGTTTGCCGGGTAAGGGGTGAGTGGGCGGGGAGGATTCCCATCGGCCATGTTAAACAGCCTTGTGTTTCTGCGCAGCCTGGATTAATTTCTTTGGAGCGGGGATGCTCTGGGGATGAGATTTCTCTGCGGCCCACCAAAATTTTCTCACAGCCCACTGGTTGGCGACCGCTGCTGTAGACAGCAGCATCTCTGCTGTTTCAACGACTATCGTATGGTTTCTTAGCAAAGGTTTAGAATAAAAGACTAGACACCAATATTTAAGAATTCCTATTCCTTCTCCACTTCTTCCCCGTTTTCTCCTCCCTCCCTTTCTCCCGCCTTCCTCATCGTCTTTTTTTCTCTTCCTTTTGCTTTCTCTTTTTCCTTGTCCTCCCCTTCCCCTCCCATTCTTCTCCACCTCCTGTTCTTTTTCCTCTCTCTTTTCCTTCTCTCCTTCTCTTCTTTCCCTTCTCCTCCTCTTCTTTCCCTTCTCCTCCTCTTTCTGCTGTTTTTCCTTTCTTTTTCTTTTTCTTTTTCTTTCTCTTCTCCTTCTCCTTCTCTCCCTCCCCTACTCCTTCTTCCCCCTCTTTCCCTTCCTCTTCCTCTTATTTGGAGTGTTAGAATAGAATTCAGAATTAGAATAGAATATGAAATATAAAGTAATAATAGGGTAGGGTAGAATAAAATAATTGCAATGAATTGAATTCTTTATTGGCCAAGTATGATTGAAGGAATTTGTCCTCAGTGCATAAAATCTTATTATACATAAAAGGTATGAGTGATAAATCATAATCATAATCATCATAAAAATACATTCATCATAAATCATAAGAAACAACACTTAAGTATAGTCATGGGAGATACTAAATAAGCAATCAACATAAACAGTACTAGCAGTTTTATTTAGTTTAAATAAAACAGTGTAAATTGTAAAGATCCAAGCAACAAAGTTAAGGTCATAAGTAGAAAAGGAGATGGCTAGTAGGAAAGATGAGAAAAAGAATATTAATCCAGACTCTGTATTTTAAGGTGGTAACATTTGGAGAAACTCAGGTCAGGATTCTGGCAGTTGTCTTAATTAAATCATGAGCCTCGAGCCAAGCTTCAAAAACGTCAAAGGATTTATTAGGAGCGAACATGTCAGCATGGCTTCTGAGACACATAATTCACTATCAGCTATGACCCCGTTTTCCCTCTACCCATCTGAGTGTATCATCATTCATATTCTCCAACTGAAACATGTTCATAGCTGAGAGTCATCAGTTAGAAATTCCGGTAGCTTAGTTACAATCTTTGCAAGATAAGAATGGAATGCACTTTTGGTTTTAAACTGCACAACTGCTCCTTCAATCTCTCTCCTCCCTCACCCCCCACTGTTCATGGCAACTCTAAAACAGTTGACAGTTATGAGTTGACATTCAGCAAATTTCAACCAAAAGCATGTCCTATTTAAAACCTTTTTTAAAAAAAAAGAAGAATGCCCCATGCTTCATGGTGGTTAAAGCCATCTTAGAAAAATTACGGAGGACTCCGTTAACCCTGATTTCCTTGCTTTGTCTTTCAGGTCTGTATTACGTGGACAGCGAAGGGAACCGCATCTCAGGAACCGTGTTCTCAGTGGGCTCCGGTTCCGTCTACGCCTATGGGGTGATGGATCGTGGCTACTCTGACAACCTCTCGGTGGAAGACGCCTACGATCTGGCTCGCCGGGCGATCTATCAAGCCACGTACCGTGATGCTTACTCGGGTGGCTCGGTCAACCTGTACCATGTCCGCTCGGATGGCTGGATCCATGTCTCCAGCGACGATGTCTCCGATCTGCGAGAATTGTTCCTCGACACGTCCGCAAAAGCCGTGGCTTGAAATCATAGTCTGAAAGGGGCGGGGGGGGGGAGCAGGCTGGGGTGTTTTTTCAAACTGTCAAGAGGTGAAATTTTAACTCCCACTGTTAGCAGAGGCCACAAGTTGTTGAAGATGTCTGACCAGTGATTTATGTAATTAAATGTCCAGTTTCTTCAGAATTAAACTTACTTGTCCAAGCTTTTTGGTGTTCTCATTGAAAGAAAGGGAAAGTGGCCTAGAGATGGAGCTCTCACCTCACAATCAAGAGGTTGTGAGTTTGATCCTAGATAGAGGCAGATATTTCTCTCTCTGGACACACAATATATCTGCTGAACAAAACTTCTCATTGGCTACTGGAAGGGCATCTGGCCAGTAAACGCTCTGCTAGCTCCATTCAGTTGCCCATTCTCCATCTTGCAAAGGATTAAGGGGACATTAAATGATGATGATTGGAAAAAAGGGAAAGCAAGTTGAATCTTGCCTATTGCAGTCCCACTGAGTGTGTGCATATCCACACCTGTGATAGACAAATAGAGTTGACTTACAACTATAATACAGCCCCAATCACTTTTGTTTCTAAGCGAAGCATCTCTTAAATGAATTTTGCTCCGTTTTACAATCTTTTTTGGCGCAGTTATTAGTGAATCCTTGCATTTCTTCAGGTAGCAACACGATTAGGTAGTCCCAAGTTCGCAAAAGGGGATCGTGTGGCCCTGGGATACTGCTGCTGTCATAAATGTGAATCACTCACCGAGAATCCGAATTCTGATCACGTATCCACGATGGTCCTGTGAAAACCAGCTCTATGTCCCTTTTTACCATTCCATAACGATCATTAAATGAATGTAAGTTGAGGACTAACCTCTGAAGCATTTTCTTTTTATTGTCAAGCCAAACGGCATCCCGGGGGTCATCGTGTGTGGATTTGTTCTTGCAGAATAAACCCAGCTCAATTTTTTAAACTCCAGTGGGTTAAATTTCCCTGCTATTTTTGACAGGTGCCAATAGATTATGATAGATTAGAATAGAAAACAAATAGAATAGAAAATAGAGTAGAGTAGAAAGAATAGGATAGGATAGGAATAGAGTTAGAAGGGACCTTGGAGGCCTTCTAGTCCAGCCCCCAGCTCAAGCAGGAGAACCTATATCATCTCAGACAAGGGACTGTCCAGTCTCTTCTTAAAAGCCTCCAGTGATGGAGCACCTACAACTTCTGGTGGCAAGCTGTTCCACTGGTTACTTGTCCTTGCTGTTAGGAAATTTCTCCTCAATTCCAGATTGCTTCTATCTTTGATTAGTTTCCAACCATTGTTTCTCGTCTTGCCTTCTGGTGCTTTGGAAAGTAAGTGGACTTCTTCTTCTTTGGGGCAGCCCCTCAAATCCTGAAATACTGCTATCATGTCTCCCCTAAGTCCTTTTCTTTAGACCAGCCATATCCAAATCCTTCAACTGTTCTTCCTATGGTTTAGTCTCCAGGCCTCTTAGTTGCTCCTCTCTGAACTTTTTCCAAAGTCTCAACATCTTTTTTTTTTGGACAGGCTCACACCTTCAATAATCTTTTCTCTCTCTTTTCTCTCAACTTTCTCCAATGGTGGGCAGTACTAATCATCCCTTTCCCATCTCTCTTTCTCCTTCACACTTCCTTCTCAGCTTGACATAATGTGTGTTCAATGCTTAGACTGTAATGGGAAGGGAAAAGGTCATTGCCGGCTTCGGGGAATAAAATGGACAAGGAGGCAGGCCCTCACTTGCGGAAAAAGTGTGTCTTTTCCACTTCTATTGAAGCGTCTTTCTTCAGTGTGGCGTTCCGGCTCACCAAGAGGAAGGAATGAAACCGTTTGCCCACCCCACCCCCCCAAAGGATAGGTTGAGTGTGAAAAAGTTTTACACCGTTGCAGAGAAACACGCTAGAACAGGGGTCTCCAACCTTGGCTCCTGGAAGCCTGGCGGACTTCAACTCCAGGGGCCAAGGTTGGAGACCCCTGCGCTAGAAGGATCTGCAACCTTAAATGCTCAAAGAGCCATTTGGACCCCTCCTACAGAAAACAAAACACCGGGAGCCTCAAAACCTGGGTGGGCGTGGCCAACTCTATGTCACTCCCACCCAGTCACATGACACATCCCGCTACATCTACCCCCGTTTTGTGGCTCCGGGTGTTTTCTGTGGGAAATGTGTATCTCCCTCCCTCCCCTTCCTCTCATTTCTGTTTTTTAATGTTGTACCTTCTCAGGTGAGGCTAGGAATACAGGGAGGGGAGGGTGAGGGGCGGGGCCAGCCAGTAGCGGGATCACCCAAAAGGGAGCCACAGCAATTGGCCCAAGGAGTCACATGTGGCTTCAGAGCTGCGGGTTGCTGACACCCATGAAATGAGGGGTGAGGTGTTTGCCTTGGGTTCAGAGCTCCTCGTCAAATATGGGTAGTCCTCAACGTACGGCCATGAAGGTGGGGGGGCAGATTTCTGTCATCAGGTGAGTTTTGCCTCCGTCTTACAATCTTTCCTGCCACCATCATTACGGGAATCACTGCCGTCGATAAGTTAGGAAGCCGGTCGTTCAGTGAATTGGGCGTCCCCATGGGCTTCGCTGGTCAGAAGGTCACAAAAGGGGGATCGTGTGACCTTGAGGACACTGCAAGGTCGTAAGTATGATGCAGTTGCCAAACGGCTGAATTTTGATCACATGGTCGGGATATTGAAAAGTCAGTGTGAAAAAGAAGTCACTTTTCCCAGTCCCGTTTTTAGCTTTGAATGGTTGTTAAACAAACTGTTGTAAGTCAAGGACTATCTGTACAGTCCTCGGCTTACAGCTGTTCATTTAGTGACTGAAGTTACAAATGGCACTGAAAAAGTGACTTATGACTGTTTTTCTCACTTATGGCCATTGAAGCATCTCCCACGGTCATGTGGTCAGACACTTGGCAACCGGCTAATAGTTATGACGGTTGCAGTGTCTCCTGCGGCACATGATTCCCCTTTCGCGACTGTCCGACAAAGTCCATGAGGAAGCAGGTTCACCGAACAACTGTGTCCTGACTTAACAATGACAGGGATTCGTAAAAGGTTGTAAAAATGGGGCAAAACTCACTTAACAACGGTCTCACTCGGCAACATCTATTTCGGCCTTGATTTGTAGTTGTGAAATCAAGGATTAACTTGCAGTACTGCTGGTTAGAGCCAGCCAGAGAAGCGATCAAAAAAGCACCCAGCATGAAATTCAGAAGTTGTGGGAGCTTCATCACTTGAGACTTTCAAAGAGAGATTGGACTGCCATTTGTCAGAAATTGTGCAGGGTCTCCCGCTTGAGCGGGGGGGTTGGACTAGATGACCTACAAGGTACCTTCCAGCTCTGTTCATCTGTAAATCTGTAAAGGTGAAATGTTTGTGCCAAGGAGAAGGGAAAAATAAAAATTGGCGGTGCCCACTTCTGCTAGATGTTCCCTGCTGGGGCCCTACTTAGGAATGCGTGTGCAGCTCTGGCGTGTAACTGTGTGTGCGTGCATGCAGGAGACTGGCCAATCAGGGCAGAAGGGGGGGGAGAACTGCACAACTGCCCCCCCCTTTTTTTGCACACACATGGACACGCAGGCGAATACAAAGAGCTGTGCAACCTTCCCGTATCCTTTGGCCAGGGATGTGTGTGCATGCACATGGGAAAGGGGGATGGGATTAAGGGAAACTGGGAGGAGGGGGCGATGGTGGGAGGGTGAACGGGCCCCAATCTGCCCTTCTTTTTTGGCCTTGCCAATAAGACAAACAACCAGGAAGCGGAATGAGTGCAGGAGAACAGCTTGGCAGGGAAGGTGTATGTGTGTGTTTGTGTGTGTGTGTGTGTGTGTACACCCGTAAATATGGTACAATATTTGCAAAATTGCTAGACAGGTTGACGTGTACAGAGAAAACAGGAAGGTAACCAAAGGGGGAATTTGGAAGCGATAAACTAGTAACGGATAGAAAAATAAGCATTCAACAGGATGGAGGGCACTTGAATCGCATCGTTGGGTTTCTTAAAAACGGGGGGGGGGGTGTTTTTGCAGGAGATTGGGATCGACACAACCTTTCCTCCTGAGTGTGCAAAGATTTGTGGGTGTGCAAGGATTCTTCCGAATGGGAGAAACTGATCTCCCAGGGATGGGATTGTTGGGAGGGAGGGGGCAGGCCTTGGGACAAAGACTAGAAAAACAGGAGGAAAAGGTGATTATGGCAATAAGGCCCAGAAAAACAATGAGGAATTTTCAAGGCGATACATCATGAAGTCTCCCTTATGGTTTTTATTTCGGCTCGCTTGGGTTGGCGGGAGACGATGTGGGGGGCTTACTCAGTACTAGCTGGATACTCATGCTTTGCTACGAAACTATGTGGCTGGACTTAATTTTTGGGGAGGAAAATAAGGTGGGAAATTGTGCCTCTGCCAACCAGCATCCATCGGTATTCATCAGGCTAGCGTCCTGTCAGTATGTGAGAAAGCTAAGGCTGTTTGGAAACGGAAGCAGTATTTGCTGTGTGAGCAAGAAGGAGACATCAAGGAGCCTGGCTGTGGCTTAGCTCAACTGTTCTGTACTAAAGCTGCTTGGTGCTTGCGAAACTGAAACTCCTCTCTACTGCTTGTGTTTTGTATTTGGAAGAGATTTCTTTTCAGGTGGGGAAGCAGAATAGAACTCCTTAGCATCAGAGCGTGTTAATAATATAAATAATATAGGAAATATTCTAAATGCTCTGATGGTCATTTTGAAAAATCCTTTCTTAGTGAACACCTAGAAGCCAAGAGGAACATACATGCCAAATGTCACATTTGTAGGCTTTACGGTTCTGGAGATTTTTCTGGATGATGCTTGAGAGGTATTTCGCTTTTATCTATAGAGATTACAATTCTCATTTTCATCCCCAACTCATCAGCCCCAAAGCCACCAAGCTTCAAACCACGGTTTCTTTCTCAGGCTGCTTATTTTAGCCACTCGAAAATCCAGAAGCCTGGTTAACGGAGCTGGTCTGGGCTTGGTTTCCACTGCCGTTAAAAAGAATAAATAAAAATGTTTTTAAGTGGAGGTAACCTGTAGGGGAATGGCAATCTTTAGCCGTAGGAAGCGGCGCCTGTGTGATGTGCCGAGATTGACAGGAGGGTCTGTATGATTTTGTGCAGCAGGATTTCTGTTTGGAAAAAAAAAGGGGGGGGGAGGGGAACCGGGCTGATTGGAGGCCTGGAGCCAGAAACCAAAAATAAGTGAATTGAGCTTACAGGTGCTTGAAAGCTTTGCTTGATGTATAGGTATCCCTTGGGACTCTTCAGAGATTGGAAAGACCCATTGAGGTAGATTGCAAAAACAAATAAAAATGAACAGAAGGAACTTGGAGGTCATCTTTTCTCTAGACTAGCCCGACCCAATTCCTGCAACCATTTGTTGTATGCTTTTGTCTCCAGGCATTTAATCCTCTTAATTGCTCTTCTCTGCATTTTTTTTCCAAAAGTCTCAATATCTTTCTTGTAATGCAGTGACGAAAACTGGATTGTAAGGTGCAGCCTGACTAAGCGATACTAATACTTCTCGTTATTTTTATTCTATGCTTCGGTTTATACAACCAAGGATCATGATAGGGTTTTTTTTTTTTTTTTTTGGCCATTTGGGGAAATGTTGCAAGGATGCTGGTCTGATTTATTTCTGATACTTTGGAATAGAATACAGAATAGAATATAGAATAGAATACAGAACAGTATAGAATACAGAATAGAATAGAATAGAAATAATAAAATAGAATAACAGAAGATAACATAAAATAGAATAGAAATAATAGAATAGATTAAAATAGAAGAACAGAACAGAAGAGAAAAGAACTGGAAGGGATCTTTGAGATCTTCTAGTCCAACCCCCTTTTCAAGCAGGAAAAAGGTGGTGGGGGGCGAGACTTGGAAAGGCATCTGAGCCTTAAACTCATCGCTTTGCTTGGAACCTTCTGCCTGGGCGGCTCAAAGCAGCAGAGAGAAGTCGGAGCCGTGGATTGCAGAGGCGGCTTTGAAAAATAAAATGCATCCAGCCTCGAGAACCTCCCGAAAGCGGCCCCCTTCTTCCTCCCCCGCCCCACTCCCCTTTCTCGTCTCCGGGAGCAAGGCGCCAGGGCTCGAAGCCAATCAGACGCGTCCGGTTCCTCCGCGCCGGCCAATGGGAAAGCAAAAGAGGCGGAGAAGCAAGGAGCCCTTTGCTTTGTGTACACGGCGGCTGGCCGGCTGGCACGCGCGCGCTTCTCGCTGTGCTGTTCACGCGGGATGGAACGTTCTGCGCCGTTTGCCAGCCTTCGAAGTCGGGACACGGGTCGAGCGCACGTTGTGT
The DNA here is from genome assembly GCA_033807585.1 of Hydrophis major. NCBI lineage: Eukaryota > Metazoa > Chordata > Lepidosauria > Squamata > Elapidae > Hydrophis > Hydrophis major. The sequence continues at coordinate 4,915,542 of CM066343.1, forward strand.
GGACAGGTCGACCCGGATTTTTTTTTTTTTCCTGACAGTGCGAATGCTAAACGGACGGCACAGATTGCCTTTAGAAGCTGTGGGAAGCTTCATCGCTGGAAGTCTGGAGAGATTCTCAGTCATCCAAAATCACGGTTGTCCCCAAGGTGCTTTTTTTCAGGAGGCAACCGGACATTTTTGGGCGGTGGTTTTTTTTTTTTTTTTTGGAAGACTTTCATCACGGGAAACTTTCAAGAAGAGTCTGCCCTCTTGTCAGAAAGTCTCCTGCTTGGGCAGGGGTCGGTGGGTGGGTTAGACTAGATGATCTCCAAGATCTGCAAATCTGATTTGGAGAAAGCCGTCTGTGTATTTGAACCCCCACCCCCCACGATGGACCTAGCATTCTCATGACCTCTTGTGCATCTGGAAGCTGTTCAGGGTTTTTTTTTTAGAGCCATCTTTCCTGAGGGAGAAGTGAGAAAGAAAAAGAGAGGGGGGAGAAAAAGGGGAGAAAGAAAAAGACAAAAAAGGTGAAAAGAAAAAGGGAGAAAAAGTGGAGAAAGAAAGAGGAGAAGGAGGGAGAGAAAGAAAGGAGAGGGAAAGAGAAAGACGGGAGTAAGAGAAAGGAGAGAACGAGGGGAGAGAAAGGGGAGAAAGAAAGATCAGAGTGATCCTGAAGGCACATTAAAGGCAGTCCTCAATTTGCAACCATTCATTTAGCGACCACTGGCACTGAAAAAACATGACTTATGCCTGTTTTTCTCCCTTAGCAACTGGTGTGAAGTGTCACAAAATTTTGGCCTCAGTTGTGGTCGTAAATCAAAGACTAGTCTCTAGGATGTCCCAATGGTACAGGTAGCCCTCGGATTATAACACTTCGCATAGTGACTGTTGAAAAATGGAAAAAATGACTTAGGGCCATTTTTCATGCTGATGACCGTTGCAGCATTCCCCATGGTCACATGATTTACATTCGGAGGCTTGACAACTGACTCACATGTATGACGGTTGTTGCAGTGTCCTAGGGTCACGTGATCTTCTTTTGTGACCTGAAAAGCAAAGTCAATGGAGAAACCAGATTCACTTAACAACCGGATTACCAATTTAAGAACTGCAATGATTTCCTTAATAACTGTGGCAAGAAAGGTTGTAAAATGGGGCAGAACTCAACAAATTTCTCACTTTGCAATATAACATTTTGGGCTCCATTGTGGTGGTATGTTGAGGACAACCTGTATTATATTTGAACTACAATGCCCATAATTATGCTAATATCAAGCTGGGACAGCCAGATTTATTCAGAATCCAGGTAGTCTTTGACTTATGACCACTATGGAACCCCTACATTTCTATTGCTGAACAAGACCATTGTTAAATGACTTTTGCCCCATTTTACAACCTTTCTTGCCACTGTTGTTAAGTGAGGAACATAGTTATTAAGTGAATCTGGCTTTCCCCATTGACTGCTGGTCAGAACGTCGCAAAAGGGGATCGTGTTGCCCTGCGATCCTGCAACCATCATAAATACAAGTTGGTTGCCAAGTGCTTGAATTTTGATCACATGACCAGTCATTAAATGTGAAATGATCATAAGTCCCTTTTTCTCCAGTGCTATAGTAACTTCGAACGGTCATTAAATGGGTGGTTGTTAGTTGAGGATTATCTGAAATGTGCCAATATGGCAGAGATTTAATCAAAACTTTATCCGGGTTTTCTGATAAGTTTCAGACAATCCCGGAAGCTGCCAAATATCCTGTTAACTGTGAAAATCGGGTGGTATTCTACCAGTTCGCCCAATTCGGTCGAACCAGTAGCTCTGAGGATCATCTATAAACGAACTGGTTTGCTCCAACAATCAGCTGCTGGGTCCACCCACCTGCCCCGTCTCTATTCTGACCTTTATTTCTTGGTTTTCAAGCTCAGCTGCTTCGGGCAGCACAGTGAATTGCCATGCGTCAACTGTTTAATACAGAGGGAGAGGGCAGGATTGCAGGAGCAAGTCAGTAGCAAACTCTGCATGTGTGCAAAGCGCACCCACCAAGCTACGTCCACAGAACTGGTAGTAAAAAAATTTGAATCCCGCCACTGGTGGAAATACTTGTTTTTGAAAATCCTATCATACGGTAGTTCCCCCACTGTCTCCCTCTCTTGGTGCTGAGTTAATTGCGAGAATCCATTGACAAGACACTCAGGAGGCCATGAATAAAATTTACAAGAGGTCAGCAGTGAGTTAATAGAATTTCCGATGCTGTGGAGTAAGAGCCAAGAAGACACTACAATTCAGATGAAACGGCAAAGCAAGAGATCTGAAGGATTCTGGAATGTTTTCGGCTTTGAAGCGCCGCTGAACCGAGTGTTAAGCTGGAAGTGGCTTCAGCCACTTTGTTAATGTTTATTATAGGCTGATTTTTAGTATTTTATTATTTTTACAAGTAGCTCAAGGCAGTGAAACATATCTGATGGATCTTTCTCCAATGTTTCCCTACAACAACAACCCTGTGAGGTGGGATGTGAGAAAGGGGGTGGCCCAAAGCCACCCAGTCAATTATGATTAAGGTGACAATAGAACTCATAGTCTCCTGGCTTTTGGCACACTCAGCCTGCTTTTGTATCTAAGGTGGAACTAGAACTCACTGTCTCCTGGTGATAAGCTCAAAGTCACCCTGCTAATTATGGCTAAGGTGACACTAGAACTCAGTTTCCTGGTTTTCAGCACACCCAGCCACCTTGTGTGTCAAAGGCAGGACTAGAACTCAACATCTCCTGGTGATTGGCTCAAAGTCACCCAGTGACTTTCTATAATTAATACAAGACCAGAACTCCCAGTCTCTTGCTGATTGATCCAAAGTCGCCCAGTTAGCTTTCATGCCTAAGGCAGGAGTAGAACTCCTAGCCTCCTGGTGATTGGCCCAAAGTCACCCAGCCAGCTTTCATCCTAAAGCAGAACTAGAATTCCCGGCCTCCTGGGATGTCTTCAGCATTAAACCAAGCTAGTTCTCTTTTGCTTCCTTCGGCCCGGTTTTTTTGTCCGCCTGGATGGCGGAATTGGTTGCAGAGCCTGATTTGAAATCTCTGCGATGTTCCAAAACCACTTGTGGCCTTGCCATGCTCATTCAGTTGCTTTATTTTCCTTGATTCGTTCCTTCGGTAGCTTGGTGTCTACAGGAAGATCAGCATCCTGAGGCTTTTCACTCCGCATCAGGGTCATCTTACCTTCTACTGTCTCTGAAATCCCAGTCTTGATGTCGTTCAGCGCCACTATCTTGTTCTCCCCATCCCACCTTAATGAAGCCAAATGCTGCTGTTGCACTTGCAAGCAGGAGCCAGGGGCTCCTGTCACGGCCCCACCACCACAGGCCCCATCATCCTCTCCTTGCACCCCCATCACCATCACAGGCACGGGGCTGTCAGTCCAGTCCTCGGAACAGCTGCTCCACATTATCTACCAGCGGGTCGAAAAGGCAGTCAGCTTAGCCGAACTGGGGCTGAGCTTGGCGAGGGCCAATAATGAAGCCCTGAGACGTCTTGAGGAAGATGTGGCAGCCTTGCGCCGAGGGCCCCTCATGGCCCTCAAAGCCAGCCCCCTGCGGGTTCCTGAGGAGCCCGAAAATGAGGAGGAATTGGAGGCCGAAGAATTTGGGAACGGTGTCCAGGTGGTCATTGAAGAATTGAAGCAGCTGGGTGCTGCATCAGCAGCAGTGGGGCAGCCCGAACCCTTGGCCTTCTCGCCCGTGCTGGGACTTGGTGGAGTACGTAGCCTAAAATCGTGGGGCTCCGTCTCTCTCACCCCCTAAAAATCCATGCCGTAGCCCCATCCCTCCGGTCGAGCACAGATGGCATCATGAATAGTTGATGACTTTTCTCATGCTTCCTGCAAACTGGCTCTCCAAAGAGTGACAGTCTGGGAGTCACACCAAATCAGGCACCAGAGAGGCTTCAACGAGAGTCAAAAAGAGCGGCACGGTTGGCAACGCCATCCCAAGCCGAGTTGGAACTGGGTTTGGTGCTGTTCGGGGCAAATGAAGAATTTGGGTCAAGGTGGGGTGGGGGTTTGACAGCAGAGGAGTGTGGAAAATCCAGCAGGATGAGGAAAAATGCCCCCTAGCCTCTGGTGTTCATTTGGGCCTGGTATGATTTTTGTTCCTGAGCAATCAGGAAAGGCTTTGCTTTGTAAATGCGTGCTCAGAGCATTGTAGATTTTGCATTGGCATTTATAGTCCTCAATGTACGATCACAATTTCTACTGTTCAGCGAGGCAGTTGTTAAGTGAGTTGTGTCCAAATTTACAATCTTCACTTTTCACAGTTGTTAAGTGAATTGCTGCAGTTGTTAAGTGAATAATGTTAAGCGATCCCGGCTCCCCCCACACATACTGATTTTACCTGTCGGAAGACATCTGGATTGGTCGCCAAAGAGAATCACAAATGACTGGGATTCTACAAATGTCATAAACATAGACATGCCAGTTGCCAAGTATTATACAACTAGTACTCAACTTACAACAGTTCATTTATTGACAATTCAAATTGACGACAACACTTAGGACTATTTTTCAGATAACACAGCATCAAAATTCAGATGCCAACATGTTCATACTTATGACCACTCCTGTGTCTCAGGGTCACGTGATTCCCTTTTGCGATCTTCTGACAAGAAACACAGGGAAGCCAGATTCAGTTAACAACCGGGTTACTAACTTATTAACTGCAGTGAATCACTTCACAACAATGGCAAGAAAGGTCATAAAACAGGGCAAAACTCACTTAAAACATGTCTCCCTTAACAGCAGTAATCTTGGCCTCAATTGTGGTCGTACGTCAAGGACTACTTGTATTCATATATCAACTGTCTTGCTTAGCAATGAAAATTTGGGACTCCGTTGCGGTCATAAGTTGAGGACTTCCAGCAAAGGATGTATATAATTCTTCTCTCCTGCCAGGTAGCCGAGGAATGTCCTGCAGGAGATGCCCCAATGCCGCTGGTCTATGTCCCCCCTTCTCCTGCCCCACAGATGGCCCATCAGTCACCTTTCCAACCTCTGGAGGAGCCTCTTTCCTGCCCGGAGGGGTCCCCCAGCAGCACAACTCACGAGGAGCCCACGGACGTTGAACCCCATTTTTGTGTAGGCTTCGCCGGTCTCCCTTGCAGGAGCAGAAACCTTGGGCAGAAAAATGCCAGGCGCAAAAAGAATCTGGTCTTATCTGTGAGTAGATTCCCTTCCTTGGGTTGAGCTTGTGACCCACAAGGCACCCGCCGTTCAGACCCAAAAAGCTTGTCTGAATAGCTTGTTTTTCAACACTTGGGATAGATGGCATAATACCATGTTTTGGCAAAAATAAGACCAGGTCTTATATATATTTTGGGGGGGGACCAAAAGACCCATTAGGTCTTATTTTCAGAGATGTCTTATTTTGTAGCTGCCTGTCTGCTTCCTCCTACCATCTGCTTTTGCTCGCAGCCGTAATGGCTTACAGGGATTCCCAGGGAACATGCACTGAGAAATGACGGAATACTGGAAGCTTCGTCTGCTTGCAAATGCGCTAATCTCTCTGTTTCAAAGCACCCCATTTGTGAGCAGACGAAGCTTCGTCTCTTTCTGGGCGAAAAGTGCATGGTGGAGTCCAGCAGAGGCACGCGATCCCAACGTGCCACCCACTCTGTCCCACCATCTCTTGACTTGCCTGTGGCCTGGCCGGGACATGTACTCACATGGGATGTCGGGATCACATACCTCCAACCCATGCCTCTGCCTCCACCTGCTGTCGGTGATGCTGCGCGAAGCTACCATTTGAGCCAGGCAGCTGCACAACATGTCCGGATCACCTGTCTCCCTCCACCTCTGCTTTCATCCTCGTGCTTACTGCTGCTGGCAGACACCATTGGACCCCATACACTCGCTACCTCTTGTGCTGGCCATGCCAAACCCTTGGGATTAATTTTTGAGGTAGAGCTTATATTAGGCCCACCCCCCAAAAATCCTCACATTCTTCTCTCTTTCCCTTGGTAGAAATTGGTCCACAATGTTCACAACCACATCACCAACGAAAAACGGTTTGATGGCGCAGAAAGGTGAGGAAAAATCAGGCTTTGCTAATTACATGTAAAAAAGAGTCGTGGTGGCGCAAGTGGTTAGAATGCGGTATTGCAGGCTGACTCTGTCTGCTGCCAGCAGTTCGATGCTGACCGGCTTGAAGTTGATTCAGCCTTCTGTCCTTCCAAGGTCAGTAAAATGAGGACCCAGGTTGTTGGGGGCAATATGCTGAGTCTGCACAGTAAAGCGATATATAAATGCTATATTGCTGTTGCTACAGGTAGTCTTGGACTTAGAACCATTCATTTAATGACCATTTGAAGTTACAACGGCACTGAAAAATGGGACAGCACCATTTTTAACACAACCTTTGTAGCATCCCCATGGGCACGTATCAAAATTCAGCCACATGGCAACTAGTTCACGTTTATGACAGTCACAGTGTCCTGGGGTCATGTGATCCCCTTTTGTTACCTTGTGACAACCAAAATCAATGGACAAGCCGGATTCACTTAATGACTGTGTTAGCCGCTTAACAACTTATGCGATTCACTTAGTGACTTTGGCAGGAAAAGTAATAAAATGCGGCAAAACTCATAACTGCCTCACTTACTGATGGAAATTTTGGGCTCAGTTGTGGTCATAAGTCGAGGACTACCTGTATATCTTTTATTGTCTCGGGATCTTACTTTCCTATCGGAGAAGGATAACCATCTGGGCATGATGGGCTCAGCTTTGTAACAAGGAAATTAACAGATGGTGTGGTGTTTCATACCATTTGTGTAGGCTGTGGGTCACAACGGGTGTTTCATTGTTGTTTAATGCCCAAACCCAGCAAAGATTTTCCTTCAATTTATTTACCTGCTTGCTTGCATAAGGAAGTGGATCCCACAATCCGTTGTTATCAGCGGAGTCTGATTTATAAATTATGTGCAGAAAAGCATTTTATCAACAGAGAGCAGTCCTTTCAAGTGAAAAATTTAAAAACTGCACAGCTAGTCTGCGAATTGACCACAACTGAACCCAAAATGACTCAACCCCGTAAGGGATTATGGAGTCATTAAAAGAGGATGGTGATGATTTTATGTTAAATTTTAGTACTGTTTTTGAAGTTCTTCATAATCTGAATATTTTACTCTCTTTCCTCTTTTACAGCATTAAATCATCTTGGAATATTTCAGTAGTCAAGTTTTTGCTGGAAAAACTCAAACACGAATTAGTCTCCAATCACCATAATTATACAGATAAGGAACTAAAAGGTGAGCTGAGATTTTTTTATTATTATTTTGCACCCGTTCAGTTTCTGGGTTTCAGTGCTAGAATGTACAGTTATTCCTCATCTTATAATGATTCATTTAGTGACCATTGGGAGTTACAATGGCACTGAAAAAACTTAGACCATTTTTCACATAGTTGCACTATCCCCAATGGTCACGCAATGAAAATTCAGACAATGGGTTCTGCTTTATGACAGTTACAGAATCCTGGAGTCAGGTGGTCCCCTTTTGTGACCTTCCGGAAAGCCACGTCAAGATTAAGCCGGATTCGCTTAATGACAGCAATGAGTCACTTAACAACTGTGGCATAAAACAGAGCAAAACTTCCCTGAACACATTGCTCACTTAGCAGTGGAAATTTGGGTCTGGAATCATGGTCGTACATCGAGGACTGCCTGCATTCCCCTGCCCCACTGGGAAAATTTTTTACTTCTTTCTGCTTTGCTAAACAGAAAATTTTCTTTGGCTTTAGCAATAGCTGCTGGCGTTTAGTCTGCAACTGATGGATGATATTTGAAAGGTTGAATTGTGTATGCAGAGACACGTTTATAGCAGCCGCTGGCTATTCTAGACCCTAATTCTGCATTCTGGATTGCTGATTTCTGCACACTTGTGCCCAGACAACATTTTCTCCTTTTAGGTGCTTGCGTGGCCTACTTTCTGACTAAGCGACGCGAATATCGGAACTCTCTCAATCCCTTCAAAGGGCTTAAGGAGAAAGAGGAGAAGAAATTGCGAAGCAGGCGGTATCGGGTAAGGCAATTAGTAATTCCACATGTTTTGGGTATGTCTTGTCTAGTGAAAAGAAGGATTGGGCTGTGTGGGGGGAAACATAGCAATTTATATATGTATAAAAGTGAAATACCAGTCACGCATCATCACAAAATCTCCAGAAGCGTAAAGCCTACACAAAATTTGGCACGTATGTTCCTCTTGGCTTCTAGAGGCTCCTTAAGAAAGGATTTTTTGAAATGGCCATCAGAGCATTAGTATTTCTTAATACAGTCATTAACACGCTCTGATGCTAAGGAGTTCTACTCCCCCTCCCCACCTGAAAAGAATTGTGTTCCAACTGCCAGTTGCCTCGCATTCAGTCACTCACATTCTGCTACCTTACTAACTCCACAGCCATTTGCACCACTTAGGTGTCCTAAGGACACAGACAAACCTCCAAGTTGCCTCAACGACCCTCTAAAAGGATGCAAACTACACTTACAACCAGGAAGCTACTTTGGCATCAAAGGTATTAGTATTTTTATTATCCACCATCCAGTCAGAGCTGAAGAAGCTCCTTGGATGAGAAGCAAAACATCTTCAAAGAAAAATCAGAAAATCCAATTATCTCCTGAAAAAAAGCACTTTTGGTACAACAGTTGGAGGATTGATAGATTAGCAAGGTAGGTAGATAGACAGACAGACAGACAAACAGACAGACAGAGATAGATATAGACAGACAGACAGACAGACAGACAGATAGATATAGATTAGGTAGGTAGATAGATAGACAGTCAGAGATAAATAGATGGATGGATGGATGGATGGATGGATGGATGGATGGATAGACAGATAGACAGATAGATAGCCAGACAGCAGAGAGAGAGAGACAGAGATAGATAGATAGATAGATAGATAGATAGATAGATAGATAGATAGATAGACAGACAGAGATAGATAGATAGACATAGATAGATAGACAGACAGACAGACAGACAGAGATAGATAGATAGACAGACAGACAGCAGAGAGAGAGACAGACAGAGATAGATAGATAGATAGATAGATAGATAGATAGATAGATAGACAGACAGACAGACAGACAGACAGACAGACAGACAGACAGACGAGAGAGAGAGAGAGAGAGACAGATGATAGATAGATAGATAGATAGATAGATAGATAGATAGATAGATAGATAGATAGATAGATAGATAGATAGATAGATAGACAGACAGACAGACAGCAGAGAGAGAGACAGACAGAGATAGATAGATAGATAGATAGATAGATAGATAGATAGATAGATAGATAGATAGATAGATAGATAGATAGATAGATAGACAGACAGACAGACAGACAGGAGAGAGAGAGAGAGACAGATAGATAGATAGATAGATAGATAGATAGATAGATAGATAGACAGACAGACAGATAGAGATAGATAGAGATAGATAGAGATAGACAGAGATAGATAGATAGATAGATAGATAGATAGATAGATAGATAGATAGATAGATAGATAGATAGATAGATAGAAATGGAAAAGAGAAGGAAGGGAAAGGGATAGGAAAGGAAACCTTTATATGTTTCAGTCACCGACCACCAGTGAGCCAACAGACTGTGAACTGAATTTCTCCTGCATAGCCCGATCACAAAGTTTCGTCATGAAGCACGGCTATCTAGCTAATCTTCCAATATTTGAGGGGCTGCCCCAAAGAAGAGGGGTTGAACCTGTTCTCCAAGAGAAGGAGAGGAGAAGAAGGCAAAAGAAGAAGCAACAAATGGAAATTAGTCAAGGAGAGAAGCAACCTGGAACTTAGGAGAAATTTCATGAAAGAACAATTAATCGGTGGTTATTTCAGTAGCTGTGGATTTTCCATCCCTGGGGGTTTTTAAGAAGACATTGCAGGACAATTTGTGTAAGGTATTCTGTTTGAGTAGGGGATTGGATTAGAATACCTTCAAGGTCCCTCCAGCCCTGTTATTCTCTTATTTTTATTCTCACTTATTCTATTGTTCTGTTATTCTATTATCATTTTGTTATTTGGTCACTGGTGACCCAATAAGCCAATAACTATTCCATTTATTATTCAAAGGTTTGTTTGTTTTTTGGTCACGTTTTAAAAGCCAATACAGACTTCCATCTATTTTATTTCAGGATGTCTGTTTACAAAAACGTTGAAGCTGGCCCCAGTATGGAAGAAGAAATTACCAATATCTATAGGGAAAAAGCGATTCCCCCCCCCCCGCAGTTGATAGAATACAGGTGGTCCTTGACTTATAACAGTTTAGTGACCGTTCAAAGTTACAACGGCACCGAAAAAAGTGACTTTTGACCATTTTCCACACAACCATTGCAGTGTCCCCCACGATCCCATGATGACAATTTAGATGCCTGGCAACTGATTCATATTTATGATGGTTTATCTTGGAGTCACGTGATTCCTGTTTTGCAACTTTCTGACAAGCAATTTAAGAACCATGTTACTAATTTTATCAACGTCTGTGATCCACTTAGCAATGGTGATGAGAAATAGTTCAAAATTCTCTTGTTTCCGTTCACAACAGAAATGTTGGCCTCCCTTGTGATTGTACATTGATGTCTTCCTGTCATAGAGGCTTAACCAAGAAGGCTGAGGTTCAAACCCGATAGCTACAAATGCAGCCCTCTCAGTTTCATAGGAAAATATGAATTATTCAAAAGGCAAATATAAAATATTTCAAAATTTAAACGCAAGCTCATCTCAAGCTTCTTCGTTGATATAGGGAATTTCTCCTTCTAAACTCCATAAAACGTTGGGTTTTTTGTCAACTCCAGCCTTAGCCTTATTTATTTTAAAATGCAAACTTCTGTTTTTTACGACCTCCCTTTAATTGTATTTACTGAAGTGTCAGTTCCATTATCTTCCTGGGCTAATATACAATTGAGGCTGGCAGTCTATCAACATTAAGTGAGATATTAAACCTTACTGGATTTAATTTAGATTTAAGTTTGTAATCCCTGCACTTTGCAATTAATCGCAGCGTGAACATGCAAGTTCTCCTCAACTTACAATAATTCATTTAGCAACCATTCAAAGTTGCAAAGGCACCGAAAAAAGTGACTTATTATGCCCATTTTTCCACACTTGTGACCATTGCAATATCCCTCAAAATTCAGATGCTTCTCAATGAGTTCATATTTATGATGGTCGCAGTGTCCCGGGAGTCAAACGGTCTCCTTTTTGCGACCTTCTGACAAAGCAAAGATTCACTTAACGACTGTGTGACTAACTTTAACAAAGGCAGTGATTCATTTAACCACTGTGGCAAGAAGAAACCGGTCCAAACTCACTTAACAAATGTGTTCCTTAGCAGTGTCGATAAAGGGGAATAGCGTTGTATCGTATTGCACCACGGGCTTATCAAAATGGTGCAATAAAATGAGGCCGGGAAGTGGAGGGGTGTCTCCCAGTGTTCTGTCCTTAATTAACATACTCGAGATCCCCGCGCTTTGATTGGCCAAAGCGCGGGGCTCTCCGATTGGTCAGGCGAGCCGCGCCGATTGGCTCGCTAGGAATCTCCTGCGATTGGTCCATTCGAATCGCGGGAGATTCAAAGTGGTGCCATTGGCCGCGGCCGCCGCGGCGAAAGGAATAAAAACCGCGGGCTTTTGTCCTTTCGCCAGTTCGGTTCCAACTCCTTAATAAAGAGCTTTGCACTAAAGTCACCGACTCCTGGCATCATTTCGCGGACACAACACTGGCGACGAGGATGGGATCCAGACCCTGAACCGAACCACGTGTCCGACGGAAGCCAGACGAACCACCGAGATGGCGAAGATCGCACCACCCGCACCCTTCAACCCCGCCACCGAGGACTGGAAATCGTTCTCCGACCGATTCCGCATGTACCTCGAGTGCAGCGGCCTGAGGGACGCCACCGGCCCAATGAAACGCGCCGTCTTCCTGACCCACTGCGGGACCGAGGTCTTCCAGATGGCCAAGGCGCTGGCCAAGCCCGCCGACGCGACCGCGATGGACTGGGACGTCCTCGAACCCATACTTCGGCGGCACTACGCTCCAGAGGTACCCATCCTGATCCGGCGCAACGAGTTCTACCGGCGGGACCAGAGGTCGGGTGAGAGCTTCAGCGACTTCGTCGCCAAGCTGTGGCATTTAGGGGGGCTCTGCGAGTTCGATAACCTAAACAACGCCCTGCGAGACCGAATCGTGCTCGGGTTGTGGGACCCCGTCCTCCAGAGCCGGCTGATGGCCAAGGGCAACATCAGCCTAGCAGACACCCTCACCGCAGCCGCAGCCGCCGAAGCAACCCGAACTTCCACCGACCGCATGCGCAGACCGAACACCGGGGACCGCAGCGGAAACAACAACCCGGGGAGGTCGACCGAGCCCAAATCCGAGACGACCACCCACCAGGGCGATTTCCACTCGGCATCGGGCACTTCCGATGACGAGGAGAACATCCATCGACTCCAGACAGGCCGCGACCCACGGAACAGCCGAGGTCGTAAGTCGAGGACCAACTGTGCCGGCTGCGGCGGCGACCACCCCAGGTCGGAATGCCGGTTTTTCGAATCGATCTGCCGGCATTGCGACAAGAAGGGACACATCGCCCGTGTCTGCCACCTGAAGAAAACTCGCAGCCTGGCACGATCGGACCAGAACGACCGAAGGAGAGAAAGCACACCACCCCGGACCAGAGATCGCCCCTCGGACAGCCGATGGGACCGGAACGGGCGATCCTCGCGAAGCGGCGACAACCGGCGGAGAGAGGAGACCCACCAGACGGTCACCATCGGCCACGCCATCACCAACGACGCCCAGAAGGTCCACGTGGAGGTAGGCATCGAGGGCCAGCCATGCAAAATGGAGGTGGACTCCGGGTCCTACCTCTCCATGATTGCATGGCATGAAATAAAGCGTTTGGTGCTTACCCTCCAAAGGAGGAACGTAGACAGCCAGAGACTCATTGTAAAGGACTACCAGGGAAACCGCATCCCGGTAGTCGGAACCAAACACTTCCAAATCACGTATAAGGGGCGCACCGAACGACTTCCCCTAACAATCGTCGACCGTGACCGCCCAAGCCTACTGGGACTGCAATGGTTCGCCCGCTCGACATCGCACTCACGGGAGTCGACCACGTCACCGACGACAGCTGGGAACAGCAACTGGCCCGGGAATTCCAAGAGGTCTTCGACGGAAACCTAGGCAAGTACTGAGGGCCCCTTATATCTTTCGACCTAGACCCTAACGTCCCCCCAAAACGCCTGAAACCAAGGCGGGTGCCATTCGCACTGAAACCCAAGATAGATGAGCAAATTGACAAGCTCGTCAAACAAGGGGTTCTGCAGCCCATAGACCACGCCCGGTGGGAGACCCCCATAGTCACCCCGATCAAGCCCGATGGGTCAGTGAGGATCTGTGGGGACTATAAGGCCACCCTAAATGGCGCGCTACAACAAAGCGCCTACCCCGTCCCAGTGGTACAACACCTATTGCACTCACTGGGAGGGGGCAAGGTTTTCGCCAAGTTCGACCTCGCCCAGGCATACCAACAGTTGCTGGTCGACGAGCAAACGGCAGAAGCGCAGACCATAGTCACCCACCGGGGGGCATTCAAATGCAACCGACTCCAATTCGGAGTCAGCGAGGCACCGGGCATATTCCAAAGCCTAATGGAGAGACTATTGCAAGGTATCAAGGGGGTGGTACCTTACTTCGACGACGTCCTAGTGTCGGCAGCCAACCAAGCCGAACTAGAGGGTCGACTAAGGGAGGTCCTAACTAAATTTAAAGAGACCGGACTAAAAGTCAAGAGGGAGAAATGCCAGCTTTGCACGGAACGAGTAGAATTCCTGGGCTACCTCCTAGACCGTCACGGCATTCACCCCACAAACAAAAAAATCAAGGCCATCAAAGAAGCCCCCACACCCAAGTCAAAGACTGAGCTACAAGCGTTCTTGGGGTTACTGAACTTTTACAATGTTTTCCTACCCCAAAAGGCGACGGCGGCGGAGCCCTTGCATAGGCTCCTGGACAAGGCGGCGACCTGGACTTGGGGGAAACGCGAGCAAGCCGCCTTCCAAAGAACGAAGGACCTCCTCACCTCCGACGCCGTCCTCATACAATTCAACGAGACCCTACCTCTGGCAGTCACATGCGACGCATCACCCTTCGGCGTCAGCGCTGTCCTCAGCCATACCCTTCCCGACAGAAAAGAAGCGCCCATCGCATTCTTTTCAAGGACCCTCACCAAACCGGAGAGGAACTATAGCCAACTGGACAAAGAGGCTCTGGCTATAGTTGCTGCCGTAAAACGATTCCACGAATACATCTACGGCCGGACTTTCACCATCATAACGGATCACAAGCCGCTGCTGGGAATCCTTGCAGGAAACCGGGCCACCCCGAACATTCTGTCTCCCCGAATGACAAGGTGGTCCGAGTTCTTGGCAGCCTACAACTACGAACTCATACACAGACCGGGTAAGACGATCTCCCATGCAGACGCCTTAAGCCGCTCGCCGCTACCGGAACCCGACACCGACCCAGCACCCACGACGACCACCCTCAGTATAGAGACTCTACCCAACCTGCCCATAACCGCGTCAGACATTGCCCGAGAGACTAATAAAGACAAACGTCTGGCGCGGGTGCTGCATTGGGTGGAGAAAGGGTGGCCGGAAAGGGACAACGACGAGTCCGTCAAAACGTTCCGAAACCGACAAACGGAACTCTCTTTATTAAAAGGGTGCATACTATGGGGGGATAGGGTGGTCATTCCGGAAAAGCTACAGGGGAAGGTCTTGGAACTGCTACACGAGGGGCACCCTGGCATCGTTAGGGCTAAAGCCCTGGCCAGAAGTTACGCTTGGTGGCCAGGGATGGACAAACAAATAGAGGCCTGGGTAGCTAGGTGCCAACGATGCCAGGAAACTAGGCCAAGCCCACCCACAGCACCCGTCCTAGAGTGGGAAACCCCAAGGGGACCTTGGTCTAGGATCCATATAGACTTCGCCAGACCCACAAAAGGACACACCTTCCTCATAACAGTTGACGCTTACTCCAACTGGCTGGAGATAAGCAACATGAAGACGACAACCACGGAGGCCGTGATCAAGGAACTCTGCAAACTCTTTGCAATACACGGCCTCCCAGACGTCGTCGTCTCCGACAACGGGCCCCAGTTCACCTCGCTGGAATTCGAAAAATTCCTAGCGGAAAGGGGCATCCGCCACGCGCTGACAGCACTGGCGCACCCGGCGGCGAACGGTAGGGCGGAACGGATGGTCCAATTCACTAAAAAGACCATCCGGAAAATAGACCACGGGGAGATCCAGGAGAAAATCAACAAACTACTCTTCACCCAACACATAACCCCAAATACCACAACCAATAAAAGCCCAGCCGAACTATTAATGGGCAGAAAGCTAAGGTCCCCACTCGACAGGTTACACCCTACGTATAACCCGGAGAGGCCCCCAGACTCAAACACCAAACAACGAACCTTCGCACCCGGCGACCACGTATACGCAAAGAACCTGACGGGAGACCCACTATGGATTCCAGCTGTCATCACACAAGCAACAGGCCCACACTTGTACCGGCTACAAACAGCAGACGGACGAGCGTGGAAACGCCACATCGACCAACTAAGGTCGAGGACTACCAACCAACAAACCACCGGCGAACAAACAGGCGAAACCAACCCCCACAACACAAACCAAGGGGGGAGGGAATACCCAGGGGACCAAAACCAAAGAAGAATAAACCAGCAGTACTCACCGGAAAGCAGCCATCACGACCCCTCGCCAGGAAGGAACAGCCAGGCCAGCTCGACCGACCCGGAAAGACCGAGCGGGAGCGGCGAAACCCGCAGCTCAACCAACCCGGAAGGCCCAGGAGGGAGCTACGGAGAAAGGACCGGCCCGATCGACCAGCCGGTTCCCACGACGGCAGCAGGAGCAGCAGAGATCCCGACCGAACCGGCCGGGATCCAGCCTACAACTGAGTTGCGCAGGACAAGTAGGACCAGACGGAGCCCCGCCTACCTACGTGACTACGCAACGTAAGGACTGAACCAAGAGGGGAGGGGTGTTCTGTCCTTAATTAACATACTCGAGATCCCCGCGCTTTCATTGGCCAAAGCGCGGGGCTCTCCAATTGGTCAGGCGAGCCGCGCCGATTGGCTCGCTAGGAATCTCCCGCAATTGGTCCATTCGAATCGCGGGAGATTCAAAGTGGTGCCATTGGCTGCGGCCGCGGCGGCGAAAGGAATAAAAGCCGCGGGCTTTTGTCCTTTTGCCAGTTCGGTTCCAACTCCTTAATAAAGAGCTTTGCACTAAAGTCACCGACTCCTGGCATCATTTCGCGGACACAACACCCAGCATGGCAACTTTAAGGGTTGTGGACTTCAATTCCCAGAATTCCATGCTGCCTGAGGAATTCTGGGAGTTGGAGTCCACGTGATATAAAGTGGCCAAGCTTGAGAAACATGGCTGAGAGACCATTGACAATAATGGGATTTTGAGCTAGTAGTGATCGTTCCTTCTTACTCCAATGGATCTTCTATAATTACTAGATAACAAATAATCGTTATCCAGGTCATAGCTGTTATCCGTGGTTCCATGTAAACACGACAACAACAAGCTGTGGAGTCAAAAGAAAATCACAACAGTGTCACACAGATTGTGATATCTCTGTATTGGTGGCCTTTTCTGTCTCCTCTTCCTAGGGACGCCGGGAGAAAGTATTACAGTATTTTCATCTTGGTTTATTTAGAGGTAAACAAACCTAATTCAGTAGAGTCTTCTTGCCAATTTCAGATTCCCCCCGCCCTAGTAATTCGTTTAACCCTCAGAATAGGATCATCCTCCCCATAATCCCTTGCAGGGTAGAGTCTGAGCAACTGAATGGAGCTGCGTGTTTACTGGCCGGATGCCCTTCCTGTTGCCAATGCAGAGTTCCCCCCCCCCCCCAGCAGATGTATTCTCAGTGTACCCCGAGAGAGATGTATCTGTCTCTACCTAGGATCAAACTCACAGACTCCGGATTGTGAGGCGAGAGCTCTATCTCTAGGCCACCACACTGCTCAACCCTCAGAATAGGATAATTTTGTAAAAAGAATAATTCAGCTGCCTCTTAATCATCCAATTCAGGGCCAGAAAGCAACAGTAGGCTTATAATACTTCAGTAGGAAAAAAAAGAGCATAAAAATTCCAAAATGGACCTTTTACAAGACTGGACATGATTTAAGTTTTATCCTTTGCTTAAACAAGCAAGGTCTTTAATCAGAAAATGTCCCCGGGATATTATTTTTTTATAGTTATCATCTCCTTAAGTTATGAATGGATGTCTCCAAGAAATAAATTTAATTTCCTCCCCCCCTCCCCTTGAATTAATGTGCCTAAGATGATGGGCGAGAAGCTTCCGGCTTCTTAAAACAAACCCCCACAATAATATTATTTTCCCAAGCAGCAGCTCGCCTCCCAATTTGCTCCTATAACGGTTCATTTGGCAACTGTTCAAAGTTACGCCGCCGCTGAAAAAAAGAGATGGCCATTTTTCACACTTACGATTGTTGCAGGATGTTTCCCTGAGCAATGTCAGGAAAGGGGAATACTGTTGTATCGTATTGCACCAGGGGCTGATCAAAATTATGGAGTTCAACTCCCAGAATTCCCTGCTGCCTGAGGAATTCTGGGAGTTGGAGTTGTGAAGTGATCAAAATTTGGAGGCTTGGCAAGTGGACTTCAGTGTCCTGGGGTCATGGGATCAAATGTGACATTCTGACAAGCGAAGCGAATGTCTTAGCCAGATTCACTTAACATAAAGGTGGCTTCTCTTCCCCCCCGCCCTCCATTCTTCCCTTTTCAAGCTTTTCGCCAATCGTTCGGGGGTGGCCCGGTTGTTGGGCTCAGACGAGCAGCGTCTGTGGCGAGGGGTCACCGAAGAGCTGATGTCGGACGAGGAAGACAGCACCCGCGAAGCCGGGGTGTGGGTAGCGCGATCGCCTCGCTTCCGTGCGATGTCGCTCAGCCAGCTGTGCTACCGTCTGGATGCCAACTCCAAGCATGGCACCAAAGCCAACCGGGTCTACGGGCTGCCCTCCGAGCGCCTGCCCTCTGCCGAAGTCCAGCTTCTGCCCCCACAGCTGTATAACCCCCACTTCCAAGAGGAAGACCCCAAAATGGGCACCCCATGCCACAAAGCTTTCGGCTCCGAGCTCAACTCCTTTGTGGAGATCAAAGTAGAAAAGGACCAGTAGAGGACCCTCGGCTTCTTTCCACGATGGCTGGCTGACTAAAACCACCAGGAAGGGGCGGGGGGGGGGGAAACCGGGTTGCGCACAGTTCATCCTCGATTTACAACGGTTCGTTTAGCAACCTTTCGAAGTTGAAGGCCTGAAAAAACTGACTTGCCTCTAAACTGATCACCTGACTGTGGAGTTACTTACAAGCATTGTTAAGTGGGAAAACAGTCGTAAGCCACTTTTTTTTAGTGACATTGTAACTATGGTCACTAAATGAACTGTTGTTAAGTCGAGGGCTCTCTGCGTGTTCGTTTAGCGAGCGTTTGAAGTTACAATGGCCCTGAAAAAAGTGATTTTTTTCTCCTCACAGTGGCCATTTTTTAGTTATGACCTTTGCAGCATCTCTGCAAAATTCAAAAGCTTAGCAACCAGTTCGGACTTAAAACTGTTGTTGTGGTGTTGTTGCGGGGTCATGTGATTTCCTTTTGTGACCTTCTGGCCAAACCTGGGGGAAGCCCGATTCACTTATCAACCGGGTGACTAGCTTATCCAACGCAGTGATTCACTTAGCGACTACGAGAAGAAAGGTCAAAACGTGGGACAGGAATTGTTTAATAAAGGTCTCGATTAATGACAGAAATTTGGGGCTCATTTGTGGTCGTAAGTCGAGGATAAGGTTTTTCCGGTTGTCTGAATTTGAGCTGAGGAAGGAAACCAATGGCACGTTCTGGATTAAGCAGAAGAGAAGGATGGACTTGAAAAGAGGAATCTTCCCTTTAGAATGACAGTTCTGGAGCAGAAGAAATCCAGTGGATCCCACCATTACAGGCAGTCCTCGACTTATGACAATAGTCGAGCTCCCCCAAATTTCTGTTTGTAGGAACTTTTTGGCCAATTTGACCACCTTTCTCGCCCCTCACTGCAGTTGTTGAATTAGTTGCCCGGTTGTTAAGTGAATCCAGCTTTCCCACTGCTTATAAGGAGATCACAGAAGGGGATTGTGTGACCTTGGGACACAGCGACCGTCGTAAATGTGAGTCCGTCGCCAAATGTCCGAATTTTGATTACGTGTCCATGGAGATGCTATGAGTTGTTAAGTGTGAAAAGTCCATGATGTTGAAAATAAATGGAGTGTTGTTAACTCGAGGACTTTCAGTATGGTCATTTAATGACTGTTCAAACTTACAACAGTCCTGAAAAAAGGAATTTGGGAACACTGTTCACACTTATGATGGTTGCAGCAACCCCATGGTCACGTGATGTACATTCATAGGCTTGACAACGGACTCGCATTTATGACAGTCGCGGTGTCCCTGGGGTTACGATCTCCTTTTACAACCTTCCAACGAGCAAAGTTGGGGGGAAGCTGGATTTAACAACCAAGTGACTGTCACTTAACCACTGCAGTGCTTCACTTAACAGCAGACGCAAGAAAGGTGTCGGGGTTCCCGAGTATTACATTCATAATAATCAGACCTCCGAGACAAGGTTCCTCCAAGAATTGGTTTATGGGACATACCATATTGGCATAAGCTGGTGAAAACTGAGTCTGAACATTCCCATGATTTTCATCTAATTAAAAGTAAAAGTTTCTCTCATTTCCCAGTCATTCAGTCACACGGTCCAATCAAGGTCCCCTCTGGTTGCCGGGTGACATCGCTCCGCCTCTCCCCGGTCACATGTGAGAATGTCCTTGGTTCCCAAGAGAAAGTATTTTGCTTTGACCACAATCCCCTTCTATTTCTATTTCCCCCACCCTCTCCCACAGCTCCAGTGTGGCAGCACTGAAGCCTCAAAATGGCTTCCGTCAGGTCAGCTTCAGGATTGACAAAAGTTTGTAAAACGGCAAAACTCATTTAATGAATATTTTGCTTAACCACAGAGATTTTGGACTCCGTTGCGGTTGTGTTGTGGCCCCCTGGCGGCTAGTGGAGTTGGCAGCAGAGTTGGACAGTAGTGAGGAGGTTGGGGAGGAACTTGGGCCAGTGCTGGAGGTGGAGGAAGGCTCAGATGAGGGCTCTGCATCAGAGGCAGAGATGGGGCCAAGGCAGGCTGGCAGTCATCAGCTGCCTTCAGAGTCGGACAGCAGTGAGGCGGGGGAACAACTAGAGCCAGTTCCCAGCCTACGCATGCGTAGAGCTGCCCAAAGAAAAGAACAATTATGAACTAAGGGTCGATATGGCAGTAAGGCCACAGGTGGATGGTGAATGGCCCCTCCCATAGGGATTAAAAGAGGAGCAAAAGGGGAGGGGGCTTTTGCAGGAAACTGTTTGTTGCAGCAGTGTGAAGAATCTGTGCGTCTCAGAGACTCCATGCTGAGTCCTTCCATGTCAGCACTGCATTTGGAAATAGTTATTTTGCAGCTCTCCAAGCTATATAAGGTCTATGTTCCTCATGAGGCCCTTGAAAGACTGTTTGTCAGGCCTTTGGCAGAATGTGAATGCAAGAAATTCACCTTCTTTTATAAAAGGGGTTTTGCTGAGATAAAAATATCTGCTTAGTGCTTTTTGGGGAACCCTAGGTCAGAACAGTAAGCCCTGGGGAATACCTGTATATTTGTGCCTCCTGAATGGTAGCCGTGACAGGTTTTGGGTACTGATGGACCTCCGTCAATGAGTTGTACACTGGTGGCCTCCCTACTATCTCCTGAGCTCAGCCTTTTGGCTAGAGTCCTGTAGACCTCTATTTTATTTGCAGAAAGATTAAAGCAATTGTTTGTAAGAGAAAAAAAGGAGCAGCTTAAAATTATTTCTGCATTTCCAGTGGTCATGTTGGCTTAGTGCATCTGACTTGGCGAGCCCTGACAGCCCCCTGGTGGTTCATTTCAGTACTACAAATGGAGGAATGATCCCAATGTATGAAACGGGTCATCCTTAACTTACAACCGTTCCTTTAGTGATCAAAGTTACAAGGGCACTGAAAAAGGACCAACCTACAGCCGGTCCTTGCACTTAAAACTGTTGCAGCATCTCCACAAACCGATGATTGAAAATTTGGATGCTTGGTAAACAGAATTACAGAGTTGGAAGGGTCCTTGTAGATCATCTAGTCCAGGGGTCACCAACCTTTCGGACCTCAGGGACCACCAAACTCATAATTTTATATCCCAGGGACCATTAACCGGTTCTGTGGGCATGGCCTAATTTGTGGGTGTAGCTTGGTGGTCATGTGACTGGGTGGGCATGGCTTGTATGTAAATATTATAAATATATAAATAATTGAATTTTTTATAAAAAAAGAGCAACTTTTACCCAAAATCAGGCAAAGCAGGCAGGCAGATTGAGTTGCTCACAGAATCACAGATTCATTCAGAGTCTATCTATCTGCCATTGGCTGGCTCAGTCTGTCACATAAAATTTGTTTGCAAGCAAACTCTTAAAAACTAACTCACAACACACCATGTATGTAAATATTGAATTTTTTATATAAAAAAGCATTTTTTTACCCAAAAGCAGGCAAAGCAGGCAGCTCACAGAATCCATTCTGTGATCTTTCTATCTGCCATCGGCAAGCTCAGTCTCTCAAATTTGCTTGCCGTGAATCTGCACTGAATTTGCTTGCAAGCAAATCTTCAGTCCTAAGGGAAGCAGAGCCGAAGATCTAAAGACTGGCTAGAAAGCAAGAAATCCAACCATTTCCTGCTTCCTAGCTAATCTAAATCTCCAGGCACAGCAGAACAGATGATGGTCGGAAAAAGGAAAAATAGCAACTTAGCAGACAAGTTTGCTGGGTAAGGAGTGAGTGAGCGGGGAGGATTCCCATCGGCCATGTGGCGGGTGCAGCCTTGTGTTTCTGCACAGCCTGGATTAATTGCTTTGGAGCGGGGATGCTCTGGGGGTGAGATTTCTCTGCGGCCCACCAAAATTTTATCACGGCCTTGGCGACCACAGATCTAGTCCAATCTCATTTGCGAATGGTCAGCTGGCTTCCAATGAGCAAAGTCAATGAGGCAAAGCTGGATTCACTTAATGATGGCCTGGTTCACTGCCGTGATTTGCTGAACAAAAAAGGTGATAAAATCAGATGTGTTTCACTTAACAACCTGTTTGCTTAACAACAAAATTTCTGATCCCTATTGTGATCATGAGGATTTCCTGGACTTGTTACCTGTGATTTTTCAATCTTGAAAAAAAAAATCAACAAAGTCTTTTCTTGCATCCTGCGGCTCTCATCCCTCCATATCTGTGTTACTTTCCTTTCTTTGTTCTTGTCTTTTATAAATACTTTCCTTGGTGAAAATTAAAAAAATCTTTTGGGACCATTAGAAAGGTATGGACATCCTGGGATCTATAATTTGTTGGTGGGAGAGCCTGTTTAATCTGCTGAAGTTTTTATTTATGTGTTTAGTTTATATGCCACCTTTATTAGCCTTAGAATTCTTTATTGGCCAAGTCTGATTGGACATACAAGGAATTTTTATAAATAACTTGAGGTGGCAAACACACTATGTTCCTTCTTCCCCTCATTTTCCTCAGAACAACAACCCTGTAAGGTGGGCTGGGCTGAGGGAAAGGGACTGGCCCAAAGTCACCCAGGCAGCTTTCATGCCTTAGGGAGGACTAGAACTCCCAGTCTCCTGGTGATTGGCCCAAATTCATCCAGCTGGCTTTCATATCTAAGACAGAACTAGAACTTGTGTTTTCTGGTTTCTAGCCAGTTTCTCACTTTGAAAACAAGGGCCAAATCCAAGCATGAAGAATTCCTATCCCAAAGAAGGCAAGTAAAATTTAGCTCCCCAGCTACATCCAGTCTCTATTCTTGAATTATTATTTATTTGATTCTTTGCAAATTCGTTCACCAGAAAAGCAAAATACTGAAGAGAAAAACAAAAACCAGGATTGAGCATTAATATTAATTCAAATGGAAACTACTACTTGCAGAATTCAGATTTTCGTGCGCAGAGAAAGGAAAGGCACAGCCACTTCAATCAGCTTCCCTAAATTTCATATCTATGATTTCCCATTCATCCCAGCCAAAGCCCATGCTGGCAGGGGATGATGGATCTGTGCATATAGACAACGGAGGGCACAGCTTCCAGATCCCAGCGGTGAACCCCCGCCCCTGATGATTATTAAAAGCCAAGGAAATGATTTTTGTTTTTTAATCCGGAGTTTTTGCAAGCCAGATCTGAGAACTGAGCGGCGGGCGCCCGGTTGGAAGAGGCGAGCTAACTCAAAGCTGAATATGGAGAAAGTGTCCGTCAGCGCCCCCTTTGGATTGCCGGAGGGAAATATTCCAGGCGCTGACCAATCAAGATGCTTAAAAAAAAAACCCGCTCAGAGTCAGTTTCCTTCCCCACCCCACTTTCACCGGCTCCGACCCGCCTTGCGCTTCTCGTTTGCCCATTGGCGGCTTCCACTCAGCGGCCCCGCCCCTCGCGCTCAGGACCAATCCCTCCCGCCAGCTTTTCGGTAGAATTCTCGGCGCGCGAGGCGGAGGGTCTGAGTCGGTCCTCGGCGTGGGCGGGGCGATGCGTCGAGCGCGCGGGATAAAAAAAAAAAAAGGGCGGGTAGAGTGGCCACGCCCTCCCGTGACGTCGCAGGTTGGCTTGCCAGGGCTTTGCAAGGAAGAGGGGGTGTTTTTGGGGTGAGGAATTGGGGGGGGTGCCCGTGGGGGGGGATTTAATCCCCATCAGTTTCGCTCCCCTCCCCTTATTTCTTGGCTTTGCAATTGCTTTGTAGTTCGGAGATGGGGGAGGCAGCCGCGGAGCTGGGGGCAGGAAAGCTTCATCGGTTGCATTTCTGCCTGCTATTGGGCAGGGTACAGCAAGGACCACCGAGGGGTGGGCTTTTGGAAGGGTGGGGTCGGAGAGGATGCAGGTTGTTGTGAGGGGGGGCCCTTGGCAGCGACTTTCCTTGGGGGCAGGGGAAAAAAATCAGAATAAAGCCCCGCCTTGCCCGACACGGGGAGTTGGATTAGATGATCTCTGGTGCCCCTTTGCAGCCCTGGGATTCTCTCTAGCAAGCTTTCGTGCCTATGGTGGAACTAGAATTCACCATTTTGTGGTGTTCGGCTCAAAGTCATCCAGCTGGCTTTCATGCCTAAGGGGAAACTAAAATTCACCATCCTGATGTTCAGCCCATAGTCACCAGCAGGCTTTCCTGCCTTAGGTGGGACAAGAACTCACCATTACCTGTTGACACTCCCAAAGTCACCCAGCCGCCATTCATGCCAAAGGTGGGACTAGAACTCCATGTCTCCTAGTGATTAGCCCAAAATAACCCAGCCAGTTTTCATGGTTAAAGCCAGATTTGAACTTATGATCTCCCGCTTTCTAGCCTGGCGCCTTAAACTAGCCATCTTCTGTGAGAAAGGAGAGAATTTAGGCTCGGTTCATACTGAGGGAAACATCAACCCTAAAACTTGGTATCACCCCTGTAAATAGCAAGTGTCAGTTTCCGCCTCCTCTCCAACCGGTAGCTCTTTCCCGTGGGCACGAGTTCGAATCCTAATCATCCCTTCCCCTGTTCAAAAGCTTATCAGCCAATTATTCCGGAGGACACCAAGTTGAATTTAAAAATAAATAAAATAAATCCTGATCCAACCATTGCATGCTTCTACACATCTCTGCTGCCGAAAGGAGTTTGCCGGATTTATTTTCCAGTCAGATCCCACCTTCTCATGGCTTCTTCCGATTTTATTTCCTTTTTTTTTTTCTTGGCAGTTTCCCTGAGGAAACGGGAAGGAATGGAGAATTCGGAAGGTAATATCCTATAACAATATCATCATCACTGTGGATTTCTAGGAATTTTTTTTTAAAGGGTGGTAATTAGCTTTTTCTCTCCTCCCCACCCCAATTTTTCTTTCCGCAGATTGTACAAGCCAGCTGCCTTTTTGCTCGTTAATAGGCAATGATCTCTCTGCTAATCCTGGCTTGGCTAACTTTCTTATGCATCTGAAAAACCATATCGATTCTTCAGGGATGAGCATCGCTTTGGTCCAACCATTGGAAGAGGTGGGAAGAGAGAGGGCAGGTGGGTGGAGGATGGAGGATGGGGGCAAGGAATTGGATAAGAGCTGGCGTACAGGTAGCCTTTAACAGATTTAACAGAGTTGGAAGGGACCTTGTAGGTTATCTAGTCCAACCCCCAGGCCAAACAGGAGACCCTACACCATTTCTGACAGACGGCAGTCCAGTCTCTTTTTGAAACCTTCCAGGGATGAAGCTCCCACTACTTCTGAAGGCAGACTTCCTCACTTTGTGACCACAATCGAGCACCAAATTGATGTTGCTAAGTGAGAAATTTGTTAAGTGAGTTTTGCCCTGTTGTACGGCTTCCCTTGCCATGTTTGTTAAGTGAATCGTGGCCATTGTTCAATTACTTATGCCGTTGTTCAGTGGATTGGGCTTCCCCGTTGACTTTGCTTGTCATAAGGTCACAAAAGGGGGATCACATATCCCCGAGACATCACAACCATCATAAATATGAACCAGTGGACAAGCACCTGAATTTTGATCATGTGACCCTGGGGAATGCTGCAGTGGTCGTAAGTGTGAAACATAGTCGTGAGTTGCTTTTTTCAGTGCCATTGTGACTTTAAACGGTCACTAAATGAACTATGATAAGTAGAAGGCCAGCCATAGATTTACACTGTGAGTTTTGCCCCCTTTCACAACTTTCTCATCGGGTTGCATAAGGGGATCACGTGACCCCTTATGTGACCGTCATAAAGATGAGTCAGTTACCCAGCATCCGAGTGTAAATCATGACTGGGAATGCTACAACGGTCATATAAGCGTGAAAAGTGGCCTTAAATCACTTTCAGTATTGTCGTAACTGCGAACGGTCACTAAATGAACCATCGTAAGTCAAGGACTGCCTGAATTCTGGAAAAATCCCATTTTTCCTTGTTTGGGGTCGGGTGTTGCAAATAGGGATAGAGCAAAAATTAGGATCTAAATCAGTGTTTTTCAATTTCAGCGACTTGAAGATGGGTGGACTTCAACTCCCAGAATTCCCCAGCCGTCTGGGGAATTCTGGGACTTGAAGTCCATCCCTCTTCAATGATCAAGGTTGAAATGCATGAGGTAAAACTTAAGGAAGATGCTAAGGGAGGAATATGTTGCATTGCAGATCATCTTAAGCAAGAATGAGCAAATGGATCCTATTCCCCCCTCAGGGTGTGAGAAACCCGGTCGATCATCTCTGCAGTGCAGAGAGATAAAATAAACACCACAAAGAAAAAAATATTTACCAATTCGAGTTCTCTTGAGGCAGACATATGTTTCATGTATTATAGCGCTTGACATACATACAGGAGCTACCCAACCACAAGAAGACAGCGGAAATAATAAGGGGAAACCTTTTTAGAAATAATAAGGAGAAACCTTAACATTAATTAGTTCCTAAGGACACACAGAAAATCTGCGTTTTGTCCAGTTCGGTTCAAAGATCTGTTAGATCTGGGATAAATATACATACATAAGGGACCCAGGATATTCAGCAGGGCTGAAATAAAGTTAACGAGGTTAATTCTCCCTGCTAGCACTCAAAAAAAAATATTGGGAAAAAATGGTCATGTGTTTTGGTGTCTGCTGGCAAAATGATCTCTGTTCAGTGCCTTAAACTGAATAGTCTTACAGCTTCTATACATTGTCTGCCTGTTTGGCTGGCCTGCCTCTCCCTCCCCCTCTCTCCCTCTCCCTCCCTCCCTCTCCCCTCCTCTCTCCCTCTCCTTCTCTCCATCCTACCCTCTTCCTCTCTCTCTCCCTCTCCCCTCCCTCTCTCTCTGTCTATTTTTCATTCGGTCATGTCTGATTATTGAAGACTGTCTGGACATGTTTTTGCACTTTTTTTTCTTGCCAAGTTTTTTAAAGTGACGCCATTGCCTCCTTTGTGGGGCTAAAGCAAGTGACGGGTCTATCTCTCTCTATCATAACTAGTCCCTATGTATGAAAATATCTCTGTCTCTATCTAATCTCTATCAATCTTTCCATAACTCAATCAACCTATAGCTATTGATCAACTTCTTAATTTCTTTCTTTCTACCTACCTATCTACCTATAACAACAACCCTGCAAGGTGGGTTTGGCTGAGAGAGTGACTAGCCCAAGGTCACTCAGTTGGCTTTGTGGCGAAGGCAGGACTAGAACTGACGATCTGCTTTCTCACCTGGTGCCTTAGTTTCTGTCTCTGTCTCTCTACATACATACATACATCTGTCTTCCTCTATCTACTGTCTGTATCTCTATCTCTATCTATCTATCTCATATCTATCTATTTCTTTCAATTTATCACTATCTCTTTCTGTCTATATATCTATCAAACCTAGATAGGTAGGTAGATATTGACAAAAAGAGACAGATGAATAGAGACAGTAGACAGGTAATCTATCTACCTGCCTGCCTGTCCCCTTTATGTTTACTGTCTATCAATTTCTATGTCTCTTTCAATTTATATCTATCTAAACCTATATGTCTCTATCCATCTATCTCTTTTTGCCCATATATCTGTCTATATACCTATCTAAGGTTGATCGGTAGAGAGACAGTTAATATTTGTCCCTCTCCCTCTCAATCTCTCCCTCCCTTTCTCTCCCTCAACCTCCCCCTCTCAATCTCCCTCCCTCCCTCCCCCTCAACCTCTCTCCCTCCCTTCCTCTCGCTCTCTCCCTCCCTCTTCAATCTCTCCCTCCCTTTCCCTCCCTCAACCTCCCCCTCTCTCTCAATCTCTCTCCCTCAATCTCTCTTCCTCCTCGCTCTCGCCCTCCCTCTTCAATCTCTCCCTCCCTTTCCCTCCCTCAACCTCCCTCTCTCTCAATCTCTCTCCCTCCCTCCCTCTCGCTCTCTCCCTCCCTCTTCAATCTCTCCCTCCCTTTCCCTCCCTCAACCTCCCTCTCTCTCTCAATCTCTCTCCCTCTCCCTCAACCTCTCTCCCTCCCTCCCTCTCACTCTCTCCCTCCCTCTTCAATCTCTCCCTCCCTTTCCCTCCCTCAACCTCCCTCTCTCTCTCAATCTCTCTCCCTCCCTCTCCCTCAATCTCTCTCCCTCCCTCCCTCTCACTCTCTCCCTCCCTCTTCAATCTCTCCCTCCCTTTCCCTCCCTCAACCTCCCTCTCTCTCTCAATCTCTCTCCCTCCCTCTCCCTCAATCTCTCTCCCTCCCTCCCTCTCGCTCTCTCCCTCCCTCTTCAATCTCTCCCTCCCTTTCCCTCCCTCAACTTCCCTCTCTCCCTCAATCTCTCTCCCTCCCTCCCTCTCTCTCTCAATCTCCCTCCTTCAATCTCTCCCTCCCTTTCCCTCCCTCAACCTCCCCCTCTCTCTCAATCTCTCTCCCTCCCTCCCTCTCGCTCTCTCCCTCCTTCTTCAATCTCTCCCTCCCTTTCCCTCCCTCAACCTCCCTCTCTCTCTCAATCTCCCTCCTTCAATCTCTCCCTCCCTTTCCCTCCCTCAACCTCCCTCTCTCCCTCAATCTCTCTCCCTCCCTCCCTCTCTCTCTCAATCTCCCTCCTTCAATCTCTCCCTCCCTTTCCCTCCCTCAACTTCCCTCTCTCTCTCAATCTCTCTCCCTCCCTCCCTCTCTCTCTCAATCTCCCTCCTTCAATCTCTCCCTCCCTTTCCCTCCCTCAACCTCCCCCTCTCTCTCAATCTCTCTGCCTCCCTCCCTCTCGCTCTCTCCCTCCCTCTTCAATCTCTCCCTCCCTTTCCCTCCCTCAACTTCCCTCTCTCCCTCAATCTCTCTCCCTCCCTCCCTCTCTCTCTCAATCTCCCTCCTTCAATCTCTCCCTCCCTTTCCCTCCCTCAACCTCCCCCTCTCTCTCAATCTCTCTCCCTCCCTCCCTCTCTCTCTCAATCTCCCTCCTTCAATCTCTCCCTCCCTTTCCCTCCCTCAACCTCCCCCTCTCTCTCAATCTCCCTCCCTCCCTCTCTCTCTCAATCTCCCTCCTTCAATCTCTCCCTCCCTTTCCCTCCCTCAACTTCCCTCTCTCCCTCAATCTCTCTCCCTCCCTCCCTCCCTCTCTCTCTCAATCTCCCTCCTTCAATCTCTCCCTCCCTTAACCTCCCCCTCTCTCTCAATCTCTCTCCCTCCCTCCCTCTGGCTCTCTCCCTCCTTCTTCAATCTCTCCCTCCCTTTCCCTCCCTCAACCTCCCTCTCTCTCTCAATCTCCCTCCTTCAATCTCTCCCTCCCTTTCCCTCCCTCAACCTCCCTCTCTCCCTCAATCTCTCTGCCTCCCTCCCTCTCACTCTCTCCCTCCCTCTTCAATCTCTCCCTCCCTTTCTCCTTTCTTTGGCAAGGTTATTTGGGTTGGAGCCTGGGGACCGTTGCTACCAGCGGCTATTTCATGTAATTGAGCAAGTGCCCCTTCGCCCTTATTTTAAAACCTTTTTTCTCCCCTTTTCCACCACCCCTCCCCTCCCCTCTCGCAGGCCAGGAAAATGCTGCAGGCGCACCGGGCCAACTGGTTAAAGTCGGCAACCTTCCTTTGGTTTTTGCGGGAGGTTGTACTGAAGCTGGGAGCCGATCCCATCCTTCTGGAACAAAATGTAAGCAGTGGGGGGTGGATGAGTGGGCAGGAAACCCTTTGGATAAGGCAGTACACAAAGCTGGCCTGGGCAGTCGGCAAGAGCAAGGGAGCGTTACGTTAGCAAGCAACTAAACCATCCCATGCGGAGAGCAGATTGGGCGGTCTAATTTCCACGGAGCAGAAAAGCAGAATAAAAATGAATCGGTTTGGCCCCGAGGGTTTGATATCAGCTCTCTAATTACATTCTGTTTAAACTGGATCCAGCACAGGATAAGCAGCCTACGGGTGGAGAGAGAGAGGTGGTGTCCTTGACATACAACCACAATTGACCCCGCCTTTTCTGTTGTTAAGCGAGACATGGGAGAAGTGAGTTTTTCCCCTGTTCTACAAACTTTCCTTGACCCGGTGGTTAAGGGAATCGCTGCCATGGATAAAAGTTAGTCAGCCGGTTGTTAAATGAACCCGGCTTCCCTCCCCCTCCATGCTTTGTTGGAAGGTCGCAAAAGGGGATCACGTGACCTTGGGACACCGCAACAGCCGTAAGTATGAACCGGTGGCCGAGCATCTGAATTTGGATCCTGCTGGCCATGTGGGGATGCTGCAAAGGTCGTAACTTTTGAAAAGCGGCCATAAGTCAGGGTGTTGTTGTAACTTTGAAAAAGGCAACACTGGAGCGCTCTTAATGCAATTCAGAGCCAAGAGGGGAAATACTGATGTACAATAGAGAATCTTTCGGAGGGTCCTGGCTGCTCTCTGAGCTTGCTGGTTTTCTGGCAGACGTTTCATTACCCTAACTAGGGAACATCATCAGTGCAAGTGATGATGAGTGGGGTTTGCCCTGTGAGTTTTGGTGGGAGTGTTCTTGGTTCCTTGATTCAGAACTTTGAGCACTGATGGTATTACCTAGTTTGGTAATGAAACGTCTGCAAAAATAAAACAACCAACCGAACTCAGAGCACCAGGGACCCCGTTGTTGTTCCTTCCTCCTCTTCTTCCTCCTCCTCTTCCTTTTCCCTTCTCTTTCTCCTCCTCCTCCTCTTCCTCCTTTCCTTTCTCCTCTTTCTCCTCCTCTTCCTTTTCATCTCCACAAGCCTCACTCACTTGTACTACTGGTGTTTTCTAGTTTAATAATGAAATGCCTTCAAGATAACAATTCTAAGCTCACAAACCACCAGGGACCCCACAGTCTTCCTCCTCCTCCTCCTCTCCATAAACCCGTCCTTTTTAGCAGCAATGACTATGAAATGTCTTCAAGGAAACCACCAAGCTCAGAGGGCACCAAAGACAACTCCTTTCAAACCTGAGCTATGAATACTCTCTTCCATCCATAAGCTTTTGAGTTGCAGCCCCAGAGGCCTGTCGAATGGCATCGAGCAAGTTGTTTTCTCGGCCATTGGGATAAAAATTGGGGGGGAGGGGGGGGAACCTCCAGAGCATCCTTTGGAATCTCTCTGAGAAAAGCTAGGATTAAAAATAACAGGATTAAAATAATAATAATAATAATTGATAGCCATCGCTCAGAGCCATCAAGAAAGAGGGTTTATAATTACAAACACGATATAATTTACAGAATTTTAAACAAGATAATATAAAGAGAAATCTAGTTAAAATGACTTCGTTACACTATTATTATTGTTATTAGTATACATGTTAATATCTCCTGTTTCTTTCTCCTTGATTTTTTTTTGTAAATGATATGCCCTGACAATGCACTGTTCAAACTATTCAAACTGTCTGGATTTTAAAAAACATAAACTCAAAAAAAAAAAGAAGAATTGATGGCCCTATCTCAGATGAGGTAATTAGGACAATATTAGACTGTGCAGAGATGAACAAATTAACAGTAGCAATCAAGGAGAAAGACCAAATTGAGTATGATATGGGAAACATTTTATCAATGGTTAGATAATAAAAGAGGAATTTGGAAGTGAAGAAAAATAAAGGAGAACAGAAAATAGGATAAGATAAAGATAGGCATAAGATGACAATCTCTCTATATAAAAGCGAAATACCACTCATGCATCATCACAAAAAACTCCAGAGCTGTAAGGCCTACAAACTTGAAATTTGGCACGTATGTTCCTCTTGGCTTCTAGGTGCTCACTAGGAAAGGATTTTTCCAAATGACCATCAAGAGCTTTCGTATTTCATATATTATTATTAACAAGCTCTGATGCTTAGGAGTTCTACTCCCACTCCCCACCTGAAAAGAAATCTGTTCCAAATGCAAAACACAAGCAGAGGAGATGAGTTTCGGTTTCAGTTTTAGTTTCACAGCACCAAGCAGCTTTAGTACAGAACAGTTGAACTAAGCCACACCCAGGCTCCTTGCTGCCTCCTTGCTCACATAGGAAATACTGTTTCAGTTTCCAAACAGCCCTCAACTCTCACACAGACAGGACACTAGCCAGATGAATACCAATGGATGCTAGTAGACAGAGGCAGAATTTTTTTTCTCCTTATTTTCCTCCCCAAAAACTAAGCCCGACCACATAGTTTCGTAGTGAACTATGGGTATCGAGCTAGTTGTTAATATACCTATGACGAGAATAATGAGATGTAATGTTAATATGGCATTATCACCAGGAGAGTTGTATATTGTTTAGCTTTTTGATGAATCTTAATTCTAAGTTTAGAGAAATAATATTAATGTGAAGAAGTTGTAAATGGTGAAAAACATAGCACAAAAGATGATACACTGCTTGAGAAAAAAAATGGAATGTATGTATTGTTGAAACTGAAAAATAAAAAACATTATTATATATATTAAAAAAAAAGCTACAGCCATCAAACACGGCTCAACCATCCGTTATAATTAAACAAGTCACTTGCTGGCGTGTTTGCACAATCGCAAAGCAAAACCCAGGCCCCGTTGTGGTTTAACCTAACAGCCAACTCATATAAGCATTGATTGGATTTGTTTGTCTTTGGCTCAGTGGCTCAGCCAAGCAGACATTTTACAGCTTAATGTATTGTCTGGAGGGAAGGTTCTGGTTGGGTAAAGTTTATTTATCTCTCTTTATTTTCCCCCTTAAATCTTCTTTTCCTACCTTCAAGTTCTCAGAAACCCTGGAACAGCAGCTGCTAGTAACCGAGCTTAAACGGACACTCTGTTTGCCCAAGCAAAATGTCTGTCTGGCTATCTTAGGCCTGGAAACCCAGCATTTAACCGAGTTTCTGCCTCCTTACCAGGTAAGGACCAACCCCGTTCCTTCTGGAGAGAGAGGCCTGTCCTGTCAAAATGGCGTAAAATCCATTTTTCTTTGCTCTACAAGTAGTCCTCGAGTTATGGCCAGAATTGAACCGCGGATGTTCTGTTGCAAAGTGAGACTGGGGTGAAGTGAATTTTGTGCCCCATTTCGCCTTGCCGCCGTTCTTAAGTGAATCCCAGCAGTGGTTCAGTTAGGAGCATGGACATTAAGTGAAGCTGGTTGGGACGTCGCAAAAGGGGATCACATGACTCCTGGATGCGGCAGCTGTCATAAATGCGAGTCAGTTGCCAAGCGTCTGAATTCTGATCATGTGACTGCAATGGTCATAAGTGTGAAAAGTGCTCATAGGTCACCTTTTTTAGTGCTGTTGTAACTTCAAACAGTCACTAAGTGAACTTTCGTAACTGGAGGACTACCTATAATATTCCCTGGTGGAGCTTTACTCCTACTTTAGGAACCCAGATAGCCCACAATGTTGCATTGACACTACAGGTTTTCCTCAATTTACGACCAAAGTTACAACGGATCTGCTTCCGGGTTCTTATCCAGATTCAAAGTTCCAGCGGCCGGGTCTCCACAATCACATGACTGAAGTTGGCAACATGGCAGCCATTTTTCAGCGCCCAAGAACTGTGTTTTTTACAACGCTGCTGCCAAAAATTGACTTTTATTCGGTAACCCCGTGCTCTTAGTGATGAACCGTTGGTTTGCTTAGCAATTGCAGATTTGTTTAATGGCCCCCCTTAAAAAAAGTAAAATCAGGTCGGTCCATTTTACAACTGCCTCAATTTCCAACCGTGGTGGACAAGGCTGTATTACGGTTGTATGTTGAGGTCTGGTTGTAATGTCACAAGTTCAATCAACTTGGGTTGCTTGAAATGACTCATTGTTCAAGTTTTCCTAAAAAATGGATACCCCAGTGAAGAATATGCTTCAAAGTCTTAATTCTGAGCAGAAGAACATTGTCTGCAATAACATCCTTAATAGAGATAGTCCCTGATTTATGACATTTGGTTTAATGACCGTTCGAAGTTACAAAGGCCAGGAAAAAAGTGACATAACCTTTCACATGACTCTTCATCATCATCATCATCGTTTAACGACCCCATAATCCCTTGTGGGATGGAGTAGAAACTGAATGAAGCTAGCTGAGTGTTTTACTGGCCGGATGCCCTTCCTGTTGCCAATGCGGACTTTTGTTCAGCAGTTATATTCTCATTGTGCCCAGAGAGAGAAACATCTGCCTCTACCTAGGATCAAACTCACAGCCTCCTGATTGTGAGGCGAGAGCCCCACCTCTAGGCCACCGCGCCACTCTCACACGACTCTTGATCACGTGATCAAAATTCAGATGCTTGGCAACTGACTCGTACTTATGGCAGTTGCAGTGCCCTGGGGCTCACCCGATTCCCCTTTTGCGACCTCCTGACCAGCAAAGTCAACGGGGAAGCCAGATCCACTTAACAACCGTTGTTCCTAACTGAACAACCTGAGCAATTCATTGAACAGCGGTGTCAGGGAAGGTCGTGAAACGGGCCGAAACTCACTTCACAGCTGTCTCATTTAGCCATGGAAATTGTGAGCTCGATGGGGGTCATACGTGGAGCAGGGGTGGGATTCAAATTTTTTTAACAACCGGTTCTGTGGGCATGGCTTAGTTAGTGGATATGGCTTGGTGGTCATGTTATTAGCTGGGTGTGGCCAACTAAATATCACTCACATCAAGGAACGCATCTCCTTGCCTGGCCTCATGACTGTGGGGATGCTGCAACAGTTGTAAGTGTGAAAAATGGTCATAAGTCACTTTTTTCAGTGCCCTTGTAACTTTGAATGGTCACTCCACACAAGCAAAGTACCAGCAAAGGAGGGGAAAAAAACTCCAGAGAAGTTCCAGAGATAGGAAGTCTAGTCCTGCCAAGAATGTAATAAGGGTTAACGGAGAGGCAATTTCTGTAAGCAACACCAGAATGTTTCCTTCCTGCCTTCCTCACAGTATTAGGCCAGTAATTTCTTCTAACATCCGGTTCTCTGAACTGCTTAGAATGTTAACAACCAGTTCTAGCGAATAGGTGCAAACTGGTAGAATCCCACCCCTGACGTGGAGAACTATCTAATCCCAGAAAGCACAGGTGATCAACTGAAGTTTGTCAGAGAAAGGAATACATTTTTCTGTCTGTATTTCTCTAGGACCTGGAAGAAATGCAGAAAAAGCTCCCAGCCGAAGTGGGGAGGTTTCTGAAAGCCAACTGTTTGCAATTGCTCAGTTACTATCATCCCAACACTGGTAAATTTGGAATTATAATATGTATGAGGTGGCCTGGAGGAAGACAGTGCTGGTGGGTGAAACTGTGGGTGCAGGCTAGGATCCCAAATTGGGGGGGGGGGCAATAAATGCACAGATGAACAGATAACAGAGTTGGAAGGGTTAATCCTTTCGGTACCAAGTGCCCAAAGTACGCACATCTCCAAAATGCAATGCGTGTGCACGCCGTGATGCACTCCACACCCCGCCTGCATGTGTGACCCCCCCTACCTGCCATGCACATTCTCCCACCCCTCTGCGCATGCATATATGACTCCCATGATGTGCCCACTCCTGACAAATGCACGGCAGAGACCCGAAGACCAGCTGGCCTGTGGGAGGACATGCACAGCAGAACTGAACTGGGGTGACGGCTCGCGTGCCTAGAGAGAGGGCTCTGCATGCCACCTCTGACACGTGATCTAGTCCACCGCCTCCACCCAAGCAGCAGACCCTACACCATTTCTGGCAGATGGGCAGTCCAGTCTCTTCTTGAAAGCCTCCAGGGATGAAGCTCCCACAACTTCCGAAGCCAACTTCTGTTCCATTGGCTGATTGTTCTGCCTGTTAGAAAATCCCTCCTTATATCCGGGTTGAATCTCTCCTTGATCAGTTTATGTCCATTATTCTATGTCTGGCCTCCAGGTGCCTTCACTGGAGGTTTTTAAGAAGAGACTGGGCAGCCATGTGTCTGGTATAGCCTGCCCTGCTAGAGCAGAGGGTTGGACTAGAAGACCTCCAAGGTCCCTTCCATCTCCAACTCTGATTCTGTCTCTCTTGTTGCCTCCAAATTTGTTTCCTGCAGAAAACATTGGAGCTGCAACTCAGATGATTATGTTTGGCCACTTGGCGGAGCGTTTAGCCTTTGACAAACAGCAACTGAAGGAGGCCAGAGCTCAGGAGGAACAGCTGAACGGATGTCTGGACCAACAGAAAGCAGTTTATTCCCAGGTAAGGGGGGAAAAAAGTCTGTCCCACCCACAACATATCAGTTCTGCTCAGTGTAGAGAACCTCCAATTTCTTTTGGAATGCCAAGATTAGAGCAAGCTTTTAAACAGCAACCTTTTAAAGTCTGCAATTTGCATTCGGGCTTCTAAAATAAACCCTGTTTGCATTTTTGAAAAAGCCGGGATGGTTTGAATCCCAGATAAGGTATCATTTGCTTCTGTAATCCTTGCTGTAAAATCCA
The DNA here is from genome assembly GCA_033807585.1 of Hydrophis major. Taxonomy (NCBI): domain Eukaryota; kingdom Metazoa; phylum Chordata; class Lepidosauria; order Squamata; family Elapidae; genus Hydrophis; species Hydrophis major. The sequence goes on from CM066343.1 coordinate 4,951,972, forward strand.
CCCCCCTCACCTCAAGCGGGTGTCTGGTAGCGTCTGTCCCAGCGAAACTCATTATGCTCAAAGGGTGGAGCTCCTTATTTCGTCGGGACGGCGCCTAGATTGAGATTTTTATGCGGTTGGATTTTTATCCCACTTTTACGATTGCTTATAATAAGGCTAACATATCAGATATTCCTTCTTCCTCCCACATCAGTTTTACTCACAAGAACTCTGTGAGGTACGCTGGGTTGTTTTAACGTGAGGCTAGAATTCACAGGCACCTGGTTTCTAGGCCAGCACTTTAATCGTCTCTATCTATCTATCACCTTCCTTCCTTCCTTCCTTCTTTCTTTCATCCTCTCCTGGTGATTGGCCCAGCACTTTAGCCACTAAAGCAGATTGGTCCACTTGAGGCGTCTCAGGCATGAATTACTCTGACAAGAGACTGCCATTCCAGGAAAGGATGCAATTGTCCCACAAGATTGCAAGGGATGAATGTTTACCGTTAACTTAAAAAGTGTTTCACGCCTTCCTTTGTGATTGTCTCTTTGCATTGTTGTTCCTCGTTTGTTTCAGGTCTTGTGGCGTTGTTTGGGCTTCTTGAAACAATTGGCCCAGGAGTTTCGCCTCGGGGCCCAGTCCGACCTGGACCAGGTCTTCATGCAGTATATGGAGATAAAAACCAATGCTTTGTTGATGAAGATACGGTGAGCTCCTTTCCTGAATTGGAAGTCAAAAAAAAATGGTTTACCCAATTAAAACACTCCTAACAGACTTTTCTTGTAGTGGGCAACTTTCCACATGTTGTTCAAGAGAAGTTCAAGAGTGGTTGGTTTCTAGAAAACCTTCTCCAGATAAGACCGATCGGTGGCAAAAGTCCCTTTAAAAAAAGAAAAAACTTCCAGTGTTGGAGTATTCACATCTACCAATCCCCACTCCAAACTATTTTGCTGCTTCTAGGGTCGAGGAAGTGAAGGTCCTGTTGGAAACTTACACACCTGAGATAGTGAACATGCATCAGATGATCAGGTGAGCTGATGAAAGGATGGGAGGGGAGGGAAGAGAAGGGAATATATAGAATGGAAGGGAATACAGTACACTACAAAATACAATATAATACACAATACAATAAAATACAATGCAAAATACTATACAATACACAATACAATAGTTGGAAGGGGCCTTGGAGGTCTTCTAGTCCAGCCCCCTGCTCAAGCAGAAGCCCTTATAACAATCCAGTGAAATGGCTGTCTGATCTCTTCTTAAAGTGAATATTACTTCTTAAAGTAACATGTTCGATGCTGTTATATAAAATAAAGAATAGAACAGAAATAGAATAGAATACAAATAGGAATAGAACAGAACAGAATGGGAATAGAAATAGAATAGAATAGAATAGAATAATAAAATAAATTGAATTGAATTGAATTGAATTGAAATGGAATAGGAATAGGAATAGAAATAGAACAGAAATAGAATAGAATAGAAATAGAATAGGAATAGAAATAGGAATAGAAATAGAACAGAATAGAATAGAATAGAATAGAATAGAATAGAATAGAATAGAATAGAATAGAATAGAGCTGGAAGAGACCTCGAGGTCTTCTAGTCCAGCCCCCTGTACAAGCAGGAGAACCTATACCACCTCAGATAAGGGACTGTCCAGTCTCTTCTTAAAAGCCTCCGGTGACAGAGTGCCCAAGACTTCTGGAGGCAAGTTGTTCCATTGGTTAATTGTTTTAACCTTCAGGAAATTTCTCCTTAGTTCTAGGTTGCTTCTCTCCTTGATGAGTTTCCACCCATTGCTTCTTGTCCTACCTTCAGGTGCTTTGGAGAATAGCTTGACTCCCTCTTTTTTGTGGCAGCCCCTCAAATATTGGAACATTGCTATCATGTCTCCCCTAGTCCTTCTTTTCATTAAACTAGACAGACCCCATTCCAACCACTGTGATCTTTCTGCATAGCTTGGGAGAAAAAAAAATAATTTTATGGTGGCAGGGGGAGCAGTGATGCGAGAATCTTGAGGGTCCCATGCGTGTAGTTAGAAGTGAGTGCAGGTAGTCCCGGATTTATGGCCACAGTTGAGCTCCAGATTTCTGTTCCTAAATGAGACAGTTGTGAGGTGAGCTGTCAGGTTTCCAAGTCATGAAACCCATTTAAAAAGAAATTAGCAAAGCCCCATCTTCCAAAACAAATCTCTTTTATTTAGGTAAGCATCAAATTGGACAAAGTCTGTTGTAATTCTGGATCTGACACAAACCAAATTACCCCACATTGTAACACTGTAAATGAGGAACGACCCACAAAAGTCAACATTCCCCGATAGAATTAAACCAATGTTGCCCGGTGTCTTCAGTTTCCACCTCCAGGTCTCGGCAGGTCTGTTCCTGCGGGAAGGAAAGTCACCTAGCCAAAAATAATCCTCATTATCTTACGCAGTGATGGCTAACCTTTTCGCCGTCCCAGTGCATCAGTTCCGGGTGACGGCTCACGTGCCAGCAGAAATGGCTCTGTGTGCTAGGTTTGCCATCACGGATCTAACCATTCCTCCTACCTTAAGAAGATGGCGAGCTGAAACCCTCCCGCCTTGTACCAGCAAAGAGAAAGGAATGTATGATGAGAATATAGAGCTAAATAAAATGGCTACATCTATGTCGATTTTGGGCTCGACATGAGCTTCGCCCCATTTTACAACCTTTCTTGCTGCCGTTGTTAAGTGAATCACTAAAGTTAGTAACACGGCGTGTAAGGGAATCTGGCTTCCCCATGGAGTTTGCTTATCAGAAGGTCGGAAAAGGGATCACGAGGTCCCCGGACCCACTGCAACCTTCAAATGTACAGGCCAGTTGCTAAACGTCTGAATTTTGATGTAGAACGCCACGGTCAATCCTCTGCCAAAATTGTCCTAAAGTCACTGTTTTCGGGGACCTTTGAGTGGTCACTAAATGAACTTGCCATAAGCCACGGACTACCTGTGTACGTTTTATCAGTTCTTTCTGTGATGACCTGGGATGGGATACAAAAGCAACAAAGCCACAAAAATGGGAAGTCCCTTTAATTCCTTCAACTTGGATTCAAAGGTCCAATTATCATTGACAGGAGAAAAAAACTTCCCCACAAACAGTTGCAAAAAGGAAGAACTTCCATTCAAACTCAAAATACATATAAATTATAAATAGAAAAAAAAAACAACACAAACTACACTGAAGCAATTAATGAGACAAGGCAGGATAAGGGCTTGAAGATGTCCACGGATATTGAGAAAGCCAGAACTCAGATAAGAACTAACAGACTAGAAATATTTTCACGCTTTGCTTCCAGCATTGGCCCATGTGCAGTTTGTTCTTTTAAACAGTCCTCACAGCTGCAGCCCATGAAGGGGATCAAGGCCTTTTCCTCCCCCGTAGACCACACCATTCACGTTTCTCCCAAATCCGTTTCTCCCTGCGTGGCCTAGGATGAAGAGGGGATGGGCCTAGCCCTTCCTCTGAATGCCCAACCGGCCTGTGCCCTTCCCCAGTTTCCCCCACAACTTCTGGAGCCAGAGCGGAGTCAGATTCTAACAGGGGCATGACACTTTCATTCTTCTCCAGGGACGAACTGCAGGACAGCTTGAGCAAGGAAGAAATAGATCTAGCCACTTTCCGCAATGTCCTTTCGAAATACGAGATCCTAGGGACGGAATTTGAGAAGTTAGTAGAAGAATACACCAAGTTGCATGAAATTATTCAGAACCGCCGGTGGGTGCTGGCCGAACTGAACAAACACTGAAGGAGGCCGCGGCTCACACAGCTCGTTTGTGGACAGTTGAAACGGTGCACAATAAATGTCTCACGCAGTAAAAATAGAAACGTCTGGATTTCTTTCTTCTTCTTGCCCACTCACATCACCACAACACAAAGACATAATTTTGAAATTATTGAGTTCTGACCCAGCTCCCCAAATATGACAAAAACCCTCTGAAGTTAACTCAAATATTCCTTTATTAGGAGAGCCGATAGCCCCAGCAAAAAATTTCTTTCTCACCACAGGCAAACAAATCCAGCCGGCCAGAAGATTAGTTGTCTGCCGCATCTGTTTGTTTCCACCCTCTGTCTTTTATCTCCAGAGCTTGGGTGGGGCTTCACTATCAGCGGTGGCTCTTCTGTCCTGAGGACCAGCCCATAGATTTTCACTGCTCTCCTCTCCTGCCTTCTGCGGAACTGTGCATTAGGCACTGGACCCAGCTGTTCCTCCTCATCAGCCACCTCTGGACCTGGAGGTCTGTGTTAGGAATATAAGTCATCTAACAGCTATTTGGGTTGGAAATATATAAACAGGATAGACATTTTAATACTATCTCTTTAAGAAAATGCAAACGGCCATAAGATGGAGCCAGAAACCTGGGTTGTTTAGTCTTAGTCTCAGTGAGTCTCTGTTTTTCCTTCTGTTGGAGAGTATTGCCATTCCTCCTAATTGACTGTTATTCATGGATTTGATGTAAGTCTGTTACTGAACTGTTTTTGACACTGGACTTTGTTACTGAATTATCCCTGGACTGAAAATTGACTGCCTTACCTGTGAATGACTTTGGACTGTGCTTTGCTTAAGAACTTTGCTTAACGTTTCTGGAAGTAAAAACCTACATTTACTGACAGTGTGTGTGCTGTGTGTGTATTATTCAAACGCTACTCTCAGATATGTCTCCCTGTATGCGCTCATTCTCCTAATGGGGAATTAGCTCAACAGTCTGCCTCTGTGTCTGTCTCTGCCAGCTCAATTCCCTCTTCCCCCTAGGAGCTCTCATGCTGATCCTGTCTCCCAGACCGCTGCCTCCTCTGATTCGTTCACTGGAGGGGCCAGCTGCCAACAGGTCACAACACTTTGTTTCACCCTGCTGAAACCTTATAGTCAAAGATGCCAAGATCTAAGCTGGGGTTTTTCTAACTAGGAAACTTTAAGGCACGTGGACACACTGGCTGGGGGATTCTGGAAGTTGAAGTCCACATCTCTTAAAGTTGACAAATTTGAGAAACGCCAATTTAACCTAGAATTATTTACATATCCGCTTTCTTTCCTTCACCCAGAAGTCAAGAAAAATGCTGCTTTATTAAGGCAGTACAGAATGGTATTTCTCCAATCTTGGGGACTTTAAGAGGTGTAGACTTCAACTCCCAGAATTCAATGCTGGCTGGGGGATTCTGGGAGTTGAAATCCACATCTCTTAAAGTTGACAAATTTGAGAAACGCCAATTTAACCTAGAATTATTTACACATCTGCTTTCTTTCCTTCACCCAGAAGTCAAGAAAAATGCTGCTTTATTAAGGCAGTACAGAATGGTATTTCTCCAATCTTGGGGACTTTAAGAGGTGTGGACCAACTCCCAGAATTCAGTGCTGGCTAGGGGATTCTGGGAGTTGAAATCCACTTCCCTTAAAGTTCCCAAGGTTGAGGAAAACTGGCATAGGATATCTGCCAGTTCTTCACATTCATCTCCAGTCTTAGCTTGATAAAGATGCACAACCTTTTGGTGGCCCATCATAACAGGTGATGAACAGTAGTCCAGGAAACACAAATAGAAACACAAAATTGCTTTAATTAAATTATAGCTGAAATGATGACATCCCAGCATTTGGTGGTGGTTTGTCTGCTAGGGAGGGAATTTGAGACTATATCCCGTTTATTAAAGCACTTTTTCCCATTCTACATTTTCCATAGTGATTATAACAATTCCCACAATTCTCCACCCACCATGGGTTCTTAGAGGATTCTGGGACTTGAAGTCCATATTTATAGAGAGGGGGCCTGAGTTGGGACAGATTGCGCTACAACGGGTTTTCAAGCTGTGATACTGTTATTTAATTTTGTAATTTTTTGTAAAAATATTGAACAATTAATGAGACAAAACTACTGCAGTGTTTAATCTTTTCCCCTTCCAACGTTGAATCTCAGAGTAGCCCAAAAGTACTTTTTCATTGTAAAATAAAAAGTTAAATTGATCAATATTGACCATATGAAACATTAAAATGGACGCATTTGCTGTTACTACTACTTTAAATTGTTTATGTATGTATGTATGTATGCTTTTTTATTTTTTTTATTTTTTCTTTGCATACAATATTGTTTGGGTCAATTCGTTTACATCTCAAGCTCCTAATTTGTATCTCTATTGTCCAACCGTTATAAAATAAGCTGCTGATCCAGTTCGACAGAGGAATTATTGAGTCTGTCATCTGCACCTCTATAACTGTCTGGTTTGGTTCTGCAACCCAACAGGACAGACACAGACTCCAGAGATTAATTAGGACTGCAGAAAAAAACAATTACTACCAACTTGCCTTCCATGGAGGACTTGTATACTGCATGAGTCAAAAAGACAGCTGTGAAAATATTTACAGACCCCTCACATCCTGGACATAAATTGTTTCAACTCCTATCCTCAATTGACACTATAGAGCACTGCACACCAGAACAACTAGACACAAGGACAGTTTTTCACCCAAAAGCCATCACTGCTAAACAAATAATTCCCTCAACACTGTCCAACTATTTACAAAGTCTGCACTATTATTACTATTAATCCTCCCATTCTTCCTTTCACCCGTCTCCTCCTGTATGACTGTAACTTTGTGGCTTGTATCCTAACAGTTTTTATTGACTGTTTCCCAGTATGATTTGATTGATTATTGTATCCTATGACTATTATTGTTGTACCTTATGATTCTTGACGAATGTATCTTTTCTTTTATGTACACTGAAAGCATTTGCACCAAGACAAATTCCTTGTGTGTCCAATCATACTTGGCCAATAAAGAATTCTATTCTATTCTATTCTATTCTATTCTATTCTATTCTATTCTATTCTATTCTATAAATCCCAACTTTGAAAGTACTCTGTCTTATTTTTCTTTTATCTTCATTGTTAATCTGTCCATTTCTGCACAGTCCAGTATTTTTTTAATTACATCTTCTTCTGTAGGTATTTCCTCACTTTTCCAATCTTGTGCAAAATACAATTCTGGCTGCTTTTAAAACATATAATATCAAATATATATTCACTGTCATATTTTACTGGTCTTATGCCAAACAAATAGTTCTGGCTTAAAATCTATATGCTGCCTTAACATTTTTTCTCACCACATATACATTTTCACCCAAAATCTTTTTGCTTTGATTTGTGCAATGATACAGAGAGAGGGAGGTTAAGAAATATGAAATACATAAATAAATGTTTATATTATTTTTCGGTGTGGGTGGGCAAATAATTTTTATTTTGCAAACTTGAGAATGAATGGAGAGATTTGCAAGGGGTCTCAAATCACACTTGGGAGAAACTGATGCAACGACAGAAAATCAGAAGCATTTGAGTGAATTTTATTTCTTAAACAGAATCCCATAAAATCCTCACGGAACTCTACATTTTGCGCAAGTCCTGTTTGAAATAAATCTTTCCTGCTTTGCTCTCCGTTGAATGACAGCAGTCTGGTGATCCGGTAAAAAAATAACCTTGAAAAGCCACTCTGGGCACTTTATTGATTGATCGGTCAATAAATCAGGTTTGTTACATTTTGCAGAATGCCACTTAAAGCGGCTTTCCATAATTGTTGGAATTAATTTCAGGAACTTGGCTAAATTCTTGCTGCTTTCTCTCTTTTGCTCTTTTTTAAAAGTGTGCTAAAAGTTCTAACTCCTTGATTTCATAATGGCAAGAGTGAAGTTTTGCAGTATAAATTAGGTTTTTCAAGCCAGCAAGACTTCAGTATTAGAGGACGAAGCAAAGCCAGGTTTTTCAGCCCTGAAATTTGCTAATGTTTCTTAAAGATAGAATAAGAGTTGGAAGGAACCTTGGAGGCCATGTAGCAAGTGCGCTGCTCAAGCAAGAAACCCTATAGAATTTGTGACAAATGGCTATCCAGTCTCTTCTTAAAAACCTCCAGTGTGGGAGCACTCACAACTTCTGCTGGCAGGTGGTTCCACTGATTAATTGTTAGGAAATTTCTCCTTATTTCTAGGTTAAATCTCTCCTTGATTAGATTCCATCTATTGCTTCTTGTCCTGCTTTCTTGTGATTTGGAGAATATGGACAATTCCATACCCTGTCAAAGATTCTGAAAAAAAACTATGATTCCGGAAAAGATCATTTATGGTAATTTGGGAAAAACTTTGTGTTAAGTTCTGTGCATGGGCGCAAGGAGCGGAGACGAGATGGTGAACAGTGAATTTCAACTCTTTATTAATCATTCTGAACAGAGCAAAAACCTAGGGCAGCAGCAGACTTTTTATAGGCAAGCTGCTGATCTAGTAACCAATGAGAAATGTGGAGCGTTAACCCCTTTAACCAATAAGAGTGGCTCATTAACAGCCAATCAGATTCTCCTGAATGGACCAATCCGATATCGTTATTATCGGCCAATCAGAAGAGCAGGATTAGAACCCTGCTATTCCTAAAGGTTTGATAAAACTTTATTTAAGCGTTTTATTAGTTCATAACACCCCTTCCCCCCGGGTTCCGTTTAAGGGGTGTGGTGACATAATCTGTGAGGTATGAAGGTTGTTTTGACTGTCTATTGGATTTACGCTGTCCCACCCGTTCCTGTCTGTAACCTGGTTTCGGTGGGACGTTTTTGGGCAAGTCGGGTGCCGGTGGTTCCTCATTGGATGACTCGGTGCCGCTAATGTTCTCATTGTTGTCCTCTGGTCTTTGCGGGCTTGCCTCTGTTGAGGTGTTCCTCTGTGGCGAGGACACACCCCTCCCTGATTCTTCTTCATTCGTTACGCCCGATTGTTGACTTCTTTCGCTCCTGTTTTCCGCCATCTCGAAATCGGTTTCTTCGACATCCCCTCCCCCCTAAGTTTGGGAGTTACCGGAGTCGCGGAAACTAGGTTGTAGCCTTGAGCGAAGCTGATCTATATGTCTTTTCCATATTTTCCCATTGCAGGTTTTCACCCGGTACAACCTGGGTCCAGTGACTTGAATTACAGTTGCCTCGACCCACAATGGTTCGCTGGAAAGGTTTCTGGCGAAAACTAAGTCGTCTATCTTGAACTCGCGGCATTTTCTGCTAGATCCACAGGGTTTCTCTGGTTCATAAGACAGGTGAAACCGGTCGAGGTGGGAATGGAGTTTGCGTCCCATCAATAGTTCATCTGGAGTCTTGTTGGTGACGCTGTGTGGAGTGATGTGTTGGAGAGGAGTATTCTGTTTATTTTATCTTCAATGTCCCCTTAGTCCATTTTGTAGAGGGTTTTTTAACAAATTGTACCATGCGCTCGGCTCTTCCGTTAGCTGCAGGGTGCACTGGCAAAGTTAGCGCATGGCGAATATCCCGGTCCGCTAAGTATTGTTCAAAGGATAGAGCGGTAAACTGGGGTCCATTGTCGGATACCAGAATGTCTGGCAGTCCATGGGTCACGAATAGCCTGTTCAACTTCCGGATGACGGACTCGGTTGTAGTACTCTTCATTTTGTGGATCTCGAGCCGGTTTGAATAGGCATCCACTGTTAGGAGGAACGTATGTCCCTTAGTAGGTCCCGCAAAGTCAATGTGGATGCAGAACCACGGTCCCCGGGGTGTTTCCCATTCTGTTGGAGTTGCTTTAGGTGGGGCATTGCTAACTTCCTGGCACTTTAAACAAGTCTTTACCCAGGCTTCAATCTGTTTGTCGATGCCCGGCCATCACGCATAGCTTCGTGCGAGCGCTTTCATATGCACGATGCCAGGATGACCCTCATGCAGTGTCTTTAATACTGCTCATTGTAACCGCTCTGGGATGACGACTCTATCCCCCATAGGATGCAGCCTTTTTGCGAAAAAAGTTCTGTTTGCTGGTTCTTGAAGGGGGTGAAGTCGTCAGGGGTTTGTTCTACTGGCCATCCCCATTTGACCCAGCTAAGAACTCGCGCTAAGATAGGATCGCGTTTTGTTTCGATCGCAATATCTCTAGCTGTTAGCGGCGGTGAATGTAGCGTTTCAATCTGGAGTGTCATAAGGGTTGGAGCTGGGTCATCGACAGTTTCCGGAAGTGGTGCACGGCTCAGCGCATCAGCGTGGGGAATGGCTTTCCCCAGGCAGTGTTGCAGCCTATAATTGTACGCAGCCAAAAACTCCAACCAGCGAGTCATTCTAGGTGATAATATATAGGGGGTTGGCTTGTCTCCCGCTATAATCCCCAGCAAAGGTTTGTGGTCGGTAACAATAGTAAAAACTCGTCCATATACATATTCATGAAACCGTTTCACAGCAGATACAACAGCAAGAGCCTCTTTATCAATCTGACTATAGTTATGTAGAGCCTTAGATAGGGTCCTTGAAAAATAGGCAATAGGGGCCTCACTACCATTTGGTAACACATGGCTCAAAATGGCTCCTACTCCAAATGGTGACGCGTCACATGTAATTGTTAAAGGCAAAGTCTCGTTATGCTGCATTAAAACAGAATCTGAGGTTAATAGAGTTTTCACTTGTCGGAACGCCTGCTCCTCTCGGTGCCCCCAGACCCAGGTTGCTTTTTTGTTGAGAAGCCTATGTAGGGGCTCAGCTACGGTCACTTTGTGGGGCAGGAAGATGTTGTAAAAATTAATGAGCTCCAGGAAAGCTCAGAGATCAGTCTTATTTCTGGGTCTTGGGGCGTTCTTGATTGCTTTTAGTTTGCTATTGGTGGGGTGAATGCCTTGTTTATCGATTAGGTACCCCAGGAACTCTACTTTATCTGTACACAGTTGACATTTATTTTTTTTAACCTTAAGGCCGGAGTCTTTAAATTTTTGGAGAACCAGTTTAAGACGCTCCTTTAGTATTTCTCTATTCGGGGCAGCAATTAAAATGTCATCAAAGTATGGTACGACCCCTTTTATCCCCTGTAAGAGTGTCTCAATCAAACTCTGAAAAATCCTTGGGGCTACGCTAACTCCGAATTGGAGTCGGTTGCACTTAAAGGTGCCTCGGTGTGTAACGATCGTTTGTGCCTCTGCTGTTTTTTTTATCTACAGGCAGTTGTTGGTATGCCTGTGCTAAATCCAATTTAGCGAAGACTTTTCCGCCCCCCGGGGAATGGAGGAGGGGTTGTACCACCGGCACTGGGTAAGTGTTCTGTTGAAGGGCGTGATTCAGGGTGGCATGGTAGTCCCCACAAATCCTTAACGATCCATCCGGTTTGATGGGTGTTACAATTGGGGTTTCCCAAGGAGCATGGTCTGTTGGTTCGAAAACACCCTGGGCTATTAATTTATCAAGTTGCTCGTCAATCTCTGGTTTAAGGGCAAAAGGTACTCGACGAGGCTTAAGGCGGATGGGTTAAGGTTAAATGATATCGGGGTCCCCTTGTACTCACCTAGTTTGTCTGCAAAGATGTCCTGGAATTCCTGGACGAGGGCCTCCTCCCAGTCGTCGCTTCTGGTTTGGTGAATGCCGGCTACCTCGAACCCAAGTGGAGCGAACCATTGAAGGCCTAACAAGCTAGGCCGATCACGGTCGACGATGATCAATGGTAAAGATGCAGTACGATTTTTGAATGAGACCTGGACTAGGCTGGATCCAACGACTGGAATTCGGTTTCCCTGATAATCCTTGCATATGATTCTTTGGGTTCTGAGGTCTTGCTGCCAGACGGCAGGGATTAATTGTTTAAGGGTCTTCCAGGAAACCATCAAGAGGGACGCTGAATCGACTTCCATCACGCAGGGCTGGTTTTCGATGGTGACCTTCACTCGGATCTTCTTTGCATCTAATGATGAGGCGTGACCAATTGTAATGGTTTGGTGTGCCTCTTCTCGTTTCGTTGAATTGGATAGTGGTTTATTTCTGTAGGAGTGGTTGTTCCATTGGTGGTTCAAATGTTCCCGACTCACAGGACGATTTCCTGTGGTTTGGCGGTAGTTGGTCCCCCTCTGAAATGGGCTGGATCCTTGCTTGCTTCTACAGACCTTTCCGATGTGGCCTCTTTTCCCACAAACATGGCAGAGCGCATTGAGGAATTTGCAGTCTGACCATGGGTGGTTTGCCCCACAACCTGCGCATTGATACTGTAGTCTCTGATTACGCTGGTGGCGTTGGTCTCGTTCCGACCGGAGCCGGTTGACCTCTTCCTCATCACTTTCTGATGACGATTCGAGGTCCTCGTGGTGGGTTGCCGTTGTATGCCCCTCTAGGCAAGGTGAGATTTCGCCGGCGAGTTGGCGGAGCGGGGTGTTGGTGCAGCGCATTCGGGCAGCCGACTTCCTGGTTGCTTCTGCTGCAGTAGCGTCAGCGATGGTATCTGCAAGGCAGATGTTGCCTTTCGCCATCAGCTTACTGTGCACGTGAGGTGCATCTAAACCCAGAACTATTCGGTCTCTTAGAGCTTCTTCGAGGACAGCGAACACGCAGAGGCCTCCCAGGTTCCGGAGATCCACGATGAAATCTGCAACGCTTTCTCCTTTCCGCTGGTCTCTCTGGTAAAATTCATGTCTTCGTCCAAGCGTTGGTACGGTAGGTGCATAGTGGGCCCGTAGGAGGGGCTCGAGGACGTCCCAGTCCATGGATTTCACCTCAGACGGTTTCGCCAGTGCCTTAGCCATCTTAAAAACAGCAGGTCCGCAGTGAGTCAGGAATACCGCTCGCTTTTTTCCAATAGTGGCATCCTTCAAGTTGTTGGTCTCCAGAAACATCTGGAACTGGTCCACGTATGAGTCCCAGTCTTCTTGTACCGGGTCGAATGGAACGGGTGGTATGTGCTGCCGGTCATGGTTTCCGCCGTTGGTGCGCCTTCAGCCACATGCTCTGTTTAGTGCTCTGTAGTGTTCAGTCAACTCTGACGTCTCCGTATGCTACCTTCGTCTCCAGTGTTAAGTTCTGCGCATGGGCGCAAGGAACGGAGACGAGGCAGTGAACAGTGAAATTCAACTCTTTATTAATCATTCTGAACAGAGCAAAAACCTAGGGCAGCAGCAGCCTTTTTATAGGCAAGCTGCTGATCTAGTAACCAATGAGAAATGTGGAGAGTTAACCCCTTTAACCAATGAGAGTGGCTCGTTAACAGCCAATCAGATTCTCCTGAATGGACCAATCCGATATTGCTATTATCGGCCAATCAGAAAAGCAGGATTAGGACCCTGCTATTCCTAAAGGTTTGATAAAACTTTACTTGAGCGTTTTATTAGTTCATAACACTTTGTTCAAATGTTTGCAAAACTGATCATTGTTTAAGTTTGTAAGAAGTGCAATTTTATTGAGGATTACCAGCCTGGAGTTGTACCAATCAAACAATACAGATGTAAGTAGTCCTCGACTTACTATCATTCATTTAACAGATTAACAGATAATCAGAGTTGGAAGGGATCTTGTAGGTCATCTAGTCCAACCCGCCACCCAAGCGGGAGACCCTACACCATTTCTGACAAATGGCAGTCCAATCTCTTCTTGAAAGTTTCAAGTGATGACCTTAGTAAGGCCATACACACTTAGTAAGTGCTCCCACAAGTTTCAAGGGCAAGCTGTTCCATTGGTTGATTGCTCTCACAAGTTTCAAGGGCAAGCTGTTCCATTGGTTGATTGCTCTCACAAGTTTCAAGGGCAAGCTGTTCCATTGGTTGATTGCTCTCACAACTTTCAAGGGCAAGCTGTTCCATTGGTTGATTGCTCTCACAACTTTCAAGGGCAAGCTGTTCCATTGGTTGATTGCTCTCACTGTCAGAAAGTTTGTCCTTATTTTCAGGTTGAATCTTTCCTTGTTCGGTTTCCATCCATTATTCCTTGTCTGACCTACAGGTGCCTTGGAAAATAGCTTGAGCCCCTCCTCTCTGGAGCAGCCCCTCAAATACTGGAAGACTGCTATCATGTCTCCCCTAGTCCTTCTCTTCCCTAGACTAGCCAAGCCCAGTTCCTGCAACCGTTCATTGTATGTTTTAGCCTCCAATCCCTTAATCATCCTGGTTGGTCTTCTCTGCACTTTTTCTAGAGTCTCAACATCTTTTTCATAGTGTGGTGACCAAAACTGGACTCTAGGTGTGACCTTACTAAGGTTTTATAGAGTGATATTAGCACTTCCCTTGATCTTGACTGTATCCCTCTCAATACAATTTAGGATTGCATTGGCTTTTTTGGCTGCTGCTGCACACAGCTGGCTCATATTTAGTTGGTTGTCCACTAAGACTCCAAGATTCCTCTCAGTTATTTAATGTTCATTTGAAGTTACAAGTGAGTTATGACCACTTTTCACACTTAATGACCATCACAGCATCCCCATGGTCACATGATCAGAATTCAGATGCTTGGCAACTGACTCATACTTATGACGGTTGCAGTGTCCAGGGATCCCGGGATTCCGTTGCAACTGACAAGCAAAGTCAATGGGGAAGCCAGATTCACTTAACCGTGTGAATAATTTAACAAGCGTGGTGATTCACTTAACAGTGGTGGCAAGAAAGTCGTAAAATGGGACAAAGCTCATTTAACAATGGTCTCACTTAGGAATGGAAATGTTGGGCTCCATTAAGGTCTATGTGGGTAGAAATGTATATTTTGGTTTGCTTTCAATATATTGATACACCAAATTGAATTTCTAAGGAGCAATTCTTGATATAAATTTTGCATCTGTTAAAATTATGTCCTTGCCAAAGGCTTACGTGTCTTTAAGAATTTAGGTAGGTGAGTTTAATATCCTCTCTAACTTTCCTAGGTCCTAATTCAATTTCTTAAAATGCAGCTTTAAAGAAACATCTTCTCTTTAATAAAATAAATTATTCATCTCAGCAAAATCTGTCAACCATCCTTTCCTTGTGGGTAGAGTCAAGTCTTCCCACCTCTTCAATATTAAATATTTCTTCACATGAAACTGCATGTTCCAAAAAAATTGTGCATTCATTCAGAGAGATAATAAGATGTATAGACAAGAACAAAAAGCTAAGTCTGAATAAAACAAAAATGAAATGTTTGGTACATTTTGTGCACAATGGTAGAAAATCATTTTATTGGTATCAATAGATTGTATAGTTCAAAAAGATTTTGAAAAATTATATACACACACACACACACACACACACACATTTATTATTTTTTAAAATCTTTTTGAACTTTACAATTTATTTGTATATTTGTGTATGTTATATATGTATAGGTATACAGGTAATATATGTATTATTCAGAACAAAGTTAAAATTAAAAATAAAAAATAAAAAAAATCCAAGAAGATAAAAAAGGAAAAAACACAAAACAATAAAAACATTAAAAATACACTTTTTTTTAATTAAAGAAAAAATATTAGTCTGAACCGAGCCAGCCAGGAGTCGAACCTAGAATCTTCTGATCCGTAGTCAGACGCGTTATCCATTGCGCCACTGGCCCTCAGACATGCTATTAACTTTGTAGTATCTCTTTTATATAGGGGGAGCCCGCGCTTCTGGCAATCGAGGTTTTTTTGGTTTTGGGGGTATCCTGATGCATCTTGGGAATTACAATTCTACGGAGGGGGGTAGGCGAACGCAATGCACTGTGGTCTATGTAGTCCTTATCAAAAGCGGAAAGCCCTATTCTGTTCTCTTTCCAGAGGTATGACGGGAAATATCTCCCCCTCCCCTTAGATTCCCTCCTCAAGTAAGTGAGCCCCGCCTCTCGTCCGCCCCTATGTGCATTCTGATTGGCTTCGATTGGTACGCCTGCTCCTCCGCTTCGAAGTCCCGGGGAAGGCGTGTAGTGATTGGCTCCGTGATTGGGTCCGAGGAAGAGGGAGTGGCTAGCCGGTTCTCTGATCCCTGTATGTGGTGTGCCATGGCGGCTTCTACAGCGGCGGCGATGGCGGCAGCGGCGGCGGCCTCATCCGCGGTGGGGCCGGGGACAGCCGGCGTGGCTCGCGTCTCCTGCGGGAGGGACCTGAGCTGCGTCCCAGAAGTGGCGGGTACCCTGGGGGCGGTTGCTAGACAAGGGTGAGGATAACCACGTGCTCCGACAGCCACCTTTAATCTGCGCCGTTCGGTCCAGGATGACCTCTGACCTCTACCTGTGCTCACCTGGGACGGGGGGAAGGGCAGGGAACGGCAGAAGGGCCTTTATGGGATGCCCTCTGACCCCAGATAGACGATTCCCTGCCACGTCCGAGAATACAGCTCCCATCATTGCCAGAAAGGACGGCATGATGGGAGTTGTAGTCCACGTGAAAGTGAGGCGAATACCTTTCCCCCCCAAAAAAGTGGTAAAATGTTCACCTGATGTGTTCTAATAGAGTCAAGTGTTGTGTGTGTGTATCTGACTCACACATGTTCCTCTCAGAGGTCTCCCTCTGAAACTGGTGGAAAGTGCTGGGTGGGATGGAGATTGGCACTTTTCAATTTCATTATTAGAAACTGGAAGATGCAATTATGAGATTTGTGGATGTCACCAGGATAGCTGAAATGTATTTAGTTTTTTAACAATTTTATTTCTTTACTTATCAAATTTCTATGCTGCTCATCTGACCCATGACAGTTGCCTCTCAGAAGACAAAAATGAGATCCAGAAGCTTGCTAAATTCATCTATTTATCCCCTCGATCCAACATCTATCTGTATGTCTATCCATCTATCTATCTATCTATCATTATCTATCTATCTATCTATCTATCTATCTATCAATCATTATCTATGTCTGTCTGTCTGTCCGTCCATCCATCCATCATTTATCTATCTATCTATCTATCTATCTATCTATCTATCTATCTATCAATCTATCTATCTCTTATCCATCATATCTGTCTCTGCCTGCCTGCCTGCCTCTCTATCTATCTACCTACCTACCTACCTATCTATCTATCATCTTATGTACCCATCCATCCATCTAGCCATTATCAATTTACAGCGGTACCTTGGTACTCACCGTTAATTGGTTCTGGGAAGCATGATGAGTACAAACAATGATGAATATCAAACAATTTTGCCCCCTTAAAAATGGTGTAGTGAGCTACAAGACATCCAACACTGACAAGTTCTAATTTGTTCATTGAATGCGAAATAAATTATAAGTACTGGAACAACATTTTTGTATCAAAAGGCTTTGAGTACCAAATTTGATGAGTTTTCAAAGCAGTTGAGTATCGAGGTACTACTTTGTGTGGATTTGTGTTTGTCTGTTGATCCATCCATCTATCTAATCACCTGTGTATTTTAAATAGATTTGCCAGGGAGTCATTTTCTGCTATAATTAACAGAATAACAGAGTAGGAAGTACCTTGGAGATCTTCTAGTCCAGGGGTCACTAACCTTTTGGACCTCAAGGACCACCAAACTCATAATTTTAAATCCCACGGACCAGAGGCCCTGGGAAAGTCCCCCAAAAAGTCTGCAGGAAAATTCCCCACCCCATTTTCCTACCGGTCGATCATTCTTTATTTGGAATCACAGGATAACATCTCCAGCTCCATTCTTGAGGGGGGGGAGAGAGAGACTTTTGCCTTTATGCAAGGAAAGCAGCAGAAGCAGCAGAAGTCTTTCTTTCTCTCCCCCAAACTCTGCCAGAAATGAGTCTTTGCTGGCGCAGTCTCTTGGAGCAGGATGCCTTGCAGGGTCCCAAAGACTCATTTCTGGTGTAGTTTGGGGGAGAGAAAGAAAGACTTTTGCTGCTTTCCTTGCATGCAGCCAAAAGCAAAAAAAAAGAAGTGGAAAGAAGCAGCCTGGTGGCCAGGCCAGGCATGTGGGGCGAGTGGGGCAAGTTCCCCCCTCCTTCTTTCCCCTCACTACGTGTTATTCACAATGCAAGCGATGCAATTCTTGTGTTCCTGCAGGCCATATGGGTGGCGCAGCCTGGATTATTTGCTTTGGGGAGTTGCTTTGGAGGTGACATTTCTTGTGGACCACCAATGGTCCCCGGCCCATCTGTTGGTGACCATTGTTCTAGTCCAACCTGCTTTTCAAGCAGGAGAATCTGTATACCATTCCAGATAAATGGTTGTCTTAAAAACCTCTTAAAAATGATGGACCACCCACAGTTTCTGGTGGCAAGCCACTTAATTGATTAATTGTTCTCATTATCAGGAAATTTCTATTTAGGTCTAGGTTGCACCTATCCGTGATAGGTTTCCATCCATTATTTCTTGCTCTGCCCTCAAGTGCTTTGGAAAATTTACCTTCTTTGTGGTAGCCCCTCAAATATTGGAACGCTGCCATTATGTCTCCCTTCACCCTTCTGTTTTTTAGACTAGCCATACCCAAGTTCCTGCAACTTGTTTTCAGAGAGATTCTGTTAAGAGAAAAGGAGTTCCTTGTTTTTCCTTTGCCCTCTCAATGACTTCCACACACCAATTAATAATGTCTGTTTATTTTGGCTTTCTTTTGCTATCTTTCCCCAGTGGGAAAGAGTGTTAGGGTGATTGGCCAAAATATAAATGTTTGATAGCAAATTTATGTTGTAATCCCAACAAAGGATATTGCACCAATTCAGTAAGCCCACTGTCAGGGTTCTGGCAATTGCCCTCATTAAATCATGAGCCTCCAGCCAAGCTTCAAAAGAATCCAAAAGATTTATTAGGAGCAACATGCCAGCATTAACCTAAATGAAACCAACTCTGGCATGCTTGTAATTCACAGTCACCTGTGACCCTGTTTCTCCCCCTGGTTTGTCATAAATCAGATTCTCCAATGAAGCATATTCACGGGCCGGGTGTCATCAATCACATTCTCCAATTAAGGATTTTTGAGGGCAGAACATCCGGTAGCCTATTTAAAATCTTGTAAGATAAGCGTGGAATGTACTTCTGGTTTTAAACTGCCTTACTACTCCTTCAGATTTCTCTCCCTTCCCCCCCCCCCCTTTGTTTATGGTAACTCAAAAACAGAAAAGTTTTATGAGTTGACACCCACACTGCGTAAAGAAGTTTTCAGTAGGAGATTTTAAGACTTGTGGAAGTGAAAAAAGGACCAAAAGTCAAAATGGATTTATAATTAGATGGAGATAGAGTTGTGCACTTAAAAATAGAATTGGGTATGAAAGCATTTTGTTATGAAATGGATTTACTACTGAACCTCAAAACGAGCGATGTGCAAAATTCAAAGCAGTAATCGATCGATCAAATCAGTAATCAATTGAGCTGGAAGGGACCTTGGAGGTCTTCTAGTCCAGCCCCCTGCTCAAGCAGGAGACCCTATACCAGTGATGGCTAACCTTTTCAGCATCAAATGCCCAAAGTGTGCATGCATCCCCAAACGGCAATGCACATGTGCAGCCTGTGCATGCACCCCACCCCTTATGCACCCACAGGTGACCCCCTTGAAGCTCCTGTAAGCCCCCCCTCGCACATGCATGCTCCCTGCACATGTGCCCTGCTCCTACACATGCGCATGTGACCCTCACATGTATGCGCTTTGCAGAGACCTGAGGACCAGCTGGCTGGTGAGAGGCACACACGTGCATGCATGGCAGAGCTGAGCTGGGCGACGGCTCTCATGCCCAGAGAGGGCTCTGCGGGTGTGCCATAGCTTTGCCATTACGGCTCTATACCATTTCAGACAAGTGGATATCTCTTAAAGACCTCCAGTGATGGAGCAGCCACAGCTTCTGACAGCCAAGCTTTTCCAACGGTAATAATGTAATATAGGTAGTTCTGAACTTATGATCACAATGGAGCTCAAAAATTCTGTTGTTAAGTGAGACATTGTTAACTGAGCTTTGCCCCATGTTACAATCTTTCTTTGTTAAGTGAATCCCTGCAGTTGATAAGTTAAGTAACCTGGTTGTTAAGTGAATCCGGCTTCCCCATCAACTTTGCTCCTCAGAAGTTCGCAAAAGGTCATCACATGACCCCAGGACGCTGCAACGGTCATAAGTACAAACCAATTGCCAGGCGTCTGAGTTTTGATCACACGATCATGCTACAAAGACTGTAAGTGTGAAAAAAACGGGTCATGAGTCACTGTTTTCAGTGCAATTTCGAATGGTCGCTAAATGATCTGTGGTAAGTCAAGGACCACCTGTATTGATAGCGTGCTGTGGAATAAATAGCACCCTTTCTTGCATCAAAGATTTCATACTGAATCAACTCTCGAAAATCTTCCAGAAAAACCAAGTTTTTGTATAAGCTTCTAAGAATAGTTTTTCTCAAACTTTGCAACTGGAAGAGGTGTGGACTTCAAGTCCCAGAATTTCCCAGGCAGCCTTGCTGCCAAGATAGCTGTAAAAGACTAAGAGACTGAATGCCATCCTCACCTTGGGGAACAAATTACATTGGAAGAAACTGCCAATGAGAATGTCAATTGTTGACACCTCTCCTATCATAGGAGAAAATATTTATTAAGTGCCTTCTTTCTACTCAAAGTCTCTGGGGTGAAATAGTTTTCTAGCCGTCTAGGTCAGAACTATATAAGGTTGGTCAGGGTCTTATGAGTTGTATTAACACCTTTGATTTATGCTGGAGGGATCAAAGACATTTGTGAGTGCATACAGTGACTGATGTGAGTGTGGTAGTCATAGAGTGATTTGAAAGCTGTATTTCATTTAGTCCATTGTCAAAAAGGATTTTTGAAAATCCTTTTCCATCCTTCCTTCCTCTCTCCCCCCTCCCTCCCTTCTTTCCTCCTTTTCTATCTTCCCTCTCATTTCCCTTCTTTCCTTTTCGATCTTCCTTCCTCCCTCTTTTATTTCTTTTCTTCCTTTTTTCCTGACTTCTTTCCTTCCCTTTTTCTACCTTTTTTCCTCTCTCACCTTGCTTTCTTGCTCGCTTGCTTCCTCTTTTCTATCTTCTTTCCTCTTTCCCTCTCTCCTCCCTCCCTTCTTTCCTTCTTTTCTATCTTCTTCTTTGATCTTCCATCCTCCCTCCGTTCCTTTCTCCACCTTTCCTTCTTTCGTCCCTTCCTCGGAGGTTGGTTTCTTGTTCTAGCCCAGGACCCAATGCCATTTTTGGGGTTCCTGTTGGGTAGGGAGCCTATAGTACAACCGTCTCCTACATCTTCTCAAAGTAACTTATGGGCAGGAGTATCTTTGTTCATGCTTCAGTTGCTGTGGATTTGCTCCAGAGATTCAGCCAATAGGTCTAGCATTTTACATTCAGTTTCATAGCATGGATTCTTTCTTCTTCCAATCCTCTTACTTTCACAATCTTTCCTGGGCCACACAGTTCTTTGATCTGTCTGGCAGCCCCCAGGTTCTTTGAGAATCATCCCCCAAATATGAACAGGAAGCATTTGCAGGGGGTAGCTGTATCACTCTGATTCAGCAAAAGCCACATTTTAGGGCCCCTTAAAGAGCTACGTAAACATTTGTGAATTACAGTCAGTAAATCTTTATCTGAGGCATTTTGGCGGCAGTTTGCAGAAAATAAATAATTCCCTTGGATAAACATTTGTCTCGAGGCACTTTTTAGTGTCTCGAGAGCTACCCTAAAAAAAGAAAAACATCATTATTTCAAAAAACCGCTTTGAAGATAAACCTCATTGCCCCTGTAAAGATAATTTTAAAAAAAAAAACAAAGACGGTGCTCTGGGCTATTCTGTAATACCTATATTTCATTTGGAGATACCTTAAAAAGAATTCAGTGGTAAAGACACATCGTCTGTTGCTTTGATTGGAATTAATGTTATGCCATCTGTCCATTAATACAGACGCTGTACTCTGCAAATAATTAGCCATTATAAAGGAGAAAGGGCAGTGGTGAAGTTCTTCACATAATCCATTGTGAGGAAATTAACATTTCATAGCTCAGCAGATCAAAAAGCCTGCAGTCGAAGAAATGACCTTATGCAGCAGAAGAAAATCATCAGGGAAAATGGTGGGTTTCCTTAGTTGGAATACGGCATCCAGTTTTGGTCGCCACAATGTAAAAAAAAAAAAAAGATATTAAGACTCTAGGAAAGAGTGCAGAGAAGAGCAATAAAGAGGATTAGGGGACTGGAGGCTAAAACATAAAGAACAATTGCAGGAAGTGGGCATGGCTAGTCTAATGAAGAGAAGGACTGTGGGGGACATAACAGTGTTCCGATATCCAATATGAGGAGGGGAGTCAAGCTATTCTCCAAAGTGCTTGAAGGCAAGACTAGAAGCCATGGAGGTAAACTAGCTAAGAAAAGATGCAACCTAGAACTAAGGATAATTTTCCTGACAGAATGATTGATCAGTGGAACAACTTACTACCAGAAGTTGTGGGTTCTCCAACACTGGAGGTTTTTTTTAAAGAAACAATTGGACATCCATTGGTCTGGAATGATATTTATATCATATAACACATATTGCATATCTCATTAAGTTAAAATCTAGCTGACTTGTTTGAAGATGAGTCTGTTGTGGTAATGCAACCAGCCATGTTGTCTCTTCCAACATCGAAGTCTTCATGTGGCTGTTATTGTTTTTTTCCTTTCTCATCTGTACCATAGATTCGATTTTCTCTGCATGCCGATTTTCCATCCTCGATACAAGAGAGAATTTTTTCAGGAGCCGGCTAAACACCGTCCAGGACCGCAGACTCGCTCTGACCTATTACTTTCAGGGAGAGGTGAGAATTTCAGAAAGCTTGATTTCATTTAATGCCCCTGAGCACGCGGTAAAAACATTGCAAGATCTAGCTATCTACCTTCCTTCCATCCATCCATCCATGAGAATATTTGTAGCTCAGGGTTGAAATAAAGGGTCCTTGGTGCTCTCTGAGCTTGCTTGCAAATGTTTTATTACCCTAACTAGGTAATATCATCAGTGCTATGGTAGTACTGATGATGTTACTTACCTAAGTAGGGTAATAAAATGTTTCCAAGGAAACAAGCCAATTCAGAGAGCAGCAAGGACCTTTCATGCATTCATTCATTCCATTCTGTTCTGACCCAGCTCCGCAAACACGACAAACCCTCTGTATTTAATTCAATGATTCCTGAATTAGGAGCTCCAGCAGCCTTGGCAAAATGTTTCTCACGGCAGGCTAACAAGTCTGTCCAGCAGATGAATAGTTGTCTGCCACATCTATTCATCTCTGCTCCCTGCCTTTTATCCCCAGAGCTAGAGTGGGGCTTCGCTAGCAGCGATGGCTCTTCTGTCCTGAGGACCAGCCCATAGATTTCCACTCCTCTCCTCTCCTCTCCTTTGCCTTCTGCACATCCACGCGACAGACACAGAGATGCCAACACTCCCGATTTCATCGGGAGGCTCCCGAAAATTAACCCAAACTCCCGCCTTACGATAATTTTCTTTATCCTCCCGAAATTACGAGCAGCAAAATTAGCCCGGCGGGTCCAGCTGTATGCGCATGCGGTGTGTGAGCTAGCTGATCTAGTGTTTGCAGTCACATGAGATTGCTACGGGCGCTGCTAAGGAGCGTCTCCCCGCTGAACACAATCCCTCAGCAGGTGGATTTCTACTGCCGCTTCTCCCCGTCCCCGCTTTCCATGAAGCAGTTCCTGGATTTCGGTTCCCTCCCCCGGCCCGGGTTGCTCCTCCTCCTCCTCTTCCTCTGCGACTCTTCCTCCCCCTTCGGCCGACCATTTTCTTTCCCCAGAGGGAGAACCGCTACCCCGTCTCTGCGGGGAAAGGTGCTTCCACCTCCCCTGGCCTTCGAAGGCGGCGAGCGGAGAGAGGCCTCGTGCGGAGGGCTCCGCTCCAGCCACGGAGAAGCGCGTCCTTCCCCGCCCCCCTCCGCTTCGCCCTGTCGACCCGTTTCCTTCTCCACGACTGCCAGGGGGACACACGCTGGAAGAGATGGAAAAGGATATTGGCGCGCCCCTTACCCCCGAAATGCACGACAAAAGTTGTGCTTTCCAAAGGGGTTGTGCAACAGAGGGTGTTGTCACGCAAAGAATCTAGACACGTGGGATGGGGGGGGTATGGTTTCTCATGTTGCTGCCCAGATAGTTTTGGAAGGTAGGGGTTAGCCCTCGACTTACAACGGTTCGTTTGGTGTGCGTTTGAAGTTACAAGGGCACCAAGGACCACCACCACCACCCCACTGAAAAAAAGTGACTCATGGCTGAGTTTTCACACTTTGGTAACAACCATTGTAGGGTCCCTCCTGGTCATGTGATCAAAATTCGGACACTTGGCAACTGACTCATATTTATGGACCGTTTCAGGTCATGTGATTCCCCTTTTGCGACCTTCTGACCAGCAAAAGCAAAATTTGGTGTTATTTGAAAATCCTCCCTAATTCTCATTTCCAAAAGTTGGCATCTCTGCAGACACTGGACCCAGCTCCTCCTCCTCTTACTCATCAGCCACCTCCAGACCTGGGGGCTGTTGACTCTCCATCTGAGGGCTGACGGATGGCCCAGGCTCTGCCTCTCTGTCTCTCTTTGCCAGCTCCATTCCCTCTTCCCTCTTGGAGCTCCCAGGTTGCCGATGCTGACCCTGACTCCCTTGCCTCCTCCTCTTTGGCTACTGGAGGGGCTGGTTGCTGACAGGCCACAACTCATTCATTCATTCATTCAACCCTAAATCCCCATCGCCACCCACATGCCTGGAGACTTGCATGCCTACTTAAAGCATTTGTGTTTTTCTTTTTTAAAAATAAAAATAAAGTTTATTTAAGTTTCATATATTTAAAACATTTAAAAAGAAACAAGCAAACATATAAACAAATATATATACATATATACATTTTGCAGCAGGTATTGAGCATTGGTTACGTTTTTCTTTTCTTTTTTTTTCTTTTACCCCATAGCATTGACATGATCTACCTTGTTACAATACCTTCCTCGTTCCTTTGATGTTTTAATTTCACAGAATACTTTATAATTAAACGCACATCCTTCATAATTTCACACCCAATTCAGTTATCAAATGTTGCTTTTTCTTTAACCATTCGTACCAACAGTTCCCAACTTTGTGGTATTCACTATGCAAGATTAAATATTGATTTTTTTTTCTATTTTTGAGTCTATCCTACCCAACAAGAAAGTTTCGGGTTCAAGTTTTACTTCTTGTTTAGTTATATTTAGAATCCAATTTTTGATATTTTTCCAAAACTTCTGGGCATATGGACATGTCCACCACATATGGAAGTATGTTCCCTGGGCGCAGTTACACTTCCAGCAGTTTGGGGGGAGGTTCAGGAACATCTTAGCCAGTCTCGCAAGTGGCAAGTGCCAACGATACACCATTTTATAGAGATTCTCTTTGACATAGTTAGTTCGTAGTTTATTTCCCAAAAATGTTCCCACTTATCTAATTCAATACTGTGGCCCACATTTTTTGCCCAAATTATCATATACTCCTTGACTGTTTCTTCTTTTAATTTATAATGCAATAGATATTTATATATTTTACTAATCAGCTTCCTTTCCTCTCTATGCCAAATCTTATCTAATTCTTGGTAGGTCATGTTAAAACCAAATTGTTCTTTATCTTTTTTGTAATGCAATTGTATCTGCGCATAGGGCCACCATGCTGTCTCTTTTCCTTGAATTTGTATTTGATTCCTACGCTTTAACTCTCTGGTTTGATGTAATAGATCTTTATATCTTAAAATATTATCAAAATCTAAAACATTTGGATGTGTAACTGTCTCCATTGTAGATAACCACAGTGGGATCTTACAGTAATGTACTTTTTTTAATCTTTTCCCAAATATTTAGTAACACATTCCTTATATAATGCCTTTGAAAGTACAAGTGGTGTTTAGTCTTTCCATCCCACATAAATGCATGCCATCCAAGTTGGAGATCAAAGCCCTCTAATGTTAAGATCCTTTTATTTATCAAATTAACCCAGTCTTTAAGCCAGGTTACTATCGCAGCATAGTAGTATGTTTTGAAATAGGAGTATGTTTCGAAAGACCAAAGCCTCCTTTCTTTCTATCATCCTGTAATAATTTATATTTTATTCTGGGCTTTTTCCCTTGCCATATAAATTTGGATATATGTTTATTTAGTTCTTCAAAAAAGCTTTGTTCCAACTTGATTGGCACCGTCTGATTATTTCAACAACAATTTTGGCAAAATATTCATTTTTACTATTGCAATACGGCCTAATAGAGATATTTGTAATTTAGCCCAATTATCTAAATCTTTAAATATTTGAATTGTTAATTTATCATAATTATCTTTTTTAATCGATGAGCACCTAGCTGTCAGCCATTTGTGTTTTTCTAACTTCACTTACGCATAATCCTGGCCTGTTTGCGCTACCTCAAACAAAAGAAAACAAAATGAGAAAATGATGGGATTGCTTAATTCTTGGTGAATTTTTTTATAAAGTTTTATTAACTTTCTACTATTACATTTAGTTAGTGCTTAATAAACATCATGCTATCTCGGTTGTTTTGTTTGCTTAATGATACAAATTATATTCCTAATCTTTATCCCTTTTTTCTAGCTGTTGATAAAATAAATTCCATGTTTGGTAGTATTTTCTTTCTGTTTAATCTTCAATGTAAGTCTGTCCATTTCTGCACAGTCCAATTTCTTAATTATCTCCTCATCTAGTATTCCTTCATTTTTCCAATGCTGCGCAAATACAATCCTCGCTGCTGTTAGTACATGTAATATTAAATATATACTTTGTTTATCAAATATTTCTGGTACTATACCTAATTAAAAAAAAATTCAGGTTTAAGATTCATATGTTTTCCTGACATCTTTTCTAGCCGTGTGTATTTTTGCCAATTCCTGTTAATCCTTAATTCCGTCTTGTTCGGCACAGAAATTATTTGTCATTATGATTTTTTTGAACCTGATTCAGGTGGTTTTTATCCGTATGATTCTGACTGCTAAACCGACTTGTATGTTTGTGTGAACACTCACAATATCTTGCTCCTCCTTAGACTGGAACACACTGATTGTTGGAAAACTGTCTCCATGGATCCGGGCAGATTCCAAACTGGAGAAAGTTCGCAGAAATTCGGAGGCGGTGAGTGACCTTGGCAAGGGAAGAACTATCAGTGGTACTTTAGTAATGTAGAGATATTTTTGTTATGGTGGCAACAAAGAGTGAAGAATATTCTTTGAGGTAATCAGTTCCAGAATACTTGGGAAAGGATAGGGACATTTTGTAATCTGTTTGGAATTAATTTGGCCTATTCTATTCCTATTCCACTCCACTCCACTCTATTCCATTCCATTCTATATTCTATTAATTCTATATACCATTAATTCTTTTTCCTTT